>CM033474.1:228819959-229058470 GCA_019447015.1 Hymenochirus boettgeri | reverse complement strand
CAAGGACTCTGGACCGTACTATGTATGGTCTCCTGCGTTCCTTCATTTATTCTATGACTTGCCCGTACATATTGTAATGGTCGCTGCGTTTCCTTCATTTATTCTAAGGACTTGGACCGGTACATATTGTAATGGTCGCTGCGTTTCCTCTTTCATTCTATGGACTTGGACCGTTACATATTGTAATGGTCGCTCTGTTTCCTTCATTCATTCTATGGACTTGGACGGTACATATTGTAATGGTCGCTGTTTCCTCTTCATTCATTCTATGCTTGACCGGTACATATTGTATTGGTCGCTGCTTCCTTCATTCATTCAATGGACTTGGACCGTACATATTGTAATGTCGCTGTTTTTCCTTCATTCTTCATGGACTTGGACCGGTACATATTTTAATGGTCGCTGTTTTCCTTCATCATTCTTACTTGGACCGTACATATGTAATGGTCCTGCGTTTCCTTCATTCATTCTAGGACTTGGACGGTACATATTGTAATGGTCGCTGCTGCTTTCCTTCATCATTCTATGGACTTGGACCGTACATATTGTATGGTCCTGCGTTTCCTTCATCATTCTATGGAATGACCGTTACATATTCTAATGGTCGCTGCGTATGTACCGGTCCAAGTCCTTAGAATAAATGAAGGAAATGCAGCGACCATTACAATATGTATCGGTCCAAGTCCATAGAATAAATGAAGGAAACGCAGCGACCATTACAATATGTACCGGTCCAAGTCCTTAGAATAAATAAAGGAAACGCAGTGACCATTACAATATGTACCGGTCGGAAACGCAGAAGCGCGACTATACAAGATGTACCGGTCAAGTCCTTAGAATAATGAAGGAAACGCAGCAACCATACAATATGTACCGGTGCAAGTCCATAGAAGAATAGGAGGAAACGCAGCGAACAATTACAATATGTACCGGTCAAGTCATAGAATGAATGAAGGAAACGCAGCGACCATACAATATGTACCGGTCCAGTCCATAGAATGAAATGAAGGAAACGCAGCGACCATTACAATATGTACCGGTCCAAGTCCTTAGAATGAATGAAGGAAACGCAGCGACCATTACAATCTGATGGTGCAAGTCCATAGAATGGATGAAGGAAACGCCAGAGACCATAATATGTTACGGGCCAAGTCCATAGAATGAAGGAAGGAACGCAGCGACCATTACAATATGTACGGTCCAAGTCCATAGAATGAATGAAGTAAAAGCAGGACCATTACAAAATGTAACGGTCCAAGTCCTAGAAATGAATGAAGGAACGCCGCGACCATTACAATATGGACCGTCCAAGTCCATAGAATGATGAAGGAAACGCAGCGACCATTACAATTGATACGGTCAAGTCCATAGAATGAATGAAGGATACGCAGCGACCATTAAAAATATGTACCGGTCCAAGTCCTTAGAATGAATGAAGGAAACGCCGTCCATTACAAGTAGACGCGTCCAAGTCAATAGAATGAAATGAAGGAAACGCAGCGACCATTACAATATGTTACCGGCTCCAAGTCCATAGAATGAATGAAGGAAAGCAGGACCATACAATATGTAACGGTCCAAGTCCATTGATGAAAAAGAAGGAAACGCAGCGACCATTACATAATGTACCGGTCCAAGTCCTTAATGAAGAAGGAAACACAGAGCACCATTACAATATGTACCGGTCCAAGTCCTTAGAATAAATGAAGGAAACGCAGCGACCATTAAATTGTACTGGCCAAGTCCATAGAATAAATGAAGGAAAACGCAGCGACCATTACAAAGTAACGGTGCCAAGTCCATGAATGAATGAAGGAAAACGCAGCAGGACCATTACAATATGTAGGTCCAAGTCCATAGAATGAAGAAGGAAACGCAGCGCCATTACAATATGTACGGTCCAAGTCCTTAGTAATAAATGAAGGAAACGCAGCGACCATTACAATAGTACCGGGCCAAGTCCATAGAAGAATGAATGAAACGCAGCGACCATTACAATATTTACCGGTCCAATCCATAGAATGAATGAAGGAAAGCAGCGACCATTACAATAGTACCGGTCCAAGTCCTAGATGAATGAAGAAACGCAGAGGACCAATACAATATGTACCGGTCCAAGTCCATAGAATGAATGAAAGGAACGCAGCGACCATTACAATAGTACTGGGCCAAGTCCATATAGAATGAATGAAAACGCAGCAGCGACCATTACAATATGTACCGGTCCAAGTCCCTAGAATGAATGAAGGAAACGCAGCGACCATTACAATATGTACGGTCCAAGTCATAGAATAATAGGAAACCAGCGACCATTACAATATGTACCGGTGCAGTCATAGAATGAATGAAGGAAACAGCAGGACATTACAATATGTACGGTCCAAGTCCATAGAATGAATGAAGGAAACGCAGACCATTACAATATTTACCGGTCCAAGTCTAGAATAAATGAAGGAAACGCAGCGACCATTACAATATGTACCGGTCCAAGTCCATAGATGAATGAAGAAACGCAGCGGACCATTACAATATGTACCGGTCCAAGTCCATAAATGAATGAAATGAAGGAAACGCAGCGACCATTACAATATGTACCGGTCCAAGTCCTAGAATATGAAGGAAACGCAGCGACCATACAATATGTACCGGTCCAAGTCCATAGAATGAATGAAGGAAACGCAGCGACCATTACAATATGTACCGGGCCAAGTCCTAGAATGAATGAAGGAAACGCACGACCATTACAATATGTACGGTCCAAGTTCTAGAATGAATGAAGGAAACGCACGACCATTACAATATGTACCGGTCCAAGTCCATAGAATGAAATAGGAAACACAGCGACCATTACAATATGTACCGGTCCAAGTCCAAGAATAATTAAAGGAAACACAGAGACCATTACAATATGTAACGGTCCAAGTCCATAGAATGATGAAAGAAACGCAGCGACATTACAATATGTACGGCCAAGTCCATTGAATGAAAGAAGGAACCAGCGACCTACATATGTACAAGGTCATAGTCCAGCCTAGAATAATGAAGGAAACGCAGCGACCATTACAATATGTACCGGCCAGTCTTCAGAAATAATGAAGGAAACGCAGCGACTATTACAATATTTACTGGGTCCAGTCCAAGAATAATGAAGGAAACGCAGCGACCATTACAATATGTACCGGTCCAAGTCCATAGAATGAAGAAGAAACGCAGCGACCATACAATATGTACGGTCCAAGTCCATAGAATGAATGAAGGAAACGCCAGCGACCATTACAATATGTACCGGTCCAAGTCCTAGAATAATGAAGGAAACGCAGCGACCATACAATATGTACCGGTCCAAGTCCTTAGAATTAATGAAGGAAACGCAGCGACCATTAAATATGTACCGGTCAGTCATAGAATGAATGAAGGAAACGCAGCGACCATACAATATGTAGGTCCAAGTCCATAGAATGAATGAAGGAAACGCAGCGACCATTACAATTGATCGGTGCAAGTCCAAGAATGAATGAAGGATACCAGCGACATTAAATATGTACCGGTCCAAGTCCTAGAATGAATGAAGGAAACGCCAGCGACATACAATATGATTGGTGCAAGTCCATAGAATGAAATGAAGGAAGCAGCGCGACCATACAATATGTAACGGTCCAAGTCCATAGAATGAATGAAGGAAACGCAGCGACATTACAATTGTACCGGTCCAAGTCCATAGAATGAAATGAAAAAAGCAGGCCATTACAATATGTACCGGTCCAAGTCTAGAATAGAATGAAGGAACGCAGCGACAATACAATATGTAACGGTCCAAGTCCATAGAATGAATGAAGGAAACGCAGCGACCATTACAAATGTACCGGTCAAGTCCATGAATGAAAGAAGGAAACGCAGCGACATTACAATATGTACCGGTCCAAGTCCTTAGAATGAATGAAGGAAAACCAGCGACCATTACATATGTACCGGTCCAAGTCCTTAGAATAAATGAAGGAAACGCAGCGACCATTAAATATGTACTGGCCAAGTCCATAGAAAAATGAAGGAAAGCAGCGACCATTACAAATGTACCGGTCCAAGTCCTTAGAATATGAGGAACGCAGCGACCATTACAATATGTACCGGTCCAAGTCCATTGAATGAATGAAGGAAACGCAGCGACCATTACAATATGTACCGGTCCAAGTCCTAGAATGAATGAAGGAAACACAGCCATTACAATATGTAACGGTCCAAGTCCTTAGAATAATGAAGGAAACCAGCAGCGACCATTACATATGTACTGGGCCAAGTCCTAGAATGAAATGAAGGAAACGCAGCGACCATTACAATATGTACGGTCCAAGTCCCTAGAATGAATGAAGGAAACGCAGCGACCATTACAATATGTACGGTCCAAGTCCATAGAATGAATGAAGGAAAAGCAGCGACCATTACAAATGTACCGGTCCAAGTCCATAGAATAATGAAAGGAAAAAGCGACCATTACAATATGTACCGGTCCAAGTCATAGAATGAATGAAGGAAACAGCAGCGACCATTACAATATGTACGGTCCAAGTCCATAGAATGAATGAAGGAACCAGCGACCATACAATATGTAGGTCCAAGTCCATAGAATAATGAAGGAAACCAGCGACCATTACAATATGTACGGTCCAAGGCCATAGAATGAATGAAGGAAACGCAGCGACCATTACAATAGTACGGCCAAGTCCATAGAAATGAAGAAGGAAACGCAGCGCACGCAACATTATAAATGTACCGGTGCAAGTCCATAGAATGAATGAAGGAAACGCAGCGGCCATTACAATATGTACGGCCAAGTCCATTGAATGAATGAAGGAAACGCAGCGACCATTACAATATGTACCGGTCCAAGTCCATAGAAATAATGAAGGAAAAGCAGCGACCATACAATATGTACCGGTCCAAGTCCATAGAATGAATGAAGGAAACGCAGGGACCATTACAATATGTACCGGTCCAAGTCCATAGAATGAATGAAGGAAACGCGGACATTACAATATGTACCGGGCCAGTCCTAGAATGAATGAAGGAAACGCAGCGACCATTACAATATGGACGGTCCAAGTCCATAGAAATAATGAAGGAAACGCAGCGACCATTACAATATGTACCGGTCCAAGTCCATGAATGAATGAAGGAAAACCAGAGACCATACAATATGTACCGGTCCAAGTCCATAGAATGAATGAAGGAAACCAGCGACCATTACATATGTACCGGTCCAAGTCCATAGAATGAATGAAGGAAACCAGGACCATTACAATATGTACCGGTCCAAGTCCATAGAATGAAGAGAAACCAGCGACCATTACAATATGTACCGGTCCAAGTCCATAGAATGAATGAGGAAACGCAGGACCATTACAATATGTACCGGTCCAAGTCCATAATGAATGAAGGAAAACCAGCGACCATTACAATATGTACCGGTCCAAGTCCATAGAATGAATGAAGGAAAGCAGCGACCATTACAATATGTACCGGTCCAAGGCCATAGAATGATGAAGGAAACCAGGACCATTACATATGTACCGGTCCAAGTCCTTAGAATGAATGAAGGAAACCAGCGACCATTACAATATGTACCGGTCCAAGTCCACTAGAATAAATGAAGGAAACGCAGCGACATTACAATATGTACTGGGCCAAGTCCATAGAAGAATGAGGAAACGCAGCGACCATTACAATATGTACGGGCCAAGTCCATAGAATGAATGAGGAAACGCAGCGACAATTACAATATGTACCGGTCCAAGTCCATAGAATGAATGAGGAAACGCAGCGAACATTCAATATGTACGGTCCAAGTCCATAGAATGAATGAAGGAAAACGCAGCGACCATTACAATATGTACCGGTCCAAGTCCTAGAATGAATGAAGGAAACGCAGCGACCATACAATATGTACGGTCCAAGTCCATAGAATGAATGAAGGAAACGCAGCGACCATTACAATATGTACCGGTCCAAGTCCTAGAATGAATGAAGGAAACACAGCGACCATTACAATAGTACGGCCAAGTCTATGATAATGAAGGAAACGCAGCGACCATAAATATGTACCGGTCCAAGTCCTTAGAATAAATGAAGGAAAAACAGCGACCATTACAATATGTACCGGTCCAAGTCCATAAGAATGAATGAAGGAAACGCAGCGACCATTACAATATGTACTGGGCCAAGTCCATAGAATGAATGAAGGAAACGCAGCGACCATTACAATATGTAACGGCAAGTCCATAGAATGAATGAAGGAAACGCAGCGACCATACAATATTACGGTCCAAGTCCATAGAATGAATGAGGAAACGCGGACCATTACAATATGTACCGGTGCAAGTCCATAGATAATGAAGGAAACGCAGCGACCATTACAATATGTACCGGTCCAAGCCATAGAAATGAAGAAGGAAACGCAGCGACCATTAAATATGTAACGGTCCAAGTCCATAGAATAAATGAAGAAACCAGCGACCATTACAAATGTACGGTGCCAAGTCCTTAGAATGAAAGAAGGAAACGCAGCGACCATTACAATGTATCGTCAACAGGTCCAAGCCTAGAATAATGAAGGAAACGCAGCGACCATTCAATATGTACCGGTCCAAGTCCTAGAATAATGAAGGAAACGCAGCGACCATTACAATATGTACCGGTAGTCCATAGAATGAATGAGGAAACGCAGCGACCATTACAATATGTACCGGTCAAGTCCTTAGAATAAATGAAGGAAACGCAGCGACCATTAAATATGTACCGGTCAAGTCCATAGAATGAATGAAGGAAACGCAGCGACCATTACAATATGTACCGGTCCAAGTCCTATAGAATGAATGAAGGAAACGCAGCGACCATTACAATATGTACAGGTCCAGTCCTTAGAATGAATGAAGGAAACCAGCAGCGACCATTACAATATGTACCGGTCCAAGTCATAGAATGAATGAAGGAAAACAGCGACCATTACAAATGTACCGGTTCCAAGTCCATTGAATGAATGAAGGAAACGCACGACCATTACAATATGTAACGGTCCAAGTCCATTGAATGAATGAAGGAAAAGCAGCGACCATTACAATATGTACCGTCCAAGTCCATAGAATGAATGAAGGAAAACAGCGACCATTACAATATGTACCGGTCCAAGTCCATAGAATGAATGAAGGAAACACAGCGACCATTACAATATGTACCGGTCCAAGTCCATTGAATGAAAAGAAGGAAACGCAGCGACCATACAATATGTACCGGTCCAAGTCCTAGAATAATGAAGGAACGCAGAGCCATTACAATATGTATGGGGAAGTCCAAGAATAAATGAAGGAAACGCAGCGACCATTACAATATGGTACGGTCCAAGTCCTTAGAATAATGAAGGAAACGCAGCGACCATTACAAATGTACCGGTCCAAGTCCTTAGAATAAATGAAGGAAACGCAGCGACCCTTACAATAGTAACGGCAAGTCCATAGAATAAATGAAGGAAACGCAGCGACCATTACATATGTACGGGCAAGTCCATCATAGAATGAATGAGGAAACGCAGGACCATACAAATGTACGGTCCAAGTCCATGAATGAATGAGGAAACGCCGCGACCATTACAATATGTACCGGTCCAAGTCCTAGAATGAATGAAGGAAAAGCGACCATTACATATGTACCGGAAGTCCAAGATAATGAATGAAGGAAACGCAGCGACCATTACAATATGTACTCCAAGTCCATGAATAATGAAGGAAACGCAGCGGACCATTACTATGTACCGGTCCAAGTCCATAGATGAATGAAGGAAACGCAGCGACCATTACAATATGTACCGGTCAAGTCCATAGAATAATGAAGGAAAGCAGCGACCATTACAATATGTACCGGTCAAGTCCATAGAAAAATGAAGGAAACGCAGCACCATTACAATATGTACCGGTCCAAGTCCATAGAATGAATGAAGGAAACGCAGCGACCATTACAATATGTACGGTCCAAGTCCATAGAATGAATGAAGGAAACGCAGCGACCATTACAATATGTACCGGTGCCAAGTCCATAGAATAAATGAAGGAAACGCAGCGACCATTACAATATGTACCGGTGCAAGTCCAAGAATAAATGAAGGAAACGCAGCACCATTACAATATGTACCGGTCCAAGTCCATAGAATGAAGGAAACGCAGGACCATTACAATATGTACCGGTCCAAGTCCTAGAATAATGAAGGAAACCAGCGACCATTACAATATGTACCGGTGCAAGTCCATAGAATGATGAAGGAAACGAGCGACCATTACAATAGTACCGGTCCAGTCCATAGAATGGTCAGGAAACGCGAGGACCATTAATATGTACCACCAGGTCCAAGTCCTAGAAAATGAAGGAAACGCAGCGACCATTACAATATGTACGGTCCAAGTCCATAGAATAATGAAGGAAACGCAGCGACCATTACAATATGTACCGGTCAGTCCATAGAATGAATGAAGGAAACGCAGCGACCATTACAATATGTACGGTCCAAGTCCATAGAATAGATGAAGGAAACAGCAGCGACCATTACAATATGTACCGGTCAAGTCCATAGAATGAATGAAGGAAACGCAGCGAGCCATTACAATATGTACGGTCCAAGTCCATAGAATGAATGAGGAAGCACAGCGACCATTACAATATGTACGGTCCAAGTCCATAGAATGAATGAAGGAAACGCAGCGACCATTACAATATGTACGGTCCAAGTCCATAGAATGAATGAAGGAAAGCACGCGACCATACAATATGTACGGTCCAAGTCCATAGAATGAATGAAGGAAACGCAGACCATTACAATATGTACCGGTCCAAGTCCTTAGAATGAATGAAGGAAACGCAGTGCCATTACAATATGTACCGGGCCAAAGTCCATAGAATGAATGAAGGAAAACGCAGCGACCATTACAATATGTCCCGTCAGTCAAAGAAAAATGAAGGAACCAGCGACCATTACAATATGTACCGGTCAAGTCCATAGAATGAAATGAAGGAAACGCAGACCATTACAATATGTACCGGTCCAAGTCCATAGAATGAATGAAGGAAACGCAGCAAACAGGATACAATATGTACCGGTCCAAGTCCATAGAATGAATGAAGGAAAAGCAGCGACCATTACAATATGTACCGGTCAAGTCCATAGAATGAATGAAGGAAACGCAGCGACCATTACAATATGTACCGGTCCAAGTCCATAGAATGAATGAAGGAAACCAGCGACCATTACAATATGTACCGGTCCAAGTCGAAGAATGATAGGAAACGCAGGACCATTACAATATGTACGGTCCAAGTCCTAGAATATGAATGAGGAAACGCAGCGACCATTACAAAGTATACGGTCCAAGTCCATAGAATGAAAGAAGGGAAAACGAGTGACCATTAAAATATGTACCGGTCCAAATCACCATAGAATGAATGAAGGAAACGCAGCGACCATTACATATGTACGGTCCAAGTCCATAGAATGGAAGGAAACGCAGGACCATTACAATATGTACCGGTCCAAGTCCATAGAATGGATGGAAACGCAGAGACCATTACAATATGTACCGTCCAAGCCTTAGAAGAATGAAGGAAACGCAGCGACCATTACAATATGTACCGGTCAAGTCATAGAATGAAATGAAGGAAACGCAGGACCATTACAATATGTACGGTCCAAGTCCATAGAATAAATGAAGGAAACGCAGCGACCATTACAATATGTACCGGTCCAAGTCCTTAGAATAATGAAGGAAACGCAGCGACCTTACAATATGTACCGGTCAAGTCCATAGAATAATGAAGGAAACCAGCGACCATTACAATATGTACCGTCCAAGTCCATAGAATGGATAAGGAAAGCAGTGACCATTACAATATGTACCGGTCCCAGTCCTATGAATGAATGAAGGAAACGCAGCGACCATACAATATGTACAGGTCCAAGTCCATAGAATGAATGAAGGAAACACAGTGACCTTTAAAATATGTACGTCCAAGTCCCTAGACATGATGAAGGAAAGCCCGCAGCGACACACGCAAAGCTGTACGGTCCATGTCCTTGAATTAGAATGAGTGAAACGCAGCACCTATTAACAAATATGTACGGTCCAAGTCCTTAGAATAAATGAAGGAAACGCAGGGACCATACGTCCGGTGATGGACTAGAAAGCAGCGACATTACGAATATGTAACGGTCAAGTTCCTATAGAATACATGAAGGAAACGCAGCGGACCATATAGAAATATGTTACCGGGTAGTCCATAGAATGAATGAAGGAAACCCAGCACAATGTAGCGAGGTTCGCGATTAAAATAGTTCGAAATGACATAAAGGTATCAACCGGTGCGAGCTGGTTGACAGGGTACCATAAGACACTGAAAAGAAGGAATGTAAACAGGAGAGGACGACGGGAGCCGGACATTACCAAGAGGTGTACCGTTCGCAAGGGTCCATAGAATGATGAAGGAAATACAGCGCACCATTACAATATTACCGGTTCCCAGTCCATTGAATGAATGGAAGGCACACAGCGTACCATGACGTACAATTGTACTGGGCCAAGTCCATTTGAAGAATAAGGAATCAGAAGCGACATTACAATATGTACCGGTCCAAAGTCCATAGAATGAAGTGAAGGAAATACAGCGAGCCCATTACAATATGTACCGGCCAAGTCCATAGAATGATGATGGAACACACAGTGACCATTACAATATTGTACCGTCCAAGTGCCATTGAATGAAAGAATGAACGCATGCGACCATTACAATATTTACCGGTCCACAGTCCTTAGAATAACTGAAGGAAACGCAGCAGACCATACAAATGTACTGGGCGAGTCCATAGACAAATGAAGGAACCGCAGCGAACCATTACAATATTGACCGGGTTCCCACAGTCCTTAGAATAAATGAAGGAAAACGCGGCGGTACGACCAACAAATGTACGGTCCAAGTGCCATTAGAATAAATGAAGGGGCAAACGCAGCGACCATTACAATAGTACTGGGCGAAGTCATAGAATAAATGAAGGAAACGTCAGCGACATTAACATCAGTGGACCGGTGCAGTGTCCATAGTAGAATGAATGAAGGAAACGCAAGCGACCATTACAATATGTACTGGTCCATCCATAGAATGATGAAGGAAACGCCCGACCATTATCCATAGGTTAACGGTCAAAGTCCGGTAGAATGAATGAAGGACATGTAGCGGACCATTACAATAGTTGTACCGGGCATGTCCATGAAGAATGAAGGAAACGCCATGACAACAATATGTACTGGGCCAAAGTCCTAGAATAGATGAAGGAAACGCAGGGACCAGTACAAATGTACCGGTCAGTCCATAGAATGAATAGAAAACGCATGCGGACCATTAATATGTACCGGTGCGAGTCCAGAATAAATGAAGAACGCACGCTACCATTCAATATGTACCGGTTCAAGTCGAATAAATAAATGAAGGACAACGCAGGCAACCATTACAATATGTCACGGTCCAAGTCCATAAATGAATGAAGGAAACGCAGCAAACCATTACAATATGTAACGGTCCCCAAGTCCCATAGAATGAACGAAGGAAACGCTAGCGACCATTACAATATTCGCACGGTGCAATGCAGCCAAGAATAAATGAAGGAAACGCAGCGACCATTACAATAGTACCGGTTGCAAGTCCATAGAATAAATGAAGGAAACGCAGCAACCTTACATTGTACCTGCTCCAAGTCCATGAATGATCAGGAAAACGCAGGACATTACATAACAAATGTACCTGTCCAATCCTTAAATGAATGAAGGAAACACAGCGACCATTACAATATGTACCGGTCCAATCCATAGAATGGATCAGGAAAACGTTAGCGACATTACTCAGTTATGCACGGTTCCACTCCACTAGAGGATCAGAAAACGCTATTCGAGAGCATGACCAGTGTACAGATATGTACCAATTCAAGACTAAGGTCGCATCCTTAGAATAATGAAGGAAAGAACGCAGCGGCCATTACAATATGTACCTCCAAGTCCCTTAGAATAAATGAAGGAACGGCAGCGACCATTAACAATATGTTACCGGTGCATGTCCATAGAATGAATGAAGGAAACGCAGCGACCTTACATAGTCCTGGGGCAATTCCATGAATAGATGAAGTGAAAACGCAAGCAGCACCCATTACAAGATGTACCGGTGCATGTTCCATAGAATGAATGAAGGAAACGCAGACACCATTACAATGTGTACATGTCCAAGTCCATTAGAATGAATGAAGGAAAGCGTACGATGGGCGACCATACAATATGTAGTACCCGGTCCAAGTACCATAGAATGAATGAGGAAAACTCAAGCGACACAATTCAATATGTCCTGTCCAATGTCCTAGAATGAATGAAGGAAATTCATGCGACCATTACAATATGATCGGTTCCAAGTCCATAGAATACATGACGGAAACGCAGCGACCATTAAATAGGTACGGTCCAAGACCTTAGAAAATAAAGGAAACGCAGATGGCCATACACTATTGTACCGCGTCCCAAGTCCATAGATGAATGTAGGAAACGCAGCGACCATTACAATATTGCGGTGCGAGTCCAAAATAAATGAAGGGAACGCTAGCGACCATTACCAATATTACCGGTGGCAGTCCATAGAAAAATGAAGGAAACGCAGCAGCAACCACTTACACATATGTACCCGGTCCATTAGTCCATAGAATGAATGATTGAACGCAGGCACAGCCACAATTACAATATGTACCGGTCCCAAGTCCATAGAATGAAATGAAGGAAACGCAAGCGACCCATTAACAATATGTACCGGTGCAAGTCCAGA
This sequence comes from Hymenochirus boettgeri, assembly GCA_019447015.1. Taxonomy (NCBI): domain Eukaryota; kingdom Metazoa; phylum Chordata; class Amphibia; order Anura; family Pipidae; genus Hymenochirus; species Hymenochirus boettgeri. The sequence continues at coordinate 229,045,588 of CM033474.1, read as the reverse complement.
TAATGAACGGGAAACGCAGCGACCATACAAGTCTATGTACCGAGCTGCACCGTCCTATAGCATAGAACAGTGAAGTCGAAAAAGGCGACGCATTACCCAATCAATGACAAAGATGGTAGCCGTAGTCGACATAATGGAACATGAAATGTGGAGGACGTGGCAGTTTGGAGCGGTGAAACATTACAATATACCGGTCCAAGTCCTTCAGGATGAAGACGAAGGAAAACGCAGCGACCAGTTAAATATGGACAGTGATCCGAATTTAGTCCATAGGGACTGATGAAGGATAACCACAGTGACCCATTCACAAATAGTGACAACGGTCCATGACGTCATAGAAATGAAGTGGATTAATGAGGAAGCAGCACCATTACAATATGTACGGTCCAGGCATAGAATGATCAGGTACATAGCAAGTTTGGCCGCAGTACATTACAAATATGTAGACAGCGTCACCAAGGTCCATAGAAGGATCCGGAAACGCAGTGTGACATTACATATGGTTACCGAATGTACGTCAGGTCCCTTAGAAGTAATATGAAGGTAATCCGCAGCGACCATTCCACTATGTGTACTCAGGTCCTAATCCATTAGACATACATGAAAGGAAACGCAGCGACATACAATATGTACTGTCCAAAGTCCATAGAATAAATGAAGGAAACGCAGAACGAGACCATTACATATGTACGGTTTCCGGACATCACGTCCAATAGATAAGAGTGCAAGGTATAACGACGCGCCATTACAATTATGTACTGAGAGTGCAAGTGCCATAGTGATGTAGCCATATAGAGTCAAGAAGGATACGCAGAGCGAACATAGATTACAACTGATATTGGATACGACTCAGAGTCGAATGATGGTACGCTAAGAGGAAGGAAAGGATCAAATCGACGAACACAGACCCATTAATCATCTGTTGAACCGTGTCCACAAGTCCATTAGAATGAATGAAGGAGAACCAGACACGGCTAGACTATCTTGGGACCAGTACAATATGTACAGGTTCCAGAATGTTCCATTAGAAATGGAACATGAAGGAAACACCAAGTGACCCATTACAATATCCGAATACTCGATTCACAGGACCGCACTAGAGATGAATGAAGGAACGACTTCGAGCGACCAATTTACAATCATTTACACCGGCGCTCACAGATCACATAGAATGGATCACGGGAAACGCCAGCGACCATACACATATGTACCGGTCCACAGTACCAGTAGAAGTGAGCTCAGGGAAACGGAGGTGATTTGACTCTAAGCTTGGAGCGGACAATAGTGTACCAGGTTCAAGACTAAGGGTCCAATCCGTCTAGAATAATGAGGAAAACGCAGCGACCATTACAATACTGACCGCGTCCCCCCCCGTCCTTAGAATAAATGAGGAAACGCAGCGACTCTATTACCATATGTAACCGGTCCAAGTCCCATTAGAATAAATGAAGGCAACGCAAGCGACCTTACAATATGTACAGTCCAAGTCCTGAATAAATTGAAGGAAACGCAGCGGACCATTACAATAATGTACGGTCCAAGTCCATAGAAAAGATGAGAGGAAACGGCAAGCGACCTGCAATATGGTACCGGTCCCAAGTCCATAGAGATGAATGAAGACAACGCAGCGACCATTGACAATATGTTAGACGTCGGCAAGTCCCATAGAAGTGAAGTGAAGGAACTACCAGTGGCTCTTTTCACCATTAGGTTCGTACAGTCACTGCCTCCTGCCGAAGATGGAACACCTTTACTGATACCTAGGATCGACGGAAGAGATAACGAGGCGATAACACAGGTAAACCTACACTAAAGGGTAGCTGTCCAGGCCACTAGAATAATGAGCTGTAATCGCGTGCATACATAGTACCGTAGTCATGAATGAATGAAGGAATAACGCACAGCTTCGAGCCCATTACAATATGTTACCGCTTGCAAGTCCATAGAATAATGAAGGAAAAGCAGCGTACATTACAATAAGTACCGGTCCAAAAGTCATGAATAAATGAAGGAAAACACAGCGACACAATTACAATATGTATGGTCCAAGTCCATAGAGCGAAAGGAAGGAAACGCGCGCACCTTACAATATGTACCGGTGCAAAGTCCATAGAATAAAATGAGGAAAACGCCGCGACCCATTACAATTGTCCGTGGGGCAAGTCCATAGAATAAGAATTGAAAAGACAAAGCAGCAACCATTGCAATATGTACCGGTTCCCCAAGTCCCATTAGAATGAACTTGAAGGAAACGCAGCGACCATTTACAATATGTACCGGTGCAAGTCCAAGACTAAATGAAGGAAAAACGCAGCGACATTACAATATGACCGGTGGCAACGTCCATAGAATAACATGAAGGAAACGCAGCGACCATTACAATATGTAGCGGTCCAAGTCCATAAATGGATCAGGAAAACGCAGTGACCCATGTACAATAGTGTACCGGTCCCAAGTCCTAGACGAATAAGGAAAACGCAGCGACCATTACAACATGTACGGTCCACAGTCCACGATGAATGAAGGAAAGGAACAGTGACATATTAAAGATGTACGCGGTCCAAGTTCCATAGGAAGGATGAATGGAAACGCAGCGACCATTACAATATGTACCGGTCCAATCCCATAGAATGGTCAGGAAACGCGCGACCATTACAATATGTACCGGTCAAGTCCATAGAATGACTCAGGAAAACCAGTGACCATACAATATGTACCGGGCCAAGTCCATAGGAATGAACTGAAGGAACGCAAGCGACCATTACAATTATGTACTGGGCCAAGCCATAGATGAATGAAGGAAAACGCAGCGACCATTAACAATATGTACCGGTCCCCAAGTCCATTAAATGAATGAGGAAACACAGTGGACAATTAAAATACTGTACCCGGCCAAGTCCCATAAGAATGAAGGAAACGCCATCGACCATTACAATATGTACCAGTCAAAGTCCATAGAATGAATGGAGGAAACACAGTGTCCATTACAATATGTACCGGGTCCAAGTCCCTGGATGGATCCAGGAAACAGTGACCATTACAATATGTAGCCGATCAGTCCACTAGAATAGAAGAAGGAAACGCAGCAACCTTACAATATTGAACATCCAAGTCCATAGAATAAATGAAGAAACGCACAACCAGCTTACAATATTTACCGGTCCCAAGTCTTAGACGATGAAGTGAACGCAGCGACCAGTACCCAATATGTTACCGGTCCAAGTCCATAGAATGAATGAAGAAACACCGCGACATTACAATATGTACCGGTCCAAGTTCCATACGAATACATAAGGAAAACACAGTGACCTTACAATAATAGTACCGGTCCAATCCCTATAGATGAATGAAGGAAACGCAGCGACATTACAATATTACCGGTCCAAGTCCATAGAATGAATGAAGGGGAAACACAGCGGACCCATTACAATATGTACCGTCCAAGTCCATAGAAGGAATGAAGAAACGCAGTGGACCAGTTACAATGTACCGGTCCAGTCCATAGAATGAATGAAGAAACGCATGTGAACCATTACAATAGACGGTCCAAAGTCCATAGAATGAATGAAGGAACGCACGACCCTTACATATGTACCCGTCCAGTCCATAAGAATGAATGAAGGAAACGCAGCGACCATACAATATGTACCGGTCCAAGTCCATAGAAGAATGAAGGTTCAAGTTCAATGATGATGAAGAACATGCGACCTTCTTTTTTTGTTTACCCAGTCCAAGAAGAATGAAGGAAACGCAGCGACCATTACAATATGTACCGGTCCCAATCCATAGACTGAATTGAACGGCAGACAGCAGCGACCTTTACAATGTACCGGTCCAAGTCCAATGTTAGAAGATTACAAGGAAGGCACGCACTTGCTTTGGCGACAGCCAAATAAATGCACACTGTAACCAGTAATGATCCGTTCGAAGTGAATAAGGCGCAGAGCACGACTTTAAAGTACCAGTGTCCAATACCAAATGAATGAAAGTGTAAACACGGACATTACAATATGTCCGGTCACAGTCCATAGAATGAATGAGGAACGCAGGACCATTACAAAGTAACGGTCCAAGTCCATAGAATGAAGAAGGGAAACGCAAGCGACATTACAATATGTACTGGTCCAGTCCATAGAAGAATGAAGGAAACACAGCGCCCTTTAAACTATGTAACGGTGCCACAGTCCATAGAAGAATGAAGGAAACAACAGCATCATTACCAATATGTACCGGTCCAAGTCGTATGTTGGTTCATGTGTGCGGGTACCCTTCCCAATGAGCTGACCATATCAATGTGAGCTGTCGGCACATCGCATTAATGCAGTGTATGGCACCTTAATTGTCTCTGTTGTGCGCTCTGTTCGCAACTCTATCTGTGCTTCGGAAGAAAAATTTTATTTCACTTCGAGATCCACTTCGGTGCAAATATGAATTATTTTCGCTTGGTTGGTGTGGCACGTTCCTATCACACCGTGCTGGTTAGATGTGAGGTACATTCTAATACAACTCTGCAGTTATTATTCCTAAGGCATTGTAACTAGATGTATGTTCTTGTTTCCATATCCATTCCATGTTGGTATGATGTTGATGTCTACATATGGCTTCCACAATCATAACTACACCATCCTTGTTTATTAGAGGCAATTCTACCCAGTTAGTATCCTAGGTGCCCGCCCCCCAACATGGCCAGCAAAGAGTTTGCGCTGGGCTTTCTCTCACTCACAAACCCTTTTGTTAGAGGATTGCCAATACATGGGATGTGTATTAATAGTGGGGACCACGCTATATTAGTAGCGGGGAAGGCGCACCCTGTAACAACACTTTTCCAAGGGCCACAGTGTATGTATTGTGCATACGCTGTATCACGGGCCACCATTGAAATATTGTTTGTGAAGCACAGAATACGGTCAGCGTTTCTGCCACCAATATTTTGAAGAAATTGCCTGGAAAGTAGTGGGGTGGTTGCGGCCAACATGAAAAATTTGTTTTTTTTGTTTGTGCCCTAAGATGAGTGTGAAGTGTGTACCAGCGACAACAACATTTTCAAGATTAACACATGTAATATTGGTGGCATGCACCAACAACCATCCTTAGTGTGTCAGGCCCTACCAAGAATATTGGCAGAACCTATCAGGTGCCACACGTTATTGCATTAAACCTTCAATACGAGCCCTTTCCTAATGATAATTTCAGTCTTCAGCTCTTTCACATTGTTTAGCATTACACTTGCCATTAGCACTTTTACTGCCAATATGTTACTGGTTTTTAACTACAAAACTACCACTAGCGTGACTTTAACTCGTGTTAGTGCCTGATGTGGTGAGTATGTAAGAAGATACCCGCACATCTGGCACTCGCCATTCAATACACGGTGCACTAACCTTGGAGGCATTGATTTTAATGCCGGCAAATAGCGGTATTACAATATCACTGTGGGTAAATCCCTTGTTGGAATTTACCCACTTGCACAAATGCAATATTAAGGGTTTGCAATTTTTTCCAAGAGCCATAATTTGCCCAGCGCCTCAGGGTAAATCAGAAGAGGGACTTGTTGACGCTGACACAAGCAATTACAGAGGCCTGCAGCCGAGTAATTATTTAAGGCAGCTTATAGCTGAGTGTAAAATACTTACGTTGCAGGTGAGATTCACACAGAGTTCTACAGGTTGTAAATCCAGAGGAGTCTACTCGTTCACCTAGAGGCGCAAGCTTCTTGGGAAAATCTCCCATAGTCGTATTTCCCAGAGACCGCGCTCTTGAGAGATGTCACCCATGTAAGTATTAACGGCAGCTATTAGCTGCTTTAGTACTGTACACGCAAAGATCTGTGTAGCCTCTGGTAATTGCTGTACGACGGCCTTGCGAGACTCTTCCGGTACTGCGATCGCCATTGAGTTATAATAACCCCGCAACAATCGAAATCGTATCACAACATTACGGGCTGATGAGAAGGAGTGCTGCGCCACCCGTTCCAAGGTTGCTAGTAGCAAAATGCTTTGGTCAACTTGCCAGTGAGTCTACATTCACGGTGCCCAAACTTCTGGAGATTAAATTGTTCTGCCTCTTCATTCCCACTTATGAGGTTCTTGAAAAACCCAGTAAATTCAATGGGGCTTGAAAGGGAGATAAATATATGACTAATTTACACAATATAAACATTGTGGTTTTAGAATGGCCTGTTTTTGGCCCTTAAGGTTTCCCCAGGTAGAAACTGGACCCCCCCTCCCACGATAAGTGTAAAATAGATCCTTTCAAAGAAGGGTGTTCTTCTTGCTGTCAAAACTAAGTCTGCTGATACCAATGGCCACCGGCCTCCATGTCAGTGCAGCCAACAAATGTCCCCCCTGCTGCAACTTCTATGTCGCCAGTTTGGCCAACACTGTGAATACATTCGAGTTGGATGGGCCTTTGGTTCAAAGGTTTGCTGACAGACAAAATCCATAATGATTTCTTCAGGGTAACAATCAGGATCAAAAGATGATAGAACTTACCATTGGAAAACAATCAAATTTAATGTGGTCCTCAGCAAAACGTAATATAAAAGGTGTTGAAACCCCCACAGAAACTCAATGCCGATCACAGTGATGTGCAGAGGGAAGGAGAACGAGAGAACAAGAGGTCGGAACACGGTGAGTGAGTCAGCGGCTGACCCTGGCGGTCACAGTGACATGGATGGTGTCTCCGCAAAGAAAACCCTTATAGTAAAGACTGACAGTACCAGTGGGGGGGGGGTTCCTGGTTAGGAGCAGCAGCCAACACAAGCAGCACTGCACTACTAAAGTGTTGTGGAGGGAGGGTTTCCCCATTTCTAGCTGCGGGACCCTGTAAGCCTCAAAGCTTTGGTCTTCCTAGGGTCACAATGTCCTTCTTAGGAGCCAGGAGGGGGGTCACGGGCCTGATCGGCAGGATTTTTGGCTGTTTGGCAATTGACGGCTGCATTTGAGAATCCTTGTACATTAGTGGCTTCACGCGTTGGCTTTCCGAGGATTAATAGTGGTTCAGAGCGTCGATGTTGGAGATTTCCTTAAAGTAAGTCCGTGATTAGGAAATCCCAACACTTGTAGATGGTTAACGTATGGGAACATGTCCAGTTGTCTAGATTATTACAGATCAGGTGTTAAGCTGTTGTTGACATTCTGTCCACCTGTACTCAAACAGGACAACAATAATATACAGCGAGTTGGATTGTGAATGGCTACATAGTGTTACCAAATTATCAGGCCACGAAGAAATTAGAGGTACATGACTAAGGCAAACATAGTTTACTAAGTAACTGTACCTCCAAGTTTCCCTGTGTGGCCTGATAATTTGATGCTGCGACTAACAATTTATACATGTATGCCCTTCGGTGTTTACACACATATGAGATTTGAAGGCTGATCTCCCCTGATGCAAATCCTCCCCCCTCACTATGGACCCCACTTTTGCCCAATAAACACAAGTTGTATATGCGCTTTCACAGTGTGCATGGCCGGAAGACCAACGAATGAGCCCCCACACAATGAAAAACACACGGCCGTTATTCAGGGTGTGCATAAGGTGGGCAGTTGTGGCTTGTGCCAACATTGTACCACGTAGTGTATGAAGCTTAGAGATTACTGCAAGACTAACTATGTGGGAAAATGTGATTGGTTGCAGATTACACAGTGGGGCGCCTATCATGAACTCTAGTCTCCCGTTGATATTGTGCCAACTGTAGATGTGTATACTAGATATGTGGTGGTAGTACATGGGCAAAAATAAACAGTTTTTTTTTAATGTTGGGTTTACACCTGCATTCAAGGGCAAGTCCAGCCCTAAAAGATAAACTTACATACAGGTAAATCACCCCCCAAAACGAATATATAAATCTAACACTGAAATCCCGCACAATGTTCCTGTTTCCCTGTTTTGCTTCTGGTTCTTACAGGTTAGTAACTGTGTTTTCGGATTGACATCACAGCCAATGACTGAAGATGTTTAATGTCGCTGTCTCTTTGAGATGCCCAGCTCAGTTACAGGCTCAGGACACTTTCTAAAATCAGTTTCCACGATGGCATCATGTCACCCTCCATCGTAAGATGCTTTAACGGTCAGAGCATAGCGTCATACAGTAATTGATTCATAGGACAAACAAGATATATCAACATATTTAAAGACCATTCTTTCTAAAAAGATGTTCGATGGGGTGGAGTGTCTTTAATGAAGAAATATGACATAAAGGTAATGTTGTGTTGATCCGTGCTAACCCCAAATATGGCCAGGAAGTGTGTTGAACATTAAACAAGCAGTATTTATTTTTGTTCAAACACTATCAGAACACTACATATAAAACCAATGCAAGATCACTAACCAGGACCATAAATAATCCTAGACACATGCACATAATATTGTTGTTCTATGATTGATTAGGCAGGACATGCCACAAGGGCAACAATTCTTAGCTAAATGTGAATTTCTTAGACAGCAATCTGTTAACATACTATACAGAGTATTTAAAATGGACCCCTACGTATGAGCTGATTTACATAATGAAACTGAGAATAGGTTAATTACAAACCAAGACAGCTTCCATCCTCTTCTTGGCAAGAGGCAACAGTTTGAATATGACCGATGAAGAAATGGACTCCGCTCATGTTTGCCCGCACACAAATGTTGGTGTAGCATGGCACACACACAATGATAATTTGGTGATCTAAGGGAGAGTACAGTAAGGCCACCTATGCCATGAAAGACATCTGAATCGACCTCTTTTAGGATGCCAAATTACACTCAATAAGTTGGGCGTTGAATATGTTGCACTGTGTATCTCTGCGCAGCATGAGTTTGTGGATGCCAGTATTGGCGATGCTAGTATCTGGCGTGATGATGAGACCGTACCCACTGTTACAGAATACTAACAAAAAAAAAAGTAAAAACTTTGCTGAACAGACTCTTTTAACATAATGAATGGACCAAGTTGACTATGCATGCATAACTTAATGTCAATGTATAATGACTGTTAAGGTAAGTTTATGTGTGTATTTTAACATGTTTTTGTAACTGTCCATCTGCCAGAGGTCTGCATGCTTCAATACCAAATTATTGTTCCATTGTCTGATGGTATAGAAGTTTGCTGAAAATATGTGCAACCTACCCAGGTTCAAGGTTTGGAGGGGTTTGATTCACACCTAGCAATGGCACTGACCACCTCCAAGTGGTGTTTGCTGTAACTATGTAATCACTAGGTCACCCGGCCAATGTATGTGGCATTGTGCCTAAAATCTTTGAGAACTACATATATCATTTGCCATCCAATTTGTGTGGCATATATTGGGATTTACAAATGGAGTCATGCACACAACAATGTTACTCATCGGGCCAAAAAGCTTTTGAGGCAAAAATGTAACAACTCGCGAAGGCGCACTGGCAAAGGAGTGAACCTAGACCATGTTAGTAAATTTTAATTGTTACCACAGGTATCACCTAATAAAGTACGGAAAAGGAAAGCAGTTGAATAGACTGTTCCTGTTTTATATAGAATCCCAGATAGCAGAGTGATTTATCTTTTGCGTCCAGCTTACACATGAGTTACACCATTCAGTGTCTTAATCAGTAAACTTACTTGTAGGTGAATTACAATCTTACTGGAATCCATTGGTTTCTTCATGCCACCTTAGTCAGGCTTGCTACAGCTATGATGGTTTGAATGTATATAAGTTCCCACAAAAACTTACAATACTTACAGGGGAAATACACATTTAAGCTCTTACTAATTCAAACAAACTTTGTCCGTCACTTACAAAGAGTTACAAAGAGGTGTAACGCCCCACTGAATAGCTTTTATGGTCACACAAAAGGGACACTAATTACAGTGCACCAAACAATGCAATCTGCCCTATTTACATTGCAGACTGTAATTCCCACTCACACATCGAGATTGTACAGGGAAGAAACCAGTAAATGGCCATTGACCAGTGCCCGTCTCACTACAGCCCATAGAACACAATGGCCCCTACCCCAGAGCTAGGGTTTCAGGCAAGGACGGAGGGAGATTAGTATAAAATAATGTATTTCATGCAACTGGCTGATTAGCATTTGTAAAGCCTAGCTCTGTCTTTTAGAGGTACTTTCAACATGAATAGTATAGTATTGTTTGCAGACTGGACCAACATTTTCGCAGCACAAAAAACAATGTGTAGCATTTTCCTCCTGGTGACTCGGTAACATGCCCAAGAAGCCGCTGCCCTTATGAAAACATATGCTGCTCTTGGAAAGAGATGTCAAGCTGGCGTAGGGGCCAAAAGTATCAATTCAGGCAAGCCTACACCACCCTTTGGTTTGTGCCACTGTTGTTAAAGGTTCAGGTTCCCCTGCCAAAACTATTAATCCCCATACTGGCCCCACTCTGTAGTGTGTAATAAATCCTACCTTACATCCCAGCTCCAAATGGTTCTCCTGTAGTCCCCCCCCAAGTAAAAAAAAGTGGCCACCATAATAGGAACTCTGCTACCTGTCTCAGTTTACATGGGCACTGCAGCCTTCTCCAACCCCCCTCCTCTTCCCCATGGACTCCCTCCCCCTAGAGAGACCCTTCAGTATATTATAGTCCATGTCCCCCAGCCCCAACCGCTATAATTTGTATTCTCAGTAGTCCCCCCCGATCATGACTTACCTACCTCTCTCTTCGCGTTCTGAGCAGCCGGCAGCCTGCGTCCGTGATGGCTGCCTCTCCAGCCACCACAGTATGCGGCTGCAGTTTCCCCGCCCCCCTGGCTTGCAGTTATTGCAAAACAGAGGCGCGTGGCAGTGTGTGGTGAAGGAGAGAGGTAGGGAAGTAATGATCAACGGGACTTTCTGAGAGATATAATTATTGGTTGGGCTGGGGACATGGACTAACTAAAAGTTCTTGTATAAAGGGTGGACATGCTCCTTTAAACGTATTGCAACAGATTCCAGCAAGCATTACATTGTAAATTGTTGTGATGTCTATGTTGTGGGCATATTTTGGTGTTTGAATCCATCTTGACCAAGTGTCCATCTTCCTATAAGACAGCAGATCCTTTAAAATTCTTCATTTGTGAAAAAGATCCAAATTCCTGAATTATGAAAGAATAAAGGCAGTGTGTGGTGCAACCTGGGTATTTGCACAATATTAATCAACATTATCCGGTCCCACACATGACTTTGTAACATTAGAGAAATGGAAGTTTTGTTCATCCTGCTTGGGGGTTTGTAAGGGTATATGGGGTGCAATCTATAGCTCTCCAACCATGTGGGACAACGATGTATTTGGAAAAGAAGGTAGGCTTTACCTGTTGTTTAGTGAGTCTTCCATCATCACTTCTTTGAAATAAACATTGTTTAATTTATTGTATTTGAATCACAAGTTAAAATATCGGCAAAATGTGGTTGTGAAATGCCCACCTATGGTTCTTGACCACAGTGTTAGAAAAGAATCCCTTTGGCGAAACATTCAATGGAAAACAACACAGCTTACTAATGCTAGGTGTAGCAAAATTCTCTGTTTGCTGTATCTATGTCCATCGATTTGCTTCATATGCTCCAGGAATTGGGGGGTTGACGTTAGTATGTATCGCGTTTAATCTCGATTGCATTTAGATCCGTTCACATGACACGTGCATGAAATGTTTTGCAGCACGTACTCTAGAACGTTGGAAGAGAGAGCGTGTGTAAAGACTAGAAGTAGCGTTGTACGATCTGTTTCTCATCTGTGTACAGTAATATTGATGGAATAACCACTGCACATTGTTTCTATGTTGTAACAACTAATACACACAAAAACAAAGAAAAATACACAACAATCGCACACTTTAACATAATGAGCTGTGTTTTGGAGAATATTTCTGTAGGAGAAATGCTGGTCTAGATGGCCTGCCATTGCAGAAAAGAAAACTAGGATTGTGATGAGCCCCATTAACACATTATAAGCTGTAATGCAACTATTAAGATACAAATGATTTAGTTAGATGGTGTTCACGGAGCGGTGTGGCGGTTAACTAGGTGAGGCGTACAAAGACACGTGGTTCTTGCCTGCAGGCAAGTGTGGTGGTGGAATGGAGTGTGATGGTTTAGTACTGCCGGCATGGACGAGCTACAGTTCATGGAGGGAACCATGAATGCCTACATGTACTTGAAGCAAATGAATGATTTCCCTCCCCTTCAGGAAACCGGGAACCAAGACCACCTGCCTTGCTAAAAGAAGCAGAGGGTAAGGTGTGGGATCCTGGCCAGAATGTCCTCCAACCAAAACCCTTTGAGCAATCTGTGGGCACTCCTGAAGCGAAAAGGTGGAGAGTATGCAACGATCTTACATCCACCGACTCTGTGCAGATTTCTCATGGAGGAGTGCCCCAGTGCCCTTGATAACTTGCCCTGAATTTAAAGTTAGCTTGCCCTCTTAGCACGTCTTTAACCCGGCAATTTACCAAGGAGCACGGCGACTTATGCCTGCGCTAATGATGTATGATTGGTTAGTGCAACATAGTCTCGCTTTGCGTGGCTGTGTCCTCAAACCAATTTACCAGGGGGCTCACGATGTTTTACCACCACCTATCGCTGCCATTAAAGACGGGTGAGATTATACAGAGCACTCGCAGTCCTCTGCAATCAGATACGGGGATTTGCCTAGAGAGTGTTCGCCTCAGGGTAATCCCCCAAGAGAATACACACACAGATAGAGAAAACACAGAAAAGAGACATAAGTAGACTGTCCATTATGGCAGTGTCCACACAGAAACCACCATCACACTGCAGTAATCTTGGAAGCTAAATGTAAGACTGAAGAAGCCTGTTAAAAACAGTACATTCAACATGCTAGGAGTAATTAAGCAGAAAATGACACTCACCTCAATATTGGTGGCAATAGAGAAGCACCGGACCCTGACTTTGGAGCGCATGGTGCACTGACATAAGGAAACGGGAAATTGTGTATCTAACAGTAAGGCTAGGCCAAACTACACATTTTTCATGCGTTTGCGCACGTATTTTCACTCTTTTCCTCGTGATTGCGTGCGTGGGCGGGTGGCGGGCGTGCGGGCGTGGCGTGCGTGCGCGTTCGGTGCGGCCTGCGTGCGTGCGGGCGCGCGGCCGCATGCGACATCCTGTGGATTTCCTATATGCCGTGATTGCGTGTCGTTTTGCGTTCAAGCATTTTTTCGCACAATCCGCATGCGGTTTCTTTTTTAAAAATAGCAAAAACGTATGCCGCAAAACAAAACCAAAGCGCCGGACCTCGCAGAATCATGTGTGAGAACGCTCGTGATTGCATGAGCGATTTTGGCTGCGTTGCGTGTGTTCTTCATCTGAACCGGCTTTAACACTGTGCGAACCTAACCGAAGGTAAACTCATGGACACCCATCACATCTAATATTGAATCCCATCTGCAACTGCGCTACAACATGTTCCGCTAAATCTGGCTACCCTCACTAACAACGGCGGTAACTGAGTGGTAAGCATACTGATTGGCATAAATTATGTCCAACGCTACATCATAGGTGCACCAACTTTAACACCTGCTGGTGTTTAGAAACTACACCTCCAGCATTCTGCAACAATGGCATGCTGGGAGTTCAGCTGTGTCCGTTTCAAAACGTCTGGAGTGGGCAAGACTTAACACATTGCGATAGGGGCTTATTCACACTAGAGATGGAAACCACTTTCGGAAAGCCGCATTCAAAAAACAACACCGCAACAACGGATTTTGTATAGGGAGCGCTAACATTTATTATATGCTGTTTGCCAGCTTTTCAATGCTTCACCATGTGTTTTATTTTGCAAACATCATATCTGTAGCTGTGGAAATGGGCGATAATGTGTGATTTTCACCACAACTTGTGAACTTCTATTGGTGTCAATGCTGCAGCTGTTCTTAGCAAGCTCTTGTTAATGCAACGCACTGGTGGGAACAGGACACATGGATTGTATAGACAACTGAATATCTCTGGGTAATGTGACCATACATTAAGGCAGATTTTTAAAGTACAATGGCCATACAATCTGACTTTTGTCATGATTGACCGAAACCGGTACATTTTCCCGGTCCTTGTTATGTGAACATTAGATCTGTTATATCGCACTATTATCAGAAAGTCTTTTTTATTGGTTAAATGATCATAGTATTTACTGAAGTGCCATTAAATGTAATGTAATTGACCCGCTAGTTTAAAAATTCCCCCTGACACCTAGTTACAGTCTACTGATCTGCTTCACCTTGTATTTCATCCTCATCGCCTTCTAGACTGTAAGCTCTTGGGCAGGCAACTGTTTTTCTTTATATTAATGCAGGAAGATTGTTGGCGTTATATAATCTCAATAATAATATTATAATAATGTAACCTCCAATAGACGACACAACAAATGAATTCCAAACTATTAACCTTGTTATCTGTTCAAATTAAACGATCACAATAGCCCTTTTTAGTGGATTGAGCGAATAACATATACGCTGTGTTACAAACGATTATAAACAACTTATGTAAGAACCTCATGCTGAGAGATGTCAAAGTCAAACTGTGGCCCTCCAGATGTTGAAACTACATCTCACTTCCTGTTCTTGCCCAGACCCGCGCCCTCTGACCATGTCCTTACCACGTCCCCTGATGGGCCACACTTTGTCATGAATGGGCCTGTGGGTGGGCATCTATGCTCACATACACAGGACCTAGTATGTTTTTGTTTTAGCCTGAAAATTGTGGTATTTAATGGGAAAAGTGTGTCACCACATCTGCAGCACATTCAATACGCACAGAAACATTCCAACATTCCCCTTTTAGGACTCGTACATGCTGCACAGCACAAATTCCCCAGCCAACCAAGCACAGAGAACACACATGCTTTTTTGTGTATCTGTTTTTTCCATTTTTATTTGTATATTGAAAATAAAATCATGCTGTATGCCCAATCACATTAACTAATGTTTGCATACTGTCCTACATGTCCTGAACATTCACTTCTTCCAAGGTACATGAGCATTCATGGTTCCCAATGAAACTGTACTCTCCAGTTCCATCAGTACCAAACATCACACCCCACCACCAACTGACTGTAGGCAAGACACACTTTTGTCTTTGTACGCCTCACCTATTACCGCCACAACCATGCTTGACACCATCTGAACTAATCATTTTAATCTTGGTCTCCATCAGATCACAGGGCAAGGTCCAGTATCCATGCCCCTTAGTTTGGCTTCTATCCAGCCACGGTGGCTTTCTTGTGTTCACATCTTTAGAAGAGGCTTCTTTCTAGACAACAGCCATGCAGACCAATTTGAATGCAGTTTAGTAATAGTATAGTATTTGAGGTTGAATAAGACATACGTCCCTCCAGTCCATCATCTAGCAATATCCTCATTTCCTGCCTAACTGTTGATCCCAGAGGAATGCACAAACCCCCCACCACATTTACTGAAGGGAAAAAATTCCTTCCTGACTCAAGTGGCAATCGGAAATTTCCTGGATCAACTCTTACTTTATGTATCAATACCAGTAACTTTCAACATTCCTTGTTTGTCAGAAACTCATCCAGCTTTTTTTTGAAACTGACCAATGACCTGCCATTACAACGGCCACTGGAGACAGTTCCATAGCCTTAACCGTTCTCAAACATGAAAACCCTTTCCGAGCTTGAAGCCTAAACCGTTTTCTTCAAGTCGTAAGGGATTGTCCTCATGTCCTCTGACTGTTCTATTGGTGAAAATGGCCCCAGAATGTTTTATTTATGGCCCGTTATGTATTTATACACCGTAATCATATACCCCGAAGCGCCTTTCTTCCAGTCGTACATAATTGTAACTATTCCAGTCCTCTCTTCATATTCACGCTCCCCCAATCCCCTTATTAAATTTAGTGTGCTCTCTCTGAACCCTTCCATTTCAAAGATAAATCCTTTTTGTACACCACAGGATTCCAAAAATTTGCACTGCATATTTCAAATGAGGCCTACCAAATGCTTTGTAAAGAGGGGAGAATTACATTTTCCTCCCCTTGAATCCATACCTCTCTTTATCAAGACAATACCATGCTGGCTCTGCTTGCCGCCTGGCCTGCTTCTTCGTGCTACCTTTTAAGTTGTTATCCACCACACTCCAAGATCGCTTTCCAACAGGGATTCACTTACACGAGCCATTTATAGTATAAGTAGCACAAGTATTTTTAAGTTTTGTGTCCCTAATATCTGGCCTGACAGGTTGACCTCCCACCCTTTTGCCCCTTTAACATTGTAGCAATGGCGGCAGCACTCAATCTGTCTTTTGGCAAAAACAACCTCTGCATATATGCTGAGCACATGCCTAACTTCTTTGGTCGGTCCATGTCGAGTCTTTCTGAGAGGACCCCTGTCCCTTGAAAAACGCTGGATGGTCCGAGCCACCTGCCTGCAGCTCAGTTTCAGTGGACAGAGCCAAATTCTTCAAATCCACCACTTAGATGTCAGCATCTTCCCCTAAGACTTTGTTTTAATTTTTAGTGACACTCTAAACTCTCATTCATTCACCAGTTACTAATCTTCTATCTTCATGCACTTGATCACATGGGCATATTTGCATTTTCCTTGTTGTCCCTAAATGTTAAAAAAAAAAAACAAAAACCCAGATTTCCTATTATTTTAATATATTGGATTGTGCACTAGACTTCTTTTTTGTAAGTATGCTTATTTAATTGGTCACTAGTTCACTCTATCATGTGTGGATGATACTATGTTTTGTGTTACAAAAGCCTCTTTTTTTTTGTGTACTCCACCCAAGAAGGTCTGTGCTCATGTTAGTAAAGTACCGGAGCTTTAGGCGCTCGTTCATCCAGAATGACACAATGCACAACATGCATTTCTGTCTATTTTTTTTTTGCATGCAGTGTGTCCATTTTTCACAATGCATTTTCCATTAATTTATAAGAAAACACGTGCAAAAATTGGACAGGATGCGCATGCAGTGCTTTTTTAAAGCAAGGGTACCGGAATGCAAATGGACACAATTGGAATGCAATAGTGTAAAACGGTACTATCGAATTTAATGTCTACTTGCCTTTTAGAAAAATGTCCTTTCAGAAAACAACGGAATCTGGTGTGACAAGCCCTTAGTCTCAAGGAAGCTACTACAGAGCACTCATAAAAGCCGAGTCGCTGATTAGTAGGTCTCAGATGAAAAAGCAACCCAATTGTGGTATCTGAGCTTGAATAATTTGGCCAATTATTGAACTAATTGCTTTTATTATCCAGATTGAAGGGCTGGCTTTTAAAAGCAGAATCATAACGGGCGAATCACATGTAGAATTGGATGTGCACTAGGCTTCTTCTATTTTGGTTATATCTCAGTAGGATCTGCCATAATTGACCTGTCCTAAGTATCCTGTGTTTGCTATTTAACTAACAATCATAGAGAACTCGTAGTAAGTAAAAATAACCCTTTGTTACTTTTTTGTAACTGACAATAACTTTAATAACCTGTGCTAAGAGATATCTAATGAAAAAAGATTTGAGGTTCTAGTAAGATAACCGACTTAGCGAAAAAGCAAATCCGTGCTCGTCTTACCTTCTAGTGTTTCCTGGTTCAGTATTCACATAAAGGTGCAAGTCCATCCAAAAAATTACTCTTCTTTAAATGTGTATTAGCCCCCCCAAACCTGACTTTTGCATATGCTTTCACATTTCAAAGATGCCCCAGAGCTTTCTTCCCTTACCTGACCCGTCCTCGCCGCTATTCCACCAACGCACCCTGCTTCCTGTTTTAATCTAGTTTGCGAGCAAAACATGAGTTAGGGGCACTTCTGCACTGACAGACACTTCTCTTCCTGGTCGAGATTGGTGTGACGTACAGTCGTTTGCGTAACTGACAGCCGCAACCAGGAGTGAGTGGCAGTGATCACCAACCGCGCACAGAAGCGCGAGGGACCGGGTCAGTAAGTAAGCTCTGGGGCATCTTTGAAATGTGATTAGCGTATGGCGAAAGTGGGGTTTTGGGGACTAATACACATTTTAAGAAGATTAATTTTTTGGCTGACATTCCCTTTAATGTGAATATTACTGGCATATGTCCGAGCATGAGGTTATGCCACCATTTAAAAGACATTCTTTTCGGCAAAAAATAACCTGTTTAGTATCAGGTGCTATCACACTTTAATGGAAATTGTCAGTAGTAGTTTAACCCATGTACCCATTATTACACACTGGAAGCCATGTGTTTAACTAATTTCTGCTGATTAACGCTGGAATTTACATCATCCCTGTTCAATCTTGGTCTAAAAAGGAGTTAGATTCAAGGGACAAAATACTGTTCTAAATTCGTTACAAGGCACTGGTTAGGACCTCATTTAACTATGCGGTGCAGTTTTAGAATCCCATGTATAAAGGGACATCCTGGAAATGGAAGGAGGCACTAAAATACCGTAAATATTTTCAGTCAGAGAGGCAACTAAAATAAAAAGGGGAATGGAGGGCTTGAATGCAGGCAGTTTAAACCAGTTAGGGCTGTTTTACAATTTGAGACGTAAAGTTTGTGTTGGGGATATGATCACACTCTCTTAATAGCCAGAGAATAAATCTCTGGGTCTTTGGTCACCAGTAGGTCATATTGTCTAATTATGGTTTGATCTAGGGATGCTTTCCGATTGCCATTTTACCCTTTATGCCTGTTTTTTTTTTTGTTGCCTCCTCTGACAAACTGTTTAGGGGTTCTGGTTGGACTAGATGAACATACTGTATTTCCTTATTCACCTCAATACTATGTACTATGTCACTTTGGCTGACGTTTTTGAAGTTTTTAATATCTATATACACGGTGAAAGTCAAGGTGGCCTACACTATGCCAATATAATCAGCCCGTTTGGGGCCACTAATATTGCTTCAAAAATTTTCACCACAAAGGATCACTACTTGTTTGCCACCTTTTGCAGATCTAAATGGATTTAGAAATTGGCTGGGACGAGGGATCCTTTATATTATCGATATTTGTTCCACAATGCTGCTACTTTTTGGCGGAGAGAATTGAAGCTGACTTTATATTTTAAGAATTTTTCTTTCTCTTCCTTTCAGTGAGGAGCAGATTTTGTGTCCTATATACGAGTGGGACTGAGTTGGTTAGTTTGTCCTGTCTTTCCAAGAATAAGTTTTTAAGTGGTCATTTGTTCTTCTCTCCCAATATCGTCTTTGCTACTCATATGTACTTTTCCTGGACTATTACAGTCAATCATATGTAGATATTTCCATGGAGTAGCCTCAGAACCGAAGCAACTACTTACTGTGTTGCAGCTAGCAAAAATGCCCTTTATTACATACACACACAACACACACACCACACAGCACACACACACACACACAGCACAACCACCAACTTTTCGGGCCTTTCTCAGTCCTTTTTTACTTGTGCACACCTTTTTGTAACCACCATGAAATACTTTCCAGGTATGGTCTATCAGTTTCACACCCATCTTATGAAACTTTGACACATCACGTCCGCTATCAAAGTTAAAACCAACTCATATGATATTAACTGTGCTAAAAGTGCATTGTGCTTTCTATATGACTATTTCAGTTACTCCCTTTGTATTAACTTATTATAGAAATCTTATATAACTGTAAATGGTAGATATGAATGAGCAATATCGATGTGTTGAGGCACAGGACAATATATTACACTCCAAATGAGCTACGGTGCAGGTACCTAAAAATTACATACAGTCATACAACCAAAAAAGAAAGAGGTACCGACTCCAAATATAATAAAATGTATGACAACCCTTATTGAGGCACAGACGGGGGTATAATGTAACAACATTTTAATCACTTAAAAAATAATTTAAACTGGATTATCAAAGCCCCATATGCAAACAGTACACATAGTGTCTAATAACGGTGTCAGCCCTCCATCACTAACTCACAAAGTACCCATGGTAATATGGGTAACACTAGCCATACACTTCCGTCAAGGGCAAGAGGGCATAGATCAACGCTGGCGCGTTTTCGCCCCTACACCCGGGCTTTCTCAGTGGAGGAGAAGGCGCGGTTATTTAAAGTAACCCTGCTGCGCGATACTTCATTGCGTCGGCCCACGCAACTTGTGAAACTGTCATATTGTTGTTATTGTTTTCTGTTTTTATGTTTGTTACCTTTTGATTGGCCACTACATACGGGGTTGTGACCATTGCCTACTTACCCTCTCTCTCCCACACTGATTGGTTGTCCATACTGACACTCCCGGCCGCACTTAGGGAAAACACGCAAGGACTTCTGTGAAATCAATCCAGCGTTGCGTCGACCAGGCGTTTACTAATTTCATATCTAAACTTGTATTAAAAACTTCTTATATTATCTAAACTTAAATCCTGTATGGTATATATGTCCATCTTTTTAACTCAATTAAAATTCCCATATAAAATCCATAATTCAATATAAATATCCATATCCAGTTACAAACAGTGAACTCCCAGCTCCCATAAAACGGTTTTGCGGCACGTGGTTTAAAAACTTTATTCAAAACATATTAAAACAAGACAACTTTACGCGTTCTCGGGAGCACCGCTGCCCACCCCTCACACTGCATAAAGGCCATTCCATAAGTCAGTATGTAAGACCAAAATAGTCCGAAAATACTTACCTTTAACTATAGGATGATTAATGAGAATGGTCCTAGAGGGATAATTATCAGTGTCCCCCAATAGAGCTCAATCCCTCAAGGACATACTATCTCCAAGTCAAATAGGAATCTGGAATTCCCAATGAGGACTCCACTGCCAGCTGCTCCTTCACTGTACAGCACTCTGTCCGCACCAAGTGCCCTTTCTTAGGCACATGCATGCCAATACAAAAGAAGCAAACCAACAGAGATCCTGCACACACCATATGTGTATATAGTAAGAGTTCGTGCTGAGTGGCAATGCAACCTGGTTGCATGAAGGTCGTGCATCAGCAAAGGAATAAACACCAGGCACATCATCTTTAAAATGTCTGTGTATTATTTATTGTTTCATACACAGAGTACACCAAGTGTAAACTTTTCGGTACGTGGAGCTGTACCTTCTTCAGACAATCAATGTCTGAAGAGGTACAGCTCACGTACCGAAACGGTCATTTTGTGTACTCTGTGTATGCAACAATAAATAAACCAGACATTTAAGACTGATGTGTAAAAGTTGGTTTTATTCCTTTGCTAATACAAACAAAGGGCCGCGATCGGGACAGAACGCTGTTATGCAAGAGGCTTGCGAGTGGAGCGGCTGTACGTAAGTTCCAGGTCCCCCAGCGTTCTCGTATTCCAGGGAGGTGGGAATAAGCATTCTCACCCCCTGTGAATAATAGAAACAGATTGCAAATATAATATTTAATGGATTTAGTGTTCCTATTAAATAATAAACCTGTTAAACTCTTAAAAACTGGTACTGCATGCCTACCAATTACCATGTTTACTCCGCCCACAACCCCTACAGATTTGCGTTTATTTATCGACCACCCGGCCTGACCACACTTTCATGAACCACTTCTCTGCTTGGTATGTCCCACTTTATATCCACTGACAGCCCCTCAATGAGGGGATTTCAATATCGATACCAACACCATCTCCTGCCTCTAACCTTCCTTCTCTCTTACCTCCTCTCCCTTTTGGCTTACTCAATGGTCTCTGTCCAGACCATGTAATGGCACACCCTGGATCTGGGTCTTCAACCCGCCTCTGCTCATATCTAACTTCCTCCAACTCTCCCCTTCCTCTGTCCGTCATAATCTTCATCCAATCCACCCGTCGCCCTTTCTCGGAAGAACCCACACCCATGGCTTACGGACCAGATTATAAAGTTGGAAAAGGCACTACCCGTATAGCCAGCCGACGTTGTCGCAGATTAACAAAAATATCAACTTTCTCACATTTAAAAGTGGCCTTAGTGTTGTCGGATCAGAGGTGCTTTGTCCTTAATCCAAACAAAACTCCTTCTCTTCAGTCATATCCTCCCCAATCCCATAACCCCAAACAGCTCTAACAAAGTAGTCAACTCCTTGCCCTGTTCGCCACCGCTCCTCCGCCTACCCGTCGATGAAATAGCCTCATATTCACAAGAACAATTTGAAAACATCTGAATGGTTTTTCCTTGTGCCTACTCCTCCCACAGCTTCCAACCCACTACATTGCCTGCTACCTCCCTTCATTGCTACACCTTCATCTCATCTCCTACCACTGCACTGTCCTACTCCCTTCATTGGTTAATCCCTTTACTTGCCCCTAACGAGCTTTACCACTATAACCAAACAGGGACTTCATCTCTCCTATCAGAACACGTCCACCACCTGGCCCCCTTGACCCCATCTCCCGCTCAATCTTTTCCCCCTCTTCCTTCGTTTCCAGCCCTAGATCTCTCTCTTAAGTAACTTGTCCCTATCCACTGGTTTTTTCCCTCTATATTTAAACATGCTGTGTAGCCCCTATCCCAAAACCCTCCCTTGCCCGTCTTCCTCTTCAGCCTACCGGCCTGTCTTCCGTTCTCCGCTTTTGCTTCTAAACACTGGAAAAGACATGTCTATGCTGACCTGGTTAGTCACCTATCTGCTAACTCTACTTCGGCTAATCTAAAGGTCCCTACTCTTTGCTTGCTCACTCTTCTGGATCCTGTCCTCATGCTTTTGATACTGTTTGAATCCCCCTCTACTTCTGCATATCCCTGCCTGGCCTCCCTTAGGTACGCAGGCCACTGCACTTTGTTTGGCTATCCTCCTATCTCTCTGGTAAGACTTTAGTGTTTTTCACTCTGAAATTAGCTCCACTCATCGCCCCCTCCCTGTGGGGGTCCCGCAAGGCTCGTACTCAACCCTCTTCTTTCCTCCATCTACACCGATAGCCTTTGAACACTCATTATTTCATTGGATTCCCAGTATCACCATTATGCGGACGATACCCAAATTTACATCTCTGGCCTCGAATCCTCCCTACACTGACTCCCACTGCCCCCGACTTGCCCTTAATGCCATCTCTGCATTGCATGCTTCCCTCTTCCTAAACTTAACATGGACAAGACTGAACGTCCTTTTCCCACCCTACATCTGTTCCCTCCCTAGTCCTTAGTATTAATATTAACCACACACCTCTATCCCATTTCCTCATGGCCGCCTGCTGGGAATAACGCTCAGATTCCGATCTTCCTTTGAACCTCGCTGTCAATTTTTGCTTGCCACAGAAGTGAAGCGAAGTCTAGGTTCCTGTCGGCTCCAACTCATAAACATCTCCCGAATTCGACCTTCTCTCGAATGAAGCTAACAAAAACCTAGTCCATGCTCTGAATTATAACTGCAACACACTCCTGTGGTGGTTTACTACCAACAACGCCTGCCACCGGCTTCATCCATTCCATTCATTCTGCTGGCCCGGCTCATTCATTTCTCTTCTCACTTCTCGAATGCCTCTCCTACTGTCAGTCCCTACAGTGGTTGCCCCTCACCAAGGATCCAGTTCAAGCTGCTTACCCTATCCTATAACGGCACTATCCAACATAGGCCTCCATATTCTCTAGCTGATCACCGATATGTCCAGGTGCAACCTCCACTCTGCATGAACCTCCTCCTCTCATCCACTCTGGTCACCTCTTCCCATGCCCGCTTCAGGACTTTAACTCGTGCTGCCCCTCTCTCTGGAACTCCCTTCCTCTGATCTGTCCGTCACTCACCATCCCATTAACAACCTTCAACACGTCCCTTAAAACCCACCTTTTTAGCAGCATATAACCTGACCTAAACTACCCTCTTACTACCCAATATGATCCAACCCGCCATCGCCAATCTATTACAGCCTACCGATTCCCGCAAGACCTAATGATCTCACCCCCATACCTCTAGACTGTAAGCTGTAAGGTTCCTCTTTCTCGATTGTATCCGGTATTGCTGTAAGACACTCATCACTCTGTTTACTAATTATGTATTACCTGTGGATGTAAATATATATACTTTGTATTACAGTATTACCCTGTTGAATGTAATACATTAATGTAAAGCGCCACAGAAATTTGGCGCAATATAACTCAACAACATAAAATAATAGTTGGCACTGCCATCTAGTGGCCCTACCTCAGTTATCTTGAAAGATCTCTGATGTGTTTTAACACATTCATCAGGGGATTCAATAAAGTTCTTATCTTTAAATGTGCTAAATTTGCCCCAACCAATTCAGATGTTAGCTTTCAATTTTAAATAAGATTCTGATTGGTTTGGGGCAAATTTAGCATCCCTTTTAAATGATAAGACTTTTATTGTATACCCCAAATCTTTTATTGAATAACATATTTGATATTGTAGATTTAAAAATTAGACACTTGCACTTTTAAACCCATGAACAATAATATTGGGTGTTTGCACAAGACCAATGAACATTGTATATTTTAACTTGCCCATTTATCAGTGGTAATGGGCTATTGTTTACCATTAATTACCAACTGTGTATTTGTGAGTTTAGTGATTGAGGGCTGCACCTTTCATTAGACACTATGTACTTGTTGGATATGGGGCTTTGAAATAATCAGTGTAAATGTAATTTTTTAAGTGATTTTAAATGTATTGTTCACGATTTACCCCAGTCTGTGCCTCATAAGGGTTGGTATATACTTTATTATATTTGAGTGCGGTCACCTCTTTCTTTTGGTTTGATGACTGGTATTATGTTAGGTACCTGCACCTTACTCATTTGAGTGTAATATATTTTGTCCTGTGCACTCACACATCTATATGCCGCTTTCTCATATATACCATACAGTATCTAAGTTTTCTATAATAAGTTTTAATACAAGTTTAGATAACTGAAATAAGTCATATAGAAGCACAATGCACTTTTATCACAGTTATATCAATAATAAAGTGGATTTTACCTTGCGTAAGTTAAAAAGCGGAGTTGTCAAGTTAATTAATGATGGTTGTGAACTGATAGACCATACCTGGAGAGTATTTCATGGCGGTTAACACAGGTGTGCACATTAAAAAAGGACTGAGAAAGTCCGAAATGTGTGTGTGTGTGTGTGTATGTAGAACTGCCATTTTGCTACCTGCACACAAGTAAGTAGTTGCTTTCTTCTGAGCTACTCCATGAAATATTTAATAATTGAATTTTTAAATATTAAAATAAATAAATATTTAATGATTGGACATTTAAAGTTTGTCACTTACCAATGCCATCGTGAAATGTTCCCTGTGACGATAACTCCCAGGAATATAAAGACCACGTAACCTATGGTGCTCCATCTTTACCACCGATGTAGGACCCTTTTAATTTTGTTTCTATCTTATTACCCATTTATGGTTTTCCTTTGATGTCCGTATAATTTGACGCCTTCCTATTTGCAGGGTGTTTATATTGATTTCATTTGGGGTTCATTTGATTTTTTGTAGGCAAGAAATAACATCCCACATATTAGTATTATTCTAACTAGGCACTTTGCTATGAAATGCTCTGAGGCCACACTACAACTACTGAGGTGCGCCCGTAATTGCCACATATTGTACACAAATGTTTTCTAGATACCGGTATATACTCGAGTATAAACCGAAGTTTTCAGGCTTTAAAAAAAGCCCTGAAACTCTTACCTCGGTTTATACTCGAGTCTGTGTTCCTCCCCAACTTGTCCGGCGGCGCCGATCCGCATCCTCTCTGCCCACAGCCGCTGCGCATCCAGATGATGTCACTAACCCACGCCGCAAAGTAGATGAGGCCGCGGGTAGTGACATCAATCCGGATGCCCCAGAGGCTGTGGCGCGAGGATGCGGATCGCGCGGGCGGCCCCGCCGGACAGGTAGGAGACTTGACATGACACTTACTGGCAAATACATACAAATAAGAGTTAAACCCTTCTTTATTTGTGCATACTGTATGCAACAAATAAAGGAGGATTTACCCCTATTTGCAAGGTATTTGCCACTTAAGATGTTTGAAACTACAACTCCAGCAATGCCTTTCATCTCTCAGATTTCCTAACTATTGCAGTTTTTTGGTTGGGGGGGGGGGGGGTTATTTTCCTTTATAACAGTTTTTCATTTGTGGGTGAACTTTCCCTTTCAAATAACAGACTTTAATATTGGATCCAGTCTACATTTAACTCCATATGTGTCCATCTGGCTTAATGTTTTTATTGAAACAGAATTTTGAACCTGACACTAAAGAGGATAACCCTAGATAAAACTGTTGTGGGTAAAATCAATCATTCCAGAAAGGAAAATATAAACCACTACTTCCAGTAGTTTGAAGATTACTGAAACTCACAGCTGTAACATCTAGGGAGAACGTTTGTGACGCCATACTCCCTACAATCACTCAACTGGCGACTCCCTATACTTTTATTACCTGATGCCGACCACTGCGAGGGAAATTTCCGGTCAGAACGAACGAAACAGAAGCCAATCAGGTTTTTTTTTCGGCCGTACAAACATTAGCGATATAAATGGCTTGATCCAGTCGGTTCCAACCGGATCGGCCTATACAGCTAAGCGTGACCCAGCTATATAAAGAAAACAATACATTCTTGCACTATAGAGGCTTAAGGAAAACACTGTTTTGAGAATCTTCACCTATGGCTTTCCCAAACAGATTTCAATCTGTGTTGTACAGTCCTTAAGTACTTAGCCAACTAGACCTCTTGAGTAGTAGATATTTTCAAACATTAATACGATGCAATTGGGGACTTATACTTAAACAGATGAATAATATCATCCAGATTCCTTCTACTCATTTGGTTTATACATTTGACATGTAATCTTGTTTCTATAAACTTGTGGACATTAATAAAAAGACACATTTTGTCTGAAATCCTTTCTTTTCACTGTTAATCATCTGTCTGGCATCTGTCATGTGGATAATTATGTATGTGTGGTAACGGACAATCTATACGTCTCTTATTTTCTTAGTTCACTAATCTTATTCGCTATTGCAAGAAGCTTTACAGGAATGACTTGTTAATAATTTACAATCTCTGCACCCAAATTCTTTGTATCGTTTTTATATAAAGGTGTGTTCTATATCTGTATAACTTAGGTTGTCATGGTTTTAGGTTCTGTTGACTTTACTCTAGATTTTTATTTACATGATATAAATTCTGTACATACATTTATACCAAAGGCAATCTATGATATGAAAATGACAACTTTCAGTATTTTCTTGTCTTCGCAGAATGTTGGGAGTTGTAGTTTTTGACAATATCTGTGGAGGGAATCAATTGCCTATACCTGGTCTAGAGTGACACCAGCTTGTTTTGATTCACTAAAATCACATTTATATTATTTTGGTTTCTATAAGCAGCATATAAAGCACAATTTAGACAGCTATTCTCAGTGGACATTTATGTCCAGCCACCTTGGAAATGAGTAACCTTGGAAAATGAATTAACTCTAACAACCCCCCTTTACAAGCAACATGCAGGTTCACAGCAACCGATCTATGTCTAAGAGGCGTAGAGAGATCAACCACCAGAAAGGGAACTGAAACCTAATGCTTTGTTTTCCAATAATTAAGTTGAACAGAAAATCTGTAGTCCTTTTTGCCCCCAAATACCTCCTCTCATAGTTAAAAACGAAATGATGCACGCCATGCCGCTGTTCGCATTGTATCTGTACTGTTCACTCGCTCCTATGACCACTGTGTGGTGCAATGTCAACGGTTGACACCAAAAAAAAACGTCCAATATGGTGAACCACTCCCCAAGGTATGGTCGGTGCTAATGGCTGTATTTTGTTTCACCCCACCCTTCAGAATTGGTTTTGAATGTTTCAGAAGGAGTAAAAAAGTATCTACCAGATTAGTTTCTCGTTTTTGTTTACCATAACAATAACGCCAACCACCATGATGACTCCGAAAAGGCTAATAAAATGTTAGGCTGGTATAAATATTTATTTAAAGGGACAACAAACATAATAGTTTAAACATTTAAGGATAGGTTTAACATTGGGAACCTTTGTTTCTTACTTTAAAGAAAGAGGGGCCCCCCTTAGCATCAACGGTCCAAATGTAATAAATTACTAGGATACACTGAACCAAGGAGTCTTAGTAAGCATCATTTGTAAGCTGGTATTTAAAAAGGCTTTCCCAGCAAGGTGAAGATTATGACTGTAGTTTGAACATTTTTCATACATTTAATTTTATATTGATTTATTCATTTTGTGCTATGACATCCGAGACGGTTCACAACAATAAAGCCTGGCAATACATGGCCATAAGTTCATCATAATACCAACCCTGTATGGTCATGTGTTTCATAACTGCTTGGCGATATTGGGCAGTATTGATCAGGAGGATCGTAGCAATTGGAACATTTTCCCACATCCCATCCTGAACTACATTATCTTAAAGGGCACGTGGTCTCAACAAGTTAGGGTTAAATGAAAGCCTGCGTATTTTCCCGTTAAAATAACTGACAATCACATTTCTGGCGCAGAGAGTGAGAATTACATTGGGGTGAATGTTCAAATTTCTGATTCAAGTAGGTTGTGTAACTCACCAGACCTCTTTTGCCCCACCCTCCTCCCTGGGGGAGAAGCAGCTCATAAAGACTAAATGCTGGGGCAAACATGAAGTACCAATAGGGAAAAATTGACAGTTAAGATGGGGAGCCCTCTTATGCAGGTAGAGGCTGGTCACATGACTACAAGTTGGTCCATGGCTGAACACAGGAAGTGTTCAGAAGGAAGTATATTGCTGAACTTGTTTCCTCATACTTCTCACCAATTTTATCTAGAGATGTGAGTTTAGGTTTATTTTGAAGGTACTGGTAAGGGCATTTTTTATATAATCCTTACTAATTTGGAAGAATTTGAGGCCACAGTTATCCTTAAGGCAGATTCAAGCTAAATCTAACTCCAATTCAAAAAACCTTATAGGAACAAATTACTTAATTAGGCCCAATATCATTTTGTATTTATTCTTTTGCTGTCTGTAGCCAGAAGAGAATGTTGTTGTGGCTACAAAAGTTGGAAGAGCCATTACTGTTACCGGAAGTACACTCATCAACGCAAAGTCTTCTTTTTTTTACCTGCACTGTATCTCTTAACATAATTTGCTTTAGTCAGTTTGAAATTACCGTTATGATGATATTATGAGAAAGCCATGCTAAGTTCCTTTAGGGCGTACGTGTGTGATGGTGTCCCATAATTCTTACAGCTTGCAACTGGGCAATATCGATCTGTCTATGGCCACTTTTAAGCTGCGCACAGGTGCGATATTTCGGGCGTCACACTGAGTTTTTCACCAAACTGGATAAACGGATATGGATAAACACAGCATAAATCTTTGCTTGGAATTTTTTCACTTTCAATGGTCATCTGTTAGATTAGAAGAAATTGTTTCCTAAGCTAAAAAGGAACAACTAATCTTCAATTGGATTCATCAAAAGGTCTTGGGTATTATCCTGTCCTGGATTTTCAAAAGCCAATCAACTTTTGTGTGTGCTGGTCCTAGAATACACAACGCAATTTTCCTTAAAAAATAACTATCAATTCACATATCCAAAACTGCATTAGTTTAGAAATCTGAGAGATGTAAGTTTGTTTTTTGTTTTTTACAGGATTTTCCATGCTTCAAAAGAGGACAGCTATGGGAATATCATTCAGCCATTGCGGATCCTCATCTGTTACAATCCATGACTGAAAGTGCTGATAACTGTTAAGAACCGGAAGCAAAACGATGGTAACAAACATCAGCCAAATGGTTTCGGGCCTAGGCCTCTTTCCTCTTGGCTCTAGCCACTTCTTTGCAAAGGTGCTCCCTTCTCACGGCCTCCACATGGACCTACTGCTATAGCACAAGCGAATA
Organism: Hymenochirus boettgeri; assembly: GCA_019447015.1. Classification (NCBI taxonomy): domain Eukaryota; kingdom Metazoa; phylum Chordata; class Amphibia; order Anura; family Pipidae; genus Hymenochirus; species Hymenochirus boettgeri. The sequence goes on along the minus strand of CM033474.1, from coordinate 229,015,862 downwards.
AGTTTTTCCTGAAGGGGCACTCTTCTTGAACTTCAAACTTCTTTTAGATCACCTCACACCACGTTTCAGAGACACTCTGTCGCCTTTCATCAGGTGTCACCTGATGAAAGGGACGAGTGTCTCGAAACGTTGTGTTGATGTGATCTAAAACGAAGTTTGAATTCCACGAAAGAGTGCCCCTCTCATGAACGTTATTCGCTTGTGCTATAACAGACACATCAGTAGCATTTCAGCTAAACTTCCATCTCTTCAGATTCTAACATTAGCAGTCTCTCAGTCATGATGTAACAGATGAACATCACAGCCATGACATGAATGATATTCCCCTACCGCTCTATGAAGCATGTAAAGGCTTGTAAAAAAAGCTTGGAGAACTTAAAAGGGAAGGCTGAACTTTTGAGAGGAAAATGTTCTAAGTATTGTAGTTTTGGGGTAATTTCGACATAGATATCATTTTTCACATTTGTGGGGGTTGGGGGGGGGGGGGGGGTGTGTGGGGGGGGGTTTTTAACATGTCCTATAATATTTTTATTAGAGTAATAGTCCTATAACCAAATGGGCAATTGTTACCTTTCCTCTCCACCCTCTCTTAACAAAACCCACCCCTGTGCTTACCGTAGATTGCCAGCACTTACCTTCGGAACTTACAATACACTGGCTGCTTAGTCCCTCCCACTGTATGTGGTCCTGGAACTTGCCAATGGGAACCCCCCCTATGTGAACCCCCCCTACCCCTCCCCACCTTTACCCCTTCTAAGCTGGTATAAGTAACTTTAGAGAGAATATGCTTGGAAATACTGGTAATCCCGTGCTTTCATTGGAAGGGGGGGTTGGTGAAAAGACTTTCATTGGAAAAATACAACAAAACTTGACGGAAAATAGCCTTTAGTGTTTTAATAAGCAATGATATATTAACACCTGAGCTACTGCATATTGTACTGCAGCTATGTGGTACTAGTGCATGACAAGATACCTCTCTTTCCATACCTTGTATTAAATGGCGCAGAGTACCTGCTTGTGTACAATGCAGATTATGAGAAAATACTTACTCTTTAGAACAATTTAAGTAGTTTAAAAGACATTTTAACTGTTAAGGTTCGTCACACCCATGCGATGGCGTGTACCAACCCGCGACGCAGATGTGTCCTGAACGGTCATATTCGGACGATATCTGCCATGTATGGTGTCCCAACCGACCCGTGCAGATCTCCGAACGAACCGGCTGTCTTTGGCGATAACGGGCCTATACACGGCCGATATCTTGCGAAACACACGTTTCGGACCATCGTGCATCATGGGTCGGGACACGCATCACACGTGTGGTATGAGCTTCAAGGCTTTTTATATGGGGGGTTTATAAAGGCTAACAAAATGTACAGACCTTAAAGGGGAACGTCAACGTGAAAACATATGGATGTAAGAAAAGTAGAAGACCATTTTCTCCTGGAACTACTGAACTATTCCCCCCATCCAGAAGGTTTTCTGTTTATAAAAATGCTTCTAAAGCCCTTACTCTCGTTGTGGAGGAAAACCCTAAACTGACTCAATAGATCTCGCACTTGACTCACATCCTCCCTGTACATAAGTTTTACAGCAAAATCTGCGTAGCTTTGATCACCCAAAGCAATGATGTAGAAGTTACTATTAGAAACATTCCAGGAAGTGAGAATTGCCGGACCTGAAAGAGCACACAGCTTACCTCTGTCAGGGATAACACACGCAATGTATCATTAATATTTTAAAAATGAAAAGAATGTTTAGTAAGCTGGTGGATAAGAATATGTACTATAATAATTCATGTAGAACTAAGATTTTTCCACCAATGAACTTCCCCCCTTTAAGGGAACTACTACACAGAATTACACTGAACAGTTGCAAAAGGCTAATATTGGTGGTAGATAGCGCTAACCCTTGTCATCAATAACCAGAATAATTCTTAGTCAGGGGTACATTACGGTACATTTGTTACTTCTTAATCAATCTTCACACTCAGTCTGGTTGTTCAATCTACTTATTAATGTACTTTATTTTTAAATAAGAAAAAAAAAACAAACTGAAACAAAATTTTTATGCAACAGCAAAAATTTGCAAAAATGTCACCATAAATAAAAAATATTCTTTTTAATTTAAATCAACGTTTTTTTTTTTTGAAAACAAAGGAGGATATTTACTATTCTAACATTTCCAGTGTTACCAAAACCTTCAACACCACGGATATTGGGTCTATAAAGCTGGCCCCTAGAACACTGATAAGTCATGAAAATGAATGCAAGGTTGCGATTCTGCAACATATCTGTAAAAATCCTCCAAGCAGCATACTGTGAAGGAGTACTACTACCCCTATTCCTATTTCTCATGTACTAATATTTAATACAGTATAGATTTATATGTAAACTCTGTCTTCCAGCGTATATACAAATGTTAGGCTTTTCTTTAAGCTTCAAAGCACCCTCAATTTTCTGTACTGAACTTCTTCATTATGGAAACTCATATGCTCACCATCTACATTAGGGATGTCAAACCTGCTGGCCCCCCAGCAGTAGATACTCTGTAACTCCTCCTTCATGCTCGAAGACGCAGACCAACAGCAACCTATGGATTAAAACGTCCAGGTGGGCTCTATACCGTGTTCTAACTACTTATTTAATCAGCCATTGACTCACTGTGTTTTGTAAGAAAAAAGTAGTTCCTGAACTATATAACTAGACAATCCTTCATGCCATGCAAAATGAATAGTTTATAGTCATCTTTCTTGAGGCTTTTGCCTTTCTCACTGCGGCGTTACTGCCTAGTGCTTCTGGGTAAAAAGTCTTTTTGCTTTCGCACTAGTCCAAATGTGGTCTCCCCCGTGTTTGACAATAACCTATTCGCCAGTTCTTGATTAATTTCTGGGGCATACAATGGTTCTCCAAATTTTGTTGTCTTTCGGTATTTGTTTCCTGATTTGTATTCTCCTCTGGGATATCACTGTCCTGAGCAACAATTATTTACCCTTTTTTTCTGTGGTGAGAGTGTAGAAGTTTCCTCAAGATTTACATATGTCCCTTCAGGGTTTCCCTCAAGGCATTTGGTTTTTTAAAAAATGTTTCTCCTGAGTCTCGTTTTTTTTGCACCACAAATCTGCATAAAGACTTCATCTCTGTTGCCAATTCCGTAAAACTACCTGCTCTTCATCTTCGAAGAGAGTGCAAAAAGTTTGGGTTACGTTTGGGAGATACCTGTAAGGATCTTGCAAATGCTCACTTGATTCTTCAGTTTTTGTTTGACGCTGTTCCTGAAGGGATAATCTGGTATGAAAATTGTGCTTAGCTGTAGATGACTTCAAAGGAATGCTCTATCACATTTACTGGCATGTCCCTTAACGTCTGCTGGGACTAAGTTTGAGACTTTCCTCTTTGCTTCTTTAAAGTTTACTTTCATAGAACCTAGATCTGACAGGATTATTCCTTTTTAGAGGCAACTCAGAGGTTTCTAAGTCACTGCCTGTGTGATCCTGAGTAACATTTTGGGTTTGAATTGTCATTTTTTTTTTACAGAAGGTTCCGAAACTTGTATTCAAAGGTGACTCTTTGGTGGGCAAAACCTGGTATTTGAACTGGGCAAAAAAATGAGCAGCTTTTTGCATCTGGAAAGCCTTCCTCTGGTAGTGAGTTAGGAAGGGAACGAATTTCCCAGGTTCTTCGGGGATGGAGTAAGAGGGGGATCGCTCTGTCTCTGTAACATCCCTGTTGCACAACTTGCAAAACTATCAATGCTAGAAACACTTCTCAATGTCCAGTAACCACATCTTTCCTGAGCCACTGATAGTTGGTACTCTTTGCTGAAACTTCCTCCATTTCTATTTCTCTTCATTACAGTGGGACAGAACTGTTTCAGATAGGATGAACTGACATTTGGATGTGACTGGCTGTTTGTTTAGTTTCATTATATAGCTCCCTCTAATTTCTGTGCAACGGAGGTGCTGGGGACTGGATGAATTAATTCATTTGCTCTTGACGAGTCATGTTGACTCCCCTCCTGATACTTTTGTCAAGGTTTGGGGTTCGAACTGTTTCAGACATGTTGCTTCTGACCATTTCCATCGACTTGTAGACAGTGAATTATCTGTTGGTTTATCTATTTATTGACCCATCGGCTGACCTTATCTCTACAATATCTATCAGTTCCATGCTGCGGCAAATGCATCTTTAAGATTATGAAACAATACTTTCCATTTTGTTAGCCTTTCACAGAGCCTCTCTTTCCTTCTTTGATGGCTTTCTCTTTCCTTTTCTGCTCTTTTGTAAAACTCAGAAAGTTAATTGACTATAATTGGTAAGGCAATGCTATCACTATACACCAGCAATGCAGCAAAGCCCCCCGACATTTTTTCCATTAATGTCTTGGATATATTCTCCATAGCCACAGTGTCATGTAATTGTTAGCCCCCCAAATGATGCAGGTAATGCTATAAACTTTGTTTGCATTCCTCATCTTTTTCTGCCAAAAACACCAAACTGGAAAAATCATTATGCCCATTGCAGAATAGTATCAATAATCCCATTCATTGTAACTCCGCCTGAGAGTAAAATCCTAAGGACTGAAGGCCTGTAGAATGCCTGGCAGTTTAAGGATCTTTAGTATCCTCATAATTTCTGAATATTTGGACCACACGTCGTACATTTGAAACTGAAAGTAACCTCTTGTGTTGATTCGTGAGGAAAATAGTGACGTAATATGCAGAATGGGCCAGCAAATCAATGATAATATCAAGGGGCCTTTACAAAACTTCCATTTGTTTGGCGAAGAACGGAAACGTAGAAGATACTCCATTGTGACCAAGCATTGCACACAGCTTCAACGTGGGCCCACACTGGTGGTTTTATCCGTTGGGTGTCCAAACTCTCAGTTTCTTGAAGTTCAGGAAGTGTGTTTTAGGAGACAACGCAATGGTGGAGAGCCACAATAAGAGATTGAAATTATGGCCAAATCTACAGAAAAGACAGTAAAAGATTTGTTAGTCAAACTTCATCATTATTCATACATTATAGATTTTTATATACATTTAATTGTTTAAAGTTGGATACAAATTGAAAGATCTTTTGAATGAACAGTCAGAACCTTGCAAGGTCTAAATATTCCTCTCCACACAGTCCTAAGTGTTTTCCCCTGCTTAAAAGTCCTAGAGAATGCCACCTTTATCATTAGTGTGTGTTACACACCACTTAAAGTGAATATGGAATCTCCCTGTATCTGTTTTGTTTGGCAATGAGGGAAGATGGTTCTTCCTAATTATTTTGCATAATTTTCTCATAGAAAACCACTTTGCTAGTAATTTTTCCAAATGGCTTGCATTAAGGGAGAACCCCCCCCCTTAAACACCTTTGACTCTGTAAGTACTACTTTACTTAATAGTTTGTGCTCAGTCCCTCCATGATGCTCTATAGCGGCTGATGGTCCTCTCTGTTATGTGCGAGTGTGTGACTTATTAGCATAATCCAGACATGGCAGATAAGGACATTCAGATGCGAATCAGCACCACTTGGATAATCAACAAACCCTGGTGATGCCAATAGTGAGGATCCTGCAAATCATTGTAATTACCTATGTCAATTACTTTAATTGACCATAGGGACCATAGCATAGGCCTGTAGGGTTATATTATACATTTCAAAATTTCATTCCACATTGACAAACTCTGGGCCATATTTATAAGTGCCTTATCGCAATTTTATAAACCGGCATTATCGATTATGTTCAACCACAGACGATCGTTTCAAGGCATGGTATCGCTAGAAGCTATACCATGCCCTGATAACTATTTGCCCTCTGTTCTTGGTTTCCTCCTGGACATGTCTACTTCCGTACCAGTAAAATTCTATTTCATTAAGGTCGCATGCTCAATTTCAAAGCACGCTTTACTACTCTATAGAACAATTCTGTTATTTAATATGTATACAGCAGCAAACTGCCTGCTGGGAGGCTTACAAATGCAGCAGCAAAATCAAAATTAAATAGATATCATAAAGTCTGCCGCGTTTGTAAAGTTACTAGCACCAGCATGAAATGTTACTTATGAATTAAGGGGTAATATATCATTTAATGTATTATTCCCACAGGCAGTTAAATATTTGTACAATTAAACCAAAATTAATAATGTTTCGTTAAGTAGAATAAACTGAAGCAATAAAATTCATTTGTATTAAATAATTACTAAACTGGCCGCGAAGACAGATTGTTAGTCCCTACATATATGTCATTCCCACTGTTCTAAGTTACCTTTTAGCATCCCTGCCAGCATGGCACTTGGCCCTTTCTGGATCAGCAAGTCTGGTATCTGGTTACCACTCGGTCCGTTCTCTGACCTGTGCCTAGTACTGGCCTTATTCTGGCTATTCTTAAAAACTTACCTCCAGCTATTCCCACATGTTCCTAACATATGTAGACAACCCCCGTGCTTTCATTGTTGCAGCCCTCGATATTGGATTGCTAATAATTGGGGCAGGAAGGAAAGTCTGATAACGTCAAGGGGTAAAACTACTAGTCTTCTCTGATTAACATGTCATGCATCTACTTGTCCTGAGTATAGGAGGCAAATGCTGCATCCTTGCAGCCTTAGGTCACCTATGGCGCAATCCAGCTGAATTGCTCTCTTACTTCCAAAGATCTAAAAAAAGCAAGGAATTTATTCTCCCAACTCGTATGATTCCTACCCTCCCAAGTGCATTGGCCTATCAGTGAAGCTGTATTGCACCTGTTACAACAGCTCTCTATCACTGGGAAAAATTCCCGCGTGCTTACTCACCATTTTTTCTGCTTGCTAACTCCTTTACAGGCAAGATTGCTTTGATCCCATGGAACTGTGTGCAAATGATTTTATAAACTATGTTTTTGGCAACATTTCTATCTATAAAAATACAAATATACAAATAAACAATCAAGCGAAAATAACAAATACCAATCTGTGGGAGGGAAGCCATCGAAACCTATGCATTGTGTTAAACAATGGCTCTGCCTGGACATTGTTACCTGACACCGCAGAACCAGCTACAATGTTCTACTTAAAACTACTGTACGTACTGTCGACTAAACGGTTTTGAATGGCATTGATCTAACACATGTATAGAACTTTACCTCTTTGTTGCAGTATTTCATTCTGTGCAATTATGGTAGCCTGGTCTATGAACAATTTCTTTTACAATTGAACCTACGAAGTAACACATGTCCACAACACAAATATCCTCTGCTATGACCAGTAGGTGTCTCTCCTTACTCTCTAAAGAGTCTCTATTAACAAAATAAAATTGCTTTTTATTTGATGTTTCTGCTGAAATATGGAGTCATAAAATTAAAACCTTTTATAAGGCGAATAAGAGAGTATAAAAAACTTACTTCAGTTTTGTGTGCAGCCCCTGGGCGATCATGTTTAAGGGAAAATTGGCCTTCTTTATACGTACGGCTTCTATTCAAGCATTTTCTCTAAATTGACAGTAAAGTATGATGGAAAATCTTACTGTGCGCACAGAAACATTCTTTCTTTAATTCCTTTAGATATGGCATGAAGCTGCCCATACCGTTTGCTCAGCTGGTAAGCTTTAGCAAGAATAACCTTTAATGATGGACACATGATGTCAGAAATAGCAGTAGGATTTATTCCATAAACATCTTCGATAAACATCCTCCACATTTCATGACTACAGATGGCTACTACTTATTTTACTATGACTTTTTCTAGCTACTTGGAGGGATGTGACACAGCGCTTAACATGTGACCCAGCCGTTTACATGTAACACAGCCGCTTATACATTGACACAGCCGCTTACATTTGACAAAGCCACCTACATGTGCACCGCCGCTTACATGGTGACCACACACCTGCTTACTTGGCACAGCGCTTACATGTGACACAGACGCTTAATGTGCACAGTCCGTTACATGTGACACAGGCCGCTTACTATGACACAGCCGTTTACATGTGACACAGCCACTTACATGTGACACAGCCGCTGACCTGTGACACGCCACCTACATGTGACACAGCCGCTTACTGTGACACAGCTGCGTACATGTGACACAGCCCCTAACATGTGACACAGCCGCTTACTGTGACCACAGCCGCTACATGTTGACACATCGCGTTCCATTTACACACAGCCGCTTACATGTGACCAGCCACTTACTTCAACACCCATGTATTTACCTTAACCTCTGATCTTTCTAACTCAAAGGAATACTTGACAAGATTTTTTGTGGGTAAAACGATCAGCCACCGTTTATTTTTAAACTTCCTTATTGGGCAGCTTGCGACTCCATCATTATTTATGTTATAAGCCAGAAGAACCTAATTTGGATCTTGGTGCCAACCTCTGTGTCCCATGGAGGGGCTACATGACGTCAATATGTGCAACGCTGTGAGACCAGGAAGCTGATCCCCAACGTGCCCAGGAGGAGGATGCTTCCCCCCCAAGTCAGGCACGCCGCGGCCTATGCAGCCGGCACTGCACATAACCGAGCTAAAGTGCCTTCTCCAATCATTCTACACCATGGCTGGCGGCAAATATACAGCACGCAGTCATGTCCACACCCTCCAGGCTATTCAGTATGATAAAATAAGACAAAGATTAAATATAATCATCCTATGCTAATAGTTTTCCCATCTAAATCATGGCAAATAACTAGAATTCTCCTTGTGTTTTGGCAATGGAACTTCCCCATTAATGAGATTTTTAACTTATATAGATTTTTCCTGTGAATGCTAGGTTATAGACACTGAGAAGATATAGAGAAGCAATCTACTGCTTCATCATTGACCTTTTATTGCTCTGAATAATATTTAAAATAACAACCAAAATAATACTGAATACCTTAAACTAGCAGGTTTCTGAAGTCATTTTCATTCCTCTGTAATTCCAAAGTGTTTTTTTTTAATTTTTTTTAAAGATTCTCTAATTGTCATTTGTAGAAGATTCTAGCATCTCCCATCATTGAAATAATTCCCTTAGTAACCCTGAAAACATGAGGTTGGTCAGGCCAATGAAATACAAATTCTAAGAGGACTTTTAAAGGGTTGTGCATTGGGCAATTTGTTTTATTAATTGCCCATACTGGAAACTATTCTACCCACCTATCACTGTAACATTATTTTGCTTGTTTCCCCCCTAATTTCTTTAGATCTGACATCCTGAGGCATCTTACAATTAGCAGTCAATCAAAGCCTTAGTATAATCCTCTTCTCTGCTGTGTGCTTTTCCTGGAATGTTGCAGTTGGTACATGAAACTGCATGGTGTTAATCCCCTCTAACAGTGCTGCCTCATAGGGTTACTGAGCATGCTTGCCTTCACGATTGTCTGGAAAGGCAGGTGTGGGTGGGGGGATACTGGAGCCTATTCAAACCAGTACGGTTGAAGTCATGCAGCACACACACACATAAAACATGTAAGTGCTGCTTATGTGGTATTTATTTATAGGTTGAAATGTGGCAATTCATTTTCAGGTCGTGCAAATACATATGCTTTTCAGGAAAAAAGAGCAGTATTTTTTCGTCCGCAATGACCTTAACTGCCCATTCAGCATTTTTCGTGTATAAATAAATGCAACCGAACTACTGACTTCCTGTTTGCAAGACCCCCTAGTAGAGACCGTTTATGCCTTGCCCTTGACCCCGCGCCAGGGTTATTTCAGTTGCTCAGTAGAGATCTGAGCATCTTTGACCCTCCCACAGCCAATCAGTAAAAATTACTATTGGAACATTCCAAGGATTTGGGCATCCTGGGAAGAATGACAATTTAGAACCTGAATTGGGGAAGCTCACTAATGTCAACCGCAGGGAACAGCAAAGGGTATGAAATCAACTGATTTTTTTCAAAATGGAAGAGATATGTAGAAATAACTAAGAAGGCATTACACAAACTAAACACATTTAACAATATCGTCATTTCCACTGAACGTCCCTTCATAACCTTGTATTTTAAAGGGAATGCCACCTCTAAATTTAGCTTGTCCTGACAAATGTCTCTCCTATCTTTCCAACACAGGCTCAGGAAATGACGGGTGGTTCTATTTGCAGCTAAAGTAAATGCAAATTGTAAACCATAAAGGCAATCACACCAAATACACTCACCCGACACCCAAGGAACAGCTGTTGCTATTCTGTTTTCAATAAACAAGATATAATAAGAAAGGGCGAAATTACATTATATGGGCGTCACACACATAGAATATTTAGGACGGTATTATACTCCATTCATCTCATTTTCTTTCTCTCTGGATTTTCTGAATTATAAACACATGCGATGAGATGTCCCCCGCACTTCAGACGAATACCGTATTATTAACAAAGGGAATTGGCAGTGAATGTAGGTTCACATCTATAAATAGATACCGTCTTCTCGCAAAATTGGGCATTAAATCTCGTTTGCGAGTTATCAACTGTTTTACATAAAGCAGAGGTTTGTGCTCTGCACGCAGCTTTCATGTTTTAATAAAAAACGATTACACTCTAAAAAGGAACAAGACACATTGTAAGTATAGAAACTATGGGCCACTATGGTGGTTGGTTTTAAAGGTTTCAGTATGCAAATGGTGCATTTGAAGGCAATTCCAAAAATTCTAAATCCGCAAGCCAGATTAGTTAAAACACCTAAAGTGCAGTCTAAAATTGAAGTGTATAGCAATAGTAACTTTGTAACTGGCTCATGGACCTGGGAAATGGTCTGGAACAAATCAATGGATAAAACTTTTAAAAAAAACCACTGTCCTGTAACCATTACCGGAAACACCCGCTCCATGTTTTGCCAGATTTATTTTCGACACTTAAAGAGTTTGAAATTTTCTAGAATATCATAAATTTACGATTTTTGAATTTAAAATTCTCAATCGTTATATAATGCTCAAAAAATCCAGAGTTTGGAAATCAGAAAAAGTAAGAAATCCACATAGTTCTGTGGATTTCCCTGAAATCCGTGAAGTCTGGAGTCAATCTCTAGTTATGAAACATATATATATATTGAATCTCCTGTTAGTGTTTTAATTTTCTATTTACTGTTAGTCTGGACACACCATCAACATTGACCAACCGACGATATTACCTGTATTGGTGTTAGGCCAGAAACATTTATGGTGTCGGTGGGGTGCGGCTTCACTGATCACGGTCGCCTGTTTGGGTATGCTGATTAATCACAGGCGAGATTGTGGCTCATTATGGTACGCACCACCGGCATGGCTGATTTTTTTGTGTACCCGGCCTTATTACTGGTTAACGACCAGGTGAGTGCTATCAGAGTGTTGCATGAGTACGTAAACCCTAGTTACAGTGTTTTAACCACTGTTTGAAATTTTTTCCTTATAGGAAAACTGAAGTGCATATAATTTATAATTAGCAAAAAATTCCTACTCCAATAGAATTTCGGTAGAACACCAGCATGAACAAATTCTATCTGCCAGGCTTCCTTCTGGCTTAGCTCGCTTTTAATATTGAAAAGTCCAGACACTAACCTGGCATATGAAAATCTGTTGGTGCTATCTCCGAAGTCTTTTTTACGAGTTCAATTTTGTCTTTAAAGTGGAGTAAGCCCTGCAAGTGAACTTTTCCCTTTAATGCATTGCTTGAAGACTGGAGGTTCAGTAGCTTTCTTACCTTCCGTTCTTCAATCATGCATGTGGACCAGAAACGGAGATAGAAAAAACTTACCTTTCATGCAAGATCCTCGCCGTAGCACTGACCATTCCCAACCGCTTCCGGTTCTGTTAACTATAGCACCAGTAAATGCACCTATGCATATAGTTATCATAAGAACCAGGAGTGTATGGACCTGTCAGTGCTGCGGTGGTGAAGGTTAGTTTGTTCTATTTCAATCCTGGCTCCACATGCATTGATTGAAAATGGATGTACGGCATAGCTGTCTTTTTGTTTCTGCCAATTTTTTGACAAACAGTTCGACCACAGCTGAACCTCCTTTGACCCTTTCAGGCATCGTTTATTTTATGTAACTGACCTGTTCTTCCTTTGTTAAAATAACTCTGAAAGCCCAATTTCTGTGCACCCTTTTCCAGAGTTTTTATCTTTATAGATCATTCCTTGTACAGTGGGATCCGAAAGTTGGGCAACCTTGGTTTATCGGCATGAATTTCCTGTATACCGTTGGTTGTTACGATAAATATCGCTTAAATATATCATATAGGAGACACACACAGTGAAATGATGTTTCTTGGTTTTACAGAAAGTGTGTATAATAGTTTAAATAAAAAATTAGCTGGTGCATCAATTTGGACCCTGTTGTCATTTTATTATTCCAAACCTTTAGACTAAGTACTGGAACTCAAATCGGCTTGGGAAGCTCAGTGACCCTGACCTACAACCCAGGTGAATCCATTATGAGAGAGTATTTAAGGGGGTCAATTGTAAGTTTCCCTCCTCTTTTAATTTTCTTATGAGGAGTAGCACATGGTCTCAAACACCTCTACTCTCTAATGACCTGAATACAAGATGTCCATCATCATGGTTAAGGGAAGGATACAAAAGCTGTTCTCAGAGATTTCACCCGTCTGTTTCCACATTAGGACATTGAGGAAATGGAAGACCACCAGGCCTCAGTTCAAGTTTAAGCTTTGAAATGGCAGACCAAGAAAAATCTCGGATAGACAGAAAGCTGAAAACGAATACCCCAGTCCATAGAATGAATGAAGGAAACGCAGCGACCATTACAATATGTACCGGTCCAAGTCCATAGATAAATGAAGGAAACACAGCGACCATTACAATATGTACCGGTCCAAGTCCATAGAATGAAAGAAGGAAACGCAGCGACCATTACAATAGTATCGTACCGGTCCAAGTCCTAGAATAAATGAAGGAAACGCAGCGACCATTACAATATGTACCGGTCCAAGTCCTAGATAAAGAAGGAAACGCAGCGACCATTACATATGTACCGGGCAGTCATAGAATGAATGAAGGAAACGCAGCGACCATTACAATATGTACCGGTCCAAGTCCTAGAAATAATGAAGGAAACGCAGCGACCATTAAATATGTAACGGTGCATCCATAGAATGAATGAAGGAAACGCAGACGACCATAATATGTAACGGTCCAAGTCATAGAATGAATGAAGGAAACGCAGGCAGCGACCATTACAATAGTACCGTCCAAGTCCTTAGAATGAATGAAGGAAACGCAAGGACCTACATATGTACCGGTCCAAGTAAGAATGATGAAGGAAAACAGCGACCATTAAAATATGTACCGGTCCAAGTCCATGAAGAATGAAGAAAAACAGCGACCATTACAATATGTACTGGCCAAGTCCATTGAATGAATGAAGGAAAGCAGCGACCAATACAATATGTACCGGTCAAGCATAGAATGTAATGAAGAGGAAAACAGCGACCATTACAATATGTACCGTCCAAGTCCATAGAATGAATGAAGGAAAAACAGAGCGACATTACAATATGTACGGTCCAAGTCCATAGAATGAAAGAGGAAACGCAGCGACCATTACAATATGTACCGGTCCAAGTCCTAGAATAAATGAAGAAACGCAGCGACATTACAATATGTACGGCAAGTCCATAGAATAATGAAGGAACGCAGCGACCATTACAATATGTACGGTCCAAGTCCTTGAGCGACCATTACAATATGTACCGGTCCAAGTCCATAGAATGAATGAAAGAAACGCAGCGACCATTACAATATGTACTGGGCCAAGTCCATTGAATGAAAGAAGGGAACGCAGCGACCATTACAATATGTATCAAGGTACAAGACTAAGGTCCAAGTCCTTAGAATAGATGAAGGAAACGCAGCGACCATTACAATATGTACCGGTCCAAGTCTTCAGAATAAATGAAGGAAACGCAGCGACTATTACAATATGTACTGGGCCACGTCCACAGAATAAATGAAGGAAACGCAGCGACCATTACAATATGTACCGGTCCAAGTCCATAGAATGAATGAAGGAAACGCAGCGACCATTACAATATGTACTGGGCCAAGTCCATAGAATGAATGAAGGAAACGCAGCGACCATTACAATATGTACCGGTCCAAGTCCTTAGAATAAATGAAGGAAACGAAGCGACCATTACAATATGTACCGGTCCAAGTCCTTAGAATAAATGAAGGAAACGCAGCGACCATTAGAATATGTACCGGTGCATGTCCATAGAATGAATGTAGGAAACGCAGCGACCATAACAATATGTACCGGTCCAAGTCCATAGAATGAATGAAGGAAACGCAGCGACCATTACAATCTGATCGGTGCAAGTCCATAGAATGAATGAAGGATACGCAGCGACCATTACAATATGTACCGGTCCAAGTCCTTAGAATGAATGAAGGAAACGCAGCGACCATTACAATCTGATTGGTGCAAGTCCATAGAATGAATGAAGGATACGCAGCGACCACTACAATATGTAACGGTCCAAGTCCATAGAATGAATGAAGGAAACGCAGCGACCATTACAAAATGTACCGGTCCAAGTCCATAGAATGAATGAAGGAAACGCAGCGACCATTACAATATGTACCGGTCCAAGTCCTTAGAATGAATGAAGGAAATGTAGCGACCATTACAATATGTACCGGAGCATGTCCATAGAATGAATGAAGGAAACGCAGCGACCATTACAATATGGGTCTGTCTGACCATTGTATCTAGGCACTGAGGTTTACTAGATTGACAGCCCTCAGGTAACCCAACAGTGCTTGCTGAAGAGTTGTCGTCATTCCTCCAGGTCATGGTATATCTGTTGATATTCAATTAGATCAACTGGAACTTTGAAGTTTAGGTGCTTGGAGAGTTTCGCTGTCATTCCGCTGGCTTTCTCCATCAGAATGACTTGTACAAGAATCTGTGGCAGTTATGTACCTGCGAAAATCCGCCAATTAGAATATCACAGCAGTGGTGTAAGGGCCGTATGATTAGATAGTGAGGCTAAAAGCGTGTTTATAGGAACGCCGAGAGTAGTGTCAAAACAGCATTGGTACTGATGGCCACAGTGACAACTGATTGAGTCTGAAGTGGAAACAACACCCAGACTCACCACACCTGGCGAGTGATAGGGCTTTGCACCGTTTCTTTATTTTCACATCAAATGGCCTCCGGAACACCTCCTCTCTTGAACAGTCACGTTCCTTTGCCCAATATCTTAACATTACAATCTTCAAAGGTATGTCCTTTATCCTTAGATGCAGGCTACACGGCACTGAGTCCAATGACCCGAGGAATTGCCTCTCTGTGCTGGGCCATACGTTGATGCAGTTGTTGTTTGAGATCTCCCCCACATACAATCAGAGCATTCTTCACTGCACTGCACTGCGTATATGATGTTGCTTTTCTTGTGTTTGCGTATTGGGTCTTTCGGATTGACCAATTGCTGACTCAGCGTGTTGCTCGGTTTAAAGCAAGACAGGCGATACGGGGTTTTTTTGAAAACTCTCTTAGTTTCTCGGGAGACCCTGCTGTACATATGCGGATGACCATGTTCTTTCTCATGTCTTGCTTTCCCTTCACTGTGTTATTCGTGTCTTTCTTTCCTTCTGCTTCTTTTGACAAAGAGCCCAGTCTGGATATCCACAATGAATTAAAGAAGGAAACGCAGCGACCATACAATATGTACCGGTCCAAATCCTTAGAATAAAAGAGGAAACAGCAGCGACTATTACAATATGTACCGGTCCAAGTCCATAGAATAAATGAAGGAAACGCAGCGACCATTACAATATGTACTGGGCCAAGTCCATAGAATAAATGAAGGAAACGCAGCGACCATTACAATATGTACCGGTCCAAGTCCATAGAATAAATGAAGGAAACGCAGCGACCATTACAATATGTACCGGTCCAAGTCCATAGAATGAATGAAGGAAACGCAGCGACCATTACAATATGTACCGGTCCAAGTCCATAGAATGAATGAAGGAAAAACAGGACCATTACAATATGTACCGGTCCAAGTCCTTAGAATGAATGAGGAAACGCAGCGACCATTACAATATGTACGGTCCAAGTCCATAGAATAAAGAGGAAACGCAGCGACCATTACAATATGTACGGTCAAGTCCATAGAATGAATGAAGGAAACGCAGCGACCATTACAATATGTACCGGTGCAAGTCCATAGAATAAATGAAGGAAACGCAGCGACCATTACAATAAGTATACGGTCCAAGTCCATAGAATAAATGAAGGAAACCAGCGACCATTACAATATGTACGGTCCAAGTCCATAAGAGAATGAAGAAACGCAGCGACCATTACAATATGTACCGGTTGCAAGTCCAAGAATAAATGAAGGAAACGCAGCGACCATTACAATATGTACCGGTCAAGTCCATAGAATAAATGAAGGAAACGCAGCACCATTACAATATGTACCGTCCAAGTCCATAGAATGAATGAAGGAAACGCAGCGACCATTACAATATGTACCGTGCAAGTCCAAGATAAATGAAGGAAACGCAGCGACCATTACAATATGTACCGGTGCAAGTCCATAGAATGAATGAAGGAAACGCAGCGACCATTACAATATGTACCGGTCCAAGTCCATAGAATGGATGGAAACGCAGATAGTGACCATTACAATATGTACCGGTCCAAGTCCTAGAATGAATGAAGGAAACGCAGCGACCATACCATAGGTACAGGTCCAAAGTCCATAGAAGCATATGAAGGAAACACAGTGACCATTTTAAAATATGTACCGGTCCAAGTCCATAGAATGAATGAAGGAAACGCAGCGACCATTACAATATGTACCGGTCCAAGTCCATAGAATGGATCAGGAAACGCAGCGACCATTACAATATGTACCGGTCCAAGTCCATAGAATGGATCAGGAAACGCAGTGACCATTACAATATGTACCGGGCCAAGTCCATAGAATGAATGAAGGAAACGCAGCGACCATTACAATATGTACTGGGCCAAGTCCATAGAATGAATGAAGGAAACGCAGCGACCATTACAATATGTACCGGTCCAAGTCCATAAAATGAATGAAGGAAACACAGTGACCATTAAAATATGTACCGGTCCAAGTCCATAGAATGAATGAAGGAAACGCAGCGACCATTACAATATGTACCAGTCAAAGTCCATAGAATGAATGAAGGAAACACAGTGTCCATTACAATATGTACCGGTCCAAGTCCATGGAATGGATCAGGAAACAGTGACCATTACAATATGTACCGATCCAAGTCCATAGAATGAATGAAGGAAACGCAGCAACCATTACAATATGTAACGATCCAAGTCCATAGAATAAATGAAGGAAACGCAGCAACCATTACAAATGTACGGTCCTCAAGTCATTAGACTGAATGAAGGAAACGCAGCGACCATTACAATATGTACCGGTCCAAGTCCATAGAATGAATGAAGTAAACGCAGCGACCATTACAATATGTACCGGTCCAAGTCCATAGAATGAATGAAGGAAACGCAGCGACCATTACAATATGTACCGGTCCAAGTCCATAGAATGAATGAAGGAAACGCAGCGACCATTACAATATGTACCGGTCCAAGTCCTTAGAATGAATGAAGGAAACGCAGCGACCATTACAATATGTACCGGTCCAAGTCCATAGAATAAATTAAGGAAACACAGCGACCATTACAATATGTACCGGTGCATGTCCATAGAATGAATGAAGGAAACACAGCGACCATTACAATATGTACCGGTCCAAGTCCATAGAATGAATGAAGGAAACGCAGTGACCATTACAATATGTACCGGTCCAAGTCCATAGAATGAATGAAGGAAACGCAGCGACCATTACAATATGTACCGGTCCAAGTCCATAGAATGAATGAAGGAAACGCAGCGACCATTACAATATGTACCGGTCCAAGTCCATAGAATGAATGAAGGAAGCACAGGGACCATTACAATATGTACCGGTCCAAGTCCTTCGAATGAATGAAGGAAACGCAGCGACCTTTACAATATGTACCGGTCCAAGTCCATAGAATGAATGAAGGAAACACAGCGACCATTACAATATGTACCGGTCCAAGTCCATAGAATGAATGAAGGAAACGCAGTGACCATTACAATATGTACCGGTCCAAGTCCATAGAATGAATGAAGGAAACGCAGCGACCATTACAATATGTACTGGTCCAAGTCCATAGAATGAATGAAGGAAACACAGCGACCTTTAAAATATGTACTGGTCCAAGTCCATAGAATGAATGAAGGAAACACAGCGATCATTACAATATGTACCGGTCCAAGTCGGTATGGTTGGTTCCATGTGTGCAGGGTACCTTCCCAATGAGCTGACAGATATCAATGTGAGCTGTCGGCACATCGCAATGAAAATGGCAGGTGTATGGCCACCTTAATTGTTCTCTGTCTGTGCGCTCTGTATCGCCAACTTCTAATTGTGCTTCGGGAAGAAAAATTTTATTTCACGTCGAGATCCCACTTGCGTGTGGCAAAATATGAATTTATTTTCGCTGGTTGGTGATGGCACGTTCCTATCACACCGTGCATGGGTTAGCTGTGTGTACATTCTAAGACAAACTCTGCATTATATTTACCTAATGGCATGTACTATATGTATGTCTTGTTTCCATAGATCCATGTTGGTATGTATGTTGATGTCTACATCATGGCTCCACAATCATAACTACACCATTCCTTTTTTATTAGAGGCAATTCTACCCAGGTTAGTATCCTAGGTGCCCCCCCCCCAACATTGGCCAGGCAAAGAGTTGCAGCTGGCTTTCTCCACTCACAAACCCTTTTGAGAGATTGCCAATACATATGTGGATGTGTATTAATAGTGGGACCGCTATATTAGTAGCTGGAAGGCGCACACTGTACACACTTTTTCCAGAGGGCCATGTGTATGTTCATTTGTGCATACGCAGTATCACTGGCCACCATTGAAATATTGTTTGGAAGCACAGAATACGCAGCGTTCTGTCCACCAATATTTGCAGGAAATTGCCATGGAAAAGTAGTGGGGTGGTGCGCAACATGAAAAATTTGCCTAAGATGAGATGGTGAAGTGTAGCAGCGACAACACACTTTTCAAGATTAACACATTAATATTGTGTGCACCAACAATCCCATCCTTAGTGTGGTCTAGCCCTACAAGAATATTGGCATGAACCTATCAGTGCCAACACAGTATTGCCATTAAACCTTCAATTACAGCAGCCTTTCCTAATGATAATTTCAGTCTCAGCTCTTTCACATTGTTTAGCATTACCACTTGCCATTAGCACTTTTACTGCCAGAATATGTTATCTGTTTTACATACAAACTACCACTTAGCGTGACTTTAACTCCGTGTTAGTGCCTGATGTGTGAGTTATGTAAAAGATACCCGCACATCTGGCACTCGCCATTCAATATCACGGTTGCACTACCTTGAGCGCATGATTTTAATGCCGGCAAATAGCCGGTATTACAATATCACTGTGGGTAAATCCCTTTTGGGATTTACCCACGTGCACAAATGCAATATTAAATCGGGTTTGCAATATTTTCCAAGAGCCATAAATTTGCCCAGCGCCTCAGGGTAAATCAGAAGAGGCACTTGTGCAGCTGACACAAAGCAATTTACCAGAGGCTGCAGCCGAGTAAATATTTAAGGCAGCTTATAGCTAGTGTTAAATACTTACGTGCAGGTGAGATTCACACAGAGTCTCACAGGTTCTGGTAAATCCAGAACGGAGTCTCTCTGTTTCACCTAGAGGCGCAAGCTTTCTGGGAAAATCTCCCATATCGTATTTCCCAGAGACCGCGGCTCTTGATGAATGTCACCCCCATGTAAGTATTTAACGGCAGCTATTAGCTGCCTTTAAGTACTTACACGCAAAGATCTGTGTAGCCTCTGGTAAATTGCTTACCGACGGCTATGCGAGCACCTCTTCCGGTACTCGCGCATCTGCCATTGAGTTATAATTAACCCCGCGCTAACCAATCGGAAATCGTTTATCACAACATTAAGGGCTGAAAGGAGTGCTGCGCCCCCGTTCAATGTTGCTGGTAGAAAATGCTTTGGTCAACTTGCCAGTGAGTCTACATTACAGGTGGCCAAACTTACTGGAGATTAATTTGTTTCTGCTCTTCATTCCCACTTATGAGGTTCTGAAACAAACCCATTAAATTCAATGGGGGCTTGAAAGGGAGATAAATATTGACTAATATTACACAATATACACATTGTGTTTCTAGGAATGGCCTTTTTTGGCCTTAAGGTTTCCCCCAGGTAGAAACTGGAACCCCCCCTCCCCACGTAAATGTAAAAATAATCCTTTCAAAGAAGGGTGTTCTTTGCTGTCAAAACTAAGTCTGCTGATACCAATGGCACCGGCCATGTCAGTGCAGCCACAAATGTCACCGCCCATGCTGCCAACTTCTATGTCGCCAGGTTTGGCCACCACTGTGATTACATGCGAGTTGGATGGGCATTTGGTTCAATAGGTTTGCTGACAGACAAAATCCAATAATGATTTCTTCAGGGTAGCAATCAGGATCAAACGATTGATAGAACTTACATTGGAAACAATCAATTTAATTTGGTCCTTCAGCAAACGTATATAAACAGGTGTAAACCCCCACAGAACTCAGATGCCATCACAGTGATGGCAGAGGAAGGAGGAAACGAGTTTAGAACAAGAGGTCGGCAACACGGGTGACGTTGATGTCAGCGGTGACACTGGCGGTCACAGTGACATGGCTGGTGTCTCCGCCAAAGAATACCCTTATATGAAAGACTGAAGTACCAGTGGGGGGGGGGTTCCTGGTTAGGAGCAGCAAGACCAAACACAAAGCAGCAGCTGCACTACTAAAGTGTTGTGGAGGGGAGGGTGTCCCCATTTCTAGCTGCGGGACCCTGTAAGCCTCAAAAGTGTCTTCCTAGGGTCACAATGGTCCTTCTTAGGAGCCAGGAGGGGGTCCCGGGCTGATCGGCAGGACTTTTGGCTGTTTGGCAATTGAACGGCTGAATTTGAGAATCCTTGTACATTAGTGGCTTCACGCTGTTGGCTTTCCGAGGATTAATGAGTGGTTGCAGAGCGTCGATTGTTGGAGGATTTCCTAAAGTAAGTCCGTGATTTAGGAAATCCCCAACTACTTTGTAGTTGGTTAAGTATGGAACATTTCCAGTTTCTCAGAATTATTACAGATCAGGTGTAGCTCGTGTTGGACATTCTGTCCACCTGTACTCAACAGGACAAACAATAATATACAGCGAGTTGGATATGTGAATGGCTACATAGTTTACCCAAATTATCAGGCCACGAGGAAAAATTAGAGGTACATGACTAAGGCAACATAGTTTACCTAAGTCATGTACCTCCAAGTTTCCCTTGTGGCCTGATAATTTGATGCTGCTGCTACATATTTATACATGTATGCCCTTCAGGTGCTTACACACATATGAGATTTGAAGCTGACTCTCCACCATGATGCAAATCCTCCCCCCTCACTATGGACCACTTTTGCCCAATAATCACAAGTGTGTATATGCGCTTTCACAGCTGTGCATGGCGGAGCAACGAATGAGCCCCCACACAATGCAAACACACGGCCGTTATTCAGGGGTGTGCATTAGAGTGGGCGTTTGTGGCTTGTTGCCAACATTGCACGTATGTATGAAGCTTAAGAGATGTACTGCATAGACGAACTATGTGGGAAAATGTGATTGGTTGCAGATTACACGTGTGCGCCTATCATGAACATTCTCCCTGTAAATGATATTTGCCAAACTGTAATTAGTGTATACTATATATTGTTGGGTAGTACATGAGGCAAAAATTAAACATGTTTTTTTTTAAATGTTGGGTTACAACACTGCATTAAAGGGCAAGTCCAGCCCTAAAATGAAAACTTACATACAGGTAAATCACCCCCCAAAACGGAAATATATAAATCTAACCTGAAATCCCGCACAATGTCCTGTTTCCCTGTTTCTGCTTCCTGGTTCTTACAGTTAGTAACTGTCAGTTATGGATTTGACATCACAGCCAATGACTGAATGTTAATGTCTGCCTCTTCTGAGCATGCCCAGGCTCAGTACAGGCTCAGGACACGTTTCTAAAATGCTCAGTTTCCACGAGGCATCATGTCACCCCCATGTAAGTATTTAACGGCAGAAGCATAGCGGGCATACAGTAATGGATTCATAGGACAAACTAAGATATATCAACATATTTTAAAGAGACCATTCTTTCTAAAAGATGTTCGTATGAGGGTGGAGTTGTCTTTAATGAAGCAATATGCATAAAGTAAATGTTGTGCTTGATCCGTTCTAACCCCAAAATGGCCAGGAATGTGTTGACATTAAACAAGCAGTATTTATTTTCAAACACTCAGAACACATACATATAAACAATGCAAGATCACTAACAAGGACCATAAATATCCTAGACACATGCAATAATATGTTGTTATATGATTGATAGGCAGACATGCACAAGGTCACAATCTTAGCTAAAGTGACATTTCTTTAGACAGCAGTAGTTAACATTACTATACAGAGATTTAAAATGGACCCATGACGTATGAGCTGATTTACAGAAGAAACTGCAGAATAGGTTATTACAAACAAGACAAGCTTCTCCATCCTCTTCTTGTGCAAGAGGCAAAGTTTGATATGACCGATGAAGAAATGACTCCGCATCATTTTTGCCACGCACACAAATGTTGTGTAGCATGGCACAACACATGATAATTTGGCTGATCTTAAAGGGAGAGTACAGTAAAGTGCCACCTATGCCATGAAGACATCTGAATCGACTCTTTTAGGATGCCAAATGTACACTCAATAATGTTGGGCGTTTGAATATGTGCACTGTTGTATCTCTGCGCAGCATGAGTTTGTGGATGCAGTATTGGCGATGCAGTATTGGCGTGATAGAGAGTACCCACTGTTACCAAGAAATACTAACAAAAAAAAAAAGTAAAAACTTTGCTGGAACAGACTCGTTTAACATGAATGGACCCATAGTTGACTATGCATGCATAACTTTAATGTCAATGTATAATTGACTGTTAAGTAAGTTTTATGTGTGTATTTCTAACATGTTTTTGTAACTGTCCAATCTGGCCAGAGGTCTGCATGCTCCAATACCAAATATATTGTTCCATTGTGCCTTGATGGTATAGAAGTTTGCTGAAAATAATGTCAACCATACCCCAGGTTCAAGGTTCTGGAGGGGTTTATTCACACATAGCTAATGGCACATGACCACCTCCAGTGGTGTAACTATGAATCACTAGGCACCCTGCAAATGTATGTGCATTGTGCTCAGTAAAATCTTTGAGCAATACATACATATCATTTGCATCCAATTTGTGTGGCAAATTGGATTTACAAATGGAGTCATGCACCACAACAATGTACTACATCTGGGCCAAGAAAAGCTGAGGCAAAAATGTAACAACTCGCGAAGGCTGCATCTGGCAAGGGATGGAACTAGAAACCATGTTAGTAAATTTTAACTTGTTACACGGTCACCTAATAAAGTACGGAAAAGGAAAGCAGTGAATAGACTTGTCTCACTGTTTTAATAGAATCCCAGATAGCAGAGGATTTCTTTTGGTCCATGCTGTACAATGATTACCACCATTCAGTGTTCTAATCATGTAATACTTAGTAGTTAATTACATCTTACTGGAATCCATTGGTTTCATTCAATGCACCTTATGACAAGGCTTGCCTACAGATATGAGGTTTGAATGCTATATAAAGTTCCCAACAAAAACTTACAATACTTACAGGGAAATACACATTAAATGCTCTTACTAATTCAACAAACTTTGCCGTCACTTACAAAAGAGTTACAAAGAGTTGTAACGCCGCCAACTGAATAGCTTTATGGTCACACAAAAGAGGAACAGCTAATTACAGTGCACCAACAAATGCATCTGCCCTATTACATTGCAGATGTAATTCCCACTCACACCATCAGATTGTACAGAGAAACCAGTAAATGGCCATTGACCAGTGCCAGTCTCACTAAGCAGCCATAGAAACACAATGGCCCTACCCCAGAGCCTAGGGTTATCAGGCCAAGGACTGGAGGAGATTAGTATAAATAAAATGTATTTCATGCAACTGGACTGATTAGCATTTGTAAAGCCTAGCTCTGTCTTTTAGGGTACTTTCACATGAATAGTATAGTATTGTTTGCAGACTGGACCAACATGTTTAGCAGCACAAAAAAACAATGTGTAGCATTTTCCTCCTGGTGACCTGGTAAATGCCAAGAAGCCGCTGCCCTTATGAAAACATGCTGCTCGTGTGAAAGTAGAAGTCAAGCTGGCGTAGGGGCCAAAAAAGTATCAATTCAGGCAAGCCTACACCACCCTTTGGTTTGTGCCCTGTTGTTAAAGGTCATGTCCACCTCCAAAACTATAATCCCCCCACTACTGGCCCCACTCTGTAGTGTAATAAAATCCTTACCTTACATCCCAGCTCCAAATGGTTCTCCTGTAGTCCCCCCCCAAAGTAAAAAAAAGTGGCCACCATATAGGACTCTGCCTCCTGTCTCAGTTTGACATGGGCACTGCAGCCCTTCTCCCCCTCCCTCTCTCACCCACATTGGACTCCCTCCCCCTAGAGTAATACCCTTTCAGTATATTATAGTCCATGTTCCCCCAGCCCCAACCGCTATAATTGTATTCTCAGATAGTCCCCCGATCATGACTTACCTTACCTCTCTCTTTCGCCGTTCTGAGCAGCCGGCAGCTGCGTCCGTGATTGGCTGCCTCTCAGCCAACCACAGATGCGGCTGCAGGTTCCGCCCCCTGCTTGCAGTTCCGTGCAAACAGAGGGCCTGGGCAGTGTGGTGAAGGAGAGAGGTAAGGTAAGTAATGATCAAGGGACTTTCTGAGAATATAATTATAGTGGTTGGGGCTGGGGGAACATGGACTATACTAAAAGTTTGTATAAAGGGTGGACATGCCCTTTAAACGTTATTTGCAACAGATGTCCAGCAAGCATTACATTGTAATTGTGTGTGCTATGTTTGTGGCAATATTGTGGTGTTGAATCACATACTTGAACCAAGTGTCCATCTTCCCTATAAGACAGCAGTCTTTAAATTCTTCATTTTGAAAAAGATCCCAAATTCCTGAATTATGAAGAATAAAGGCATTGTGGGTGCAACCTGGGTATTTTGCCACAATATTAAGAATCAACATATCCGGTCCACACATGACTTGTACATTTAGAGAATGGTAATGTTTTCTGTTCATCCTGCTTGGGGGTTTGTAAGGGTATATGGGTGCAATCTATAGCTCCAACCACATGTGGGAAAGATGCTATTTGGAAGAAGTAGGCTTTACTGTTGTTTAGTGTTTCATCATCACTGGTGAAATAAACATGTTTTATTTATTGATTTAATCACAATGTTTAAAATGCGGCAAAATGTGTGTTGTGAAATGCCACCTATGGTTGACACAGTGTTGAAAAGATCCTGTGGCGAAAAAATTCAATGAACACAACAGCCTTATAATGCTAGGTGTAGCAAAATTTCTACTGTTTGCTGTATCTATGTCATCACGGATTTGTTCATATAGCTCCAGGAATTGGGTTGACGTTAGTCTGTATCGCGTTTTAATCTCAGTGTCATTTAGATCCTTCAACATGACACGTGCATGAAATGTTTTGCAAGCACGTACTCTAGAACGTGGAAGAAGAGCGTGTGTAGAAGTAGCGTTGTACGATCTGTTTCTCATGCGGTACAGTAATATTGATGGAATAACCACTGCCATGTTTCTATGTGAACAACTAAATACACACAAAAACAAAGAACATATCACACATCAGCACACATTTAACATAGGACTGTTTGGAGAATAATTTATGTAGGAGAAATGCTGTCTGTGGCCTGCCATTGCAGAAAGAACTAGGGATGTGATGAGCCCCATTTAACCATTATAAGCTGTCATGCACTAACTAAATAAAAATGATTTAGTTCAGATGGTGTCAAGCGTGTGTGGCGGTAACTAGGTGAGGCGTACAAAGACAAGTGTGTCTTGCCTGCAGTCAAGTGTGGTGGTGGAAGTGTGATGGTTTAAGTACTGCCGGCATTGGAGAGCTACAGTTCATTGAGGGAACCATGAATGCCTACATGTACTGAAGCAATGAATGATTCCCTCCCTTCAGGAAACTGGGACCAAGACCACTGCCTTGCTAAAGAAGCAGAGGGTAAAGGTGTGGGACTGGCCAAGCATGTCTCCAAACCAAAACCCTATTGAGCATCTGTGGGGCATCCTGAAGCGAAGGTGGAGGAGTGCAAGATCTCTAACATCCACCGACTCTGTGATGTCTTCCTGGAGGAGTGCCCACAGTGCTCCTTGATAACTTGCCCTGAAGTTAAAGTTGCTTGCCCCTTAGCACGTCTTTAACAGGGCAATTTACCAAGGAGCACGGCGACTTAATGCTGCGCTAACTGATGTATGATTGGTTAGTGCAACATAGTTCTCGCTTTGCTGTGGCTGTGTGTCTCAAACCAATTTACCAGGGGCTGCACCGATGTTTTACACCACCTAATCGCTGCCATTAAATACGGGTGAGATTTATACAGAGCCTGCGCAGCCTCTGGTCAATCAGATACGGGAGATTTGCCTAGAGAGTGTTCGCCTCAGGGTGAATCTCCCCAAGAGATACACACACAGAGAGAGAAAGACACAGAAAAGAGACATAAGTAGACTGTCATGATGGCAGTGTCCACACAGAACCACCATCACACTGCAGTAATCTTGGAAGCTAATGTAAGACTGAAGAAGCTGTGAAAACAGTACAATTCAACATGCTAGGAGTAATATAAGCAGCAGGAAATGACACTCACCTCAATATTGGTGGCAATAGAGAAGCACCGGACCTGACTTTGGAGGCGCATGTGCACGTGACATAAGGGAACGGGAATTGTGTATCTAACAGTAAGGGCTAGGCCACACTAGCACATTTTTCATGCGTTTGCGCACGTATTTTCACTCGTGATTGCGCCCGCATGCGAACATTCCTGTGATTTCCTATATGCACGTGATTGCGTGTCGTTTTGCGTTCAAGCATTTTTTCGCACAATCGCATGCGGTTTCTCTTTAAAAATAGCAAAAACGTATGCGCAAACAAAACAAAGCGCGCGGACGCGAAGAAATCATGTGTGATAACGCTCGTGATTGCATGAGCGATTTGGTGCGTTGTAGTGTGTCTTCAGCTGAACGCGGCTTTAACACTGTGCGAACCTAACCGAAGGTAAACTCATGGACACCCAGCACTATCTAATATTGAATCCCATCTGCCAACTGCGCTACAACATGTTACGCTAAATATGCTACCCTCACTAACAACTGCGGTAACCTGGAGGTAAGCATACTGAATTGGCATTATGGCCACGCTACACATAGTGCACCAACTTTTTAACACCCTGCTGGTGTTTTAGAAACTACAACTCCCAGCATTCTGCAACAATGGCATGCTGGGAGTTCAGCTGTGTCGTTTACAAAACGTCTGGAGTGGGAAGACTTAACATCATTGCGATAGGGCTTATTCACACTAGAGATGGAAACACTTTTCGGAAAGCACGCATTCAAAAAAACAACACCGCAACACGGATTTTGTATAGGGAGCGCTAACATTTATTATATGCTGTTTGCCAGCTTTTCAATGCTTCACCATGTGTTTTTTTGCAAAAATCAATATCTAGTAGCTGTGGAAATGGGCGATAATGTGTGATTTTCACCACAGACTTGTTGACTTCTATTGGTGTCAATGCATGCAGCTGTTCGTTATCACAGCTCTTGTTAATGCAACGCACTGGTGGGAACAGGACACATGGATTGTATAGACAACTGAATATCTCTGGGTAATGGTGACCATACATTAGGCAGATTTTATGTACAATTGGACATACAATCTGACTTTGTCATTGATTGACCGAAACCGGTACATTTTCCCGGTCTTGTTATGTAACATTAGATCGTTATATCGAACGTAATTAATCAGAAAGTCATTTTTTATTGGTTAAATGATCATAGTATTTACTGAAGTGCCGATTAAATGTAATGTAATTGACCCGCTAGTTATAATCCACTGACAACCTAGTTACAGCTACTGATCTGCTTCACCTTGTATTTCATCCTCATCTCCTCTAGACTGTAAGCTCTTTTGGGCAGGGCACTGTTTTCTTTATATTAATGCAGGAAGATGTTGGCGTTATATAAATCTACAATAATAATATTAATAATAATGTAACCTCACAATAGACGACACAAACAAATTGAATGCCAAACTATTAACATTGTATATCGGTCAAATTACGATCACAATAGCCTTTTTTAGTGGATGAGCGAATAACATATACGCTGTGTTACAACTATTATAAACAAGCTTAGTGTAAGAACCCTCATGCGAGAGATGTCAAACCTGTGGCCCTCCAGATGTTTGAAAACTACATCTCAGCATTCCCTGTTCTGCCCAGACCCCGCCTATGACCATGTCCTTAGCCACGTCCACCTGATGGGCCACAATTTGTCATGAATGGGCTGTGGGTTGGGCATCTATGCTCTACACAGGACATAGTATGGTTTTTGTTTTAGGGGAATATTGTGTATTTAATGGGGAAAAGTGTGTCACATGCTGCAGCACATTCAATACTGCACAGAAACATTCCAACATTCCCCTTTTAGGACTCGTACATGCTGCACAGCACAAATTCCCAGCAAAAACAAGCACAGAGAAAACACATGCTTTTTGTGTATTCTGTGTTTCCATTTTTATTTGTATATTGAAAATAAAAACTCATGCTGTAATGGACCAAATCATCATTAACATAATGTTGGAATACTGTCCTACATGTCCTGAATCATTCACTGCTTCAGTACATGTAGGCATTCATGGTTCCCAATGAACTGTAGCTCTCCAGTGCCAGCAGTACTCAAACCATCACACTCCCACCACCACACTTGACTGTAGGCAAGACACACTTGTCTTTGTACGCCTCACCTAGTTACCGCCACACATGCTTGACACCATCTGAACTAAATCATTGTATCTTGGTCTCATCAGATCACAGGGCAAGGTTCCAGTAATCCATGCCCTTAGTTTGCTTCTATCCAGCAAACTGTGGGCTTTCTTGTGTTTCATCTTTAGAAGAGGCTTCCTTCGTAGACAACAGCCATGCAGACCAATTTGATGCAGTTTAGTATAGTATAGTATTTGAGGTTGAATAAAGACATACGTCCATCCAGTCCAATCCATCTAGCAATATCCTCATTTCCTGCCTAACTGTTGATCCAGAGGAAGGCAAAAACCCCCCACCAAATTTATGAAGGGGGAAAAAATTCCTTCCTGACTCCAAGTGGCAATCGGAAATTTCCCTGGATCAACTCTACTTTATGTATCAATACCAGTAACTTGCAACATTCCTTGTTTGCAGAAACTCATCCAGCTTTTTTTTGAAACTGACCAATGAACCTGCCATTACAACGTCCACTGGAAGACAGTTCCATAGCCTTACCGTTCTCACAGTGAAAAACCCTTTCCGAGCTTGAAGCCTAAACCTTTTTCCTTCAAGTCTTAAGGGATGTCCTCATGTCCTCTGACATGTTCTATTGGTGAACAATGCCCCAGATAGTTTATTGTATGGCCCGTTAATGTATTTATACACAGTAATCATATACCCACGCAAGCGCCTTTTCTCCAGCGTACATAATTGTAACTATTCCAGTCTCTCTTCATATTCAAGCTCCCCCAATCCCCTTATTAATTTAGTTGCTCTTCTCTGAACCCTTTCCATTTCAAAGATATCCTTTTTGTACACAGGATTCCAAAATTGCACTGCATATTCCAAATGAGGCCTTACCAATGCTTTGTAAAGAGGGAGAATTACATTTTCCTCCCTTGAATCCATACCTCTCTTTATACAAGACAATACCATGCTGGCTCTGGCTGTTGCCGCCTGGCACTGCTTGCTACCTTTAAGTTTGTTATCCACCAAAACTCCAAGATCGCTTTCCAACAGGGATTCACTTAACACAGAGCCATTTATAGTATAAGTAGCACAAGTATTTTTAAGTTTGTGTCCTATGATCTGAGCACTGACAGGTTGACCTCCCACCCCTTTAACCTTTGTAGCAATGGCGGCAGCACTCATATGTCTATTTGCAAAAAACAACCTCTGCATATGATGCTGAGCACATGCACTCAACTTCTTTGGTCGTCCATGTCGAGGTCTGTTCTGAGAGGAACCTGTCCTGTGAAACAGCTGGATGGTCTTAGCCACCATGCTGCAGCTCAGTTTCAGTGACAGAGCGCAAATTCTTCAAATCCACCACTTGATGGCAGCATACTTCCCCTAAGAACTTTGTTTTATTTTTAGTGACAACTCTACAGTACATTCCAACACAGTTACATAATCTTCTTATCTTCATGCACTGTGATACACAATGGGCATATTTTGCATTATTCTTGTGTCCATAAAATGTAAAAAAACAAAACCCAGATTTCTATTATTTTTAATATATTGGATGTGCACTAGACTTCTTTTTTGTAAGTATACTTTATTTAATTGGTCACTAGTTACACTCTATAATGTGTGGATGTATACTATTTTTTGTGTTACAAAAGCCTCTTTTTTTGTGTACTCCACCCAAGGAAAGGTCATGTGCTCAGGTGAGTAAAGTAGCAGGAGCGTTAGGGCTCGTTCACTCTAGAAATGGACACAAATGCACAACATGCATTTCTGTCTATTTTTTGCATGCAGTTGTGTCCATTTTTTCACAATGCATTTTCCATTAATTTATATAGAAAACACGTGCAAAAAATGGACAGGAATGCTGCATGCAGTGCGTTTTTTAAAAGCAATGGACCGGAATGCAAATGGACACAATTGGAATGCAATAGTGTAAACGGTACTATCGAATTTTATGTCTACTTGCATTTTTAAAAATGGTCCTTTCAGAAAAAAACGGATCTGGTGTGAACAAGCCCTTAGTCCCAAGGAAGCTACTACAGAGCAGCTCATAAAAGCCGAGTACTGATAGAGTAGGTCTCAGATGAAAAAGCAAACATTGTGGTAGCTGAGCTTAGAATAATTTGGCCAAATTATTGAACTAATTGCTTTTATTTATCCAGATTGAAGGGCTGGCTTTTTAAAGCAGCATCATAAAGGCAATTCACATGTAGAATTGGATGTGCACTAGGCTTCTATTTTGGATTATCTCAGTAGGATCTGCCATATTGACTGTCATAGTGTTTGCTATTTAATCTACAATCATCAGAGACTCGTAGTAAGTAAAAATACCCTTTGTTACTTTTTTGTTACTGACAATACTTTAAATAACTCTGTGCTAAGAGAATATCTAATGGAAAAAAGATTTGAGGTTCTAGTAGATAACCGACTTAGCTGAAGCAATCAGTGCTCCTCTTACCTTCTAGGTTCCTGGGATGCAGTATTCACATAAAGGGCAAGTCCATCCAAAAAATTACTCTTCTTTAAAATGTGTATTAGCCCCCCCAAACCTGACTTTTGCATAGCTGTCACATTTCAAAGATGCCCCAGAGCTTTCTTACCTGACCCGGTCCCTCGCCGGCTATTCCACGCCCCCTGCTCCTGTTTTAATCTAGTTGCGAGCAAAAACAGGAGTAGGGGACTTCTGCACTGACAGACACTTCTCTTCCTGGTCGCGATTGGGTGTGACGTCACAGTCGTGCCGTAACTGACAGCCGCAACCAGGAAGTGAAGTGGCAGTGATCACCAACCGCGCAGCAGAAGCGGCGAGGGACCGGGTCAGGTAAGTAAGCTCTGGGGCATCTTTGAAATGTGATAGCTATGCGAAAGTGGGGTTTGGGGGACTAATACACATTTTAAAGAAGAGTAATTTTTTGGCTGGACATTCCCTTTAATGTGATTTACTGCATTGCAGGAGCATTGAGGTTATGCCACCATTGAAAAGACATTCTTTTTCGGGCAAAAAATAACCGTTTAGTATCAGGTGCCTATCACCATTAATGGAAATGTCAGTAGTAGTTAAACCCATGGTAACCCATTATTACACTGGGAAGCATGTGTTTAACTAATTTTCTGCTGATAACGCCTGGAATTACATCATCCTGTTCATCTTGTATAAAAAGGAGTATAGATTCAAGGGACAAAATACTGTTCTAATTCGTTACAAGGCACTGGGTAAGACCTCATTTGAAATATGCGGTGCAGTTTTAGAATCCCATGTATAAAAAGGGACATCCTGGAAATGGAAGGAAGGCAACTAAAATACAGTAAATAGTTCAGTTCAGAGAAGGGCAACTAAAATAAAAAGGGGAATGGAGGGGCTTGACTATGCAGGCAGTTTAAACAAGTTAGGGCTGTTTACATTGGAGAAGTAAAGTTTGTGTGGGGATATGATCACACATATATTAATAGGCCATATAATAAACTCTCTGGGGCTTTGTTCACCAGTAGGTCATATTGTATAATTATGGTTGATCTAGGGATGCTTTCCGATTGCCATTTTACCCTTTATGCTGTTTTTTTTTTGCCTTCCTCTGGACAAACTGTTAGGGTTCTGGTTGGACTAGATGAACATACTGTATTTCCTTATTCAACCTCCAATAATATGTAACTATGTAACTTTGCTGACGTGTTTGAAGTTTTTAATATCTATATACACGGTGAAAGTCAAGGTGGCCATACACATGCCAATATAATCAGCCAGTTTGGGGCCACTAATATTGCTTCAAAAATTTTCACCACAAAGGATCACTACTTGTATGGCCACCTTTTGCAGTATCTAAATGGATTAGAATTGGCTGGGAAGAGGGATCCTTTATATTATCGATATTTGTTCCACAATGCTGCTACTTTTTGGAGGAGAGAATTAGAGCTAGACTTTATATTTAGAATTTTTCTTCCATTTCAGTGAGGAGCAGATTTTGTGGTCCTTATTATACGAGTGGGACTGAGTTGGTTAGTTTGTCCCCTGTCTTTCCAAGAATAAGTTTTAAGTGGTCATTTGTTATTCTCCCCAATATCGTCTTTGCTATCTCATATGTCTGTTCCTGGACATATTACAGTCAATCATATGTAGATATTTCATGGAGTAGCTCAGAAACGAAGCAACTACTTACTGTGTTGCAGCTAGCAAAATTGCATTTATTACATACACACACACACACACACACAAAACACACACACACACACACACACACACACGTTTCGGACTTTCTCAGTCCTTTTTTAATTGTGCACACCTTGTGTTAACCACCATGAAATACTTTCCAGGTATGGTCTATCAGTTCACACCCATCATTAATTAAACTTGACAACTCCGCTTATCAAAGTTAAAATCCAACTCTATTATGATATAACTGTGATAAAAGTGCATTGTGCTTTCTATATGACTATTTCAGTTATCTAAACTTTGTATTAAAACTTATTATAGAAAACTTATATACTGTATGGTATATATGAGAAATGAGCATATAGATGTGTTGAGGCACAGGACAAATATATTACACTCAAATGAGCTAAGGTGCAGGTACCTAAAATAATACAGTCATCAAACCAAAAAGAAAGAAGGTACCGCACTCAAATATAATAAATGTATATACAACCCTTTATTGAGGCACAGACTGGGGTATAATGTGAACAATACATTTAAAATCACTTAAAAAATAATTTAAACTGGATTATCAAAGCCCCATATGCAACAAGTACATAGTGTCTAATACAGGTGCAGCCCTCCATCACTAAACTCACAAATACCCAGTGGTAATAATGGTAACAATAGCCATACACTTATCTGTCAAGGCAAGGCATAGATCAAACGCTGGACGCGTTTCGCCCTACACACGGGCTTTCTCAGTGGAGGAGGAAGGCGCGGTTATTTAAAGTAACCCTGCTGTCGCGATGACGTCATTGCGTCGGCCCACGCAACTGTGAACTGTCATATTGTTGTTATTGTTTTCTGTTTTTATGTTTGTAACTTTTGATTGGCCACTACATACAGGGGTGTGACCATTGCCTACTTACCCCTCTCGGCTCCCACACTGATTGGTTGCCAGACTGACACTCCACGCGCACTTAGGGAAAACACGCAAGGACGTCTGTGACATCATCAGCGTGCGTCGACGCGTTTACTATTTCAGTTATCTAAACTTTGTATAAAAACTTATTATATAAACTTAAATACTGTATGGTATATATGTCCATCTTTTGAACTCAATTAAAAAATCCATATAAAATCCATAATGTGCAAGTATAAATATCCAATATCCAGTTACAAACAGTGGAACTCCCAGCTCCCATAAACAGTTTTGCGGCAAGTGGTTTAAAAACTTTATTTCAAAAACATATTAAAACAAGACACTTGACGCGTTTCGGGAGCACTCTGCCACCCCTCACACTGCATAAAGGCCATTCCATACAGTCAGTATGTAAGACCAAAATAGTCAGAAAATACTTACCTTTACTATAGGGATGATGAATTGAGAATGGTCCTAGAGGGAGAATTTATCAGTGTCCCCAAGAGAGCTCAATCCCTCAAGGACATACTATCTCCAAGTCAAATTAGGAATCTGGAAGTCCCCAATGAAGGACTCCACTGCAAGCTGCTCCTTCACTGACAGCCACTCTGTCCCAACCAAGTGCCCTTTCTTAGGCACATGCATGCCAATACAAAAGAAAGCAAACAACAGAGGTAATCCTGCACACACCTATGTGGATATAGGTAAGAGTTTGTGCTGAGTGCAATGGCAGACCCTGGTTGCAGGTCGTGAATCAGCAAAGGAATAAACACCATGCACATCAGTCTTAAATGTCTGTGTATTATTTATTGTTGCATACACAGAGTACACCAAAGTGTAACGTTTCGGTACGTGAGCTGTACCTTCTTCAGACAATCAATGTCTGTATATTGGAACTTCTAATGTTAAGGATGGGAATGGAAGCCCATACAAAAACTATCAGGGAGATTCAATAAAAGTTCTTATCGTTTAAAATGGTGCTAATTTTCCCCCAACCAATCAGAACTTTTATTGAATAACCCTGTATGTCTCCATTAAGCGCAGAAACAAGACTGTTGTTCAAAACCACAAGGCGCAGAAATAAGACCATGAAATAGTGTTTAATGAAACCAACCCCTTTATTTAATGTAGAGATGAAAAAGACTGACCCTCCTCTGGACCTTGCAAATATCAGAAGCAGTGAATTGTATTTTGATTAGGCTACTGTACATTTAGATGCAAAGTACACAGTTTTTCCTGAATTATGCTTAATTTTTAATTAAATTAAAACTATTGCCACCTGGGTTTTTAAATGGAAGAAAAAAAAACAAAAAATAATTTGCTATTGCATAATATATTTAAAAACAAGATTTCTAAACTATTGAGGCTGAGGCCACACTATGCCAGATAGTGTACGCGCGTGCATTTTCATGCGAGTTACGCTTGTGCTTCGATCCGTACAATGCCGCGCCATCGGAGAGCATACGTTTCGGAAACAAAATGATGATCGCATGCGCTACGGAAACGGATCGCTGTTCATGCCAATGAGGCTCTGTCATGCGCAAACAGATCACCAATCACGTTTAAGAAACACTTTAGTGTGGCCTAGCCCTTACCAACGTTTTTTGACAAAGCCATAGAGCTTATTATGAGGTTTCTTTGCATTTTGTGATATTGCTACTACATAATACTGAGCAGAAATGAGGCTCACACTAACATATGCAACAGTATAACAAGTGCAGAATGAAGCTGAAAGGAGTCTTGTGGATAATTCAGCAGCTACATTTTAGCAGTAATTGCTCATTAAACAATAGTTCAACCATAACTGACATATTAGATGGTTAATCATTCTTCTGTTCTATGTCTCCCTGAGAAGATTTTTATGTGATTAGATTTTTAAAGCAAACCTGTTAGTTCTACTGTATGTGCAGTAAATGAGGGCCTTACTTATAACTGCACATTCAGTACAACTACAACTGCCCAGACAAGAAATCCTTCCACATTTCAGTGAAACTGTGTACGTTGCAATATGATTACATGTGGAGAAAGAAATGTACAGTTGGATATCACTAATAATACGCAGGATGAATGGACATCAGACATAACTCCATGAAAATGAAAAGAAATGTGAGTTCTGAACATCTGATTGGTCAGTAGGAGCAACCCTACTCCACCAGCAGATTCTTCACTTTCCGGCCAACTGTTCATCACTAGCGAGGCAAACAAGGAATGTTACAAGTTACTGGTATTGATACATAAAGTAGATTTGGGAAAGGGTTTTTCACTGTGAGAACAGTAAAGCTATGGAACTGTCTTCCAGTGGACATTGTTATGGCAGGTTAATTGGTCAGTTTAATAAAAAGCTGGATGAGTTTCTGCAAACAAGGAATGTTGCAAGTTACTGGTATTGATACATAAGCAAACAACAGAGGTAATCCTGCACACACCTATGTGGATATAGGTAAGAGTTCGTGCTGAGTGCAATGGCAGACCCTGGTTGCAGGTCGTGAATCAGCAAAGGAATAAACACCATGCACATCAGTCTTAAATGTCTGTGTATTATTTATTGTTGCATACACAGAGTACACCAAAGTGTAACGTTTCGGTACGTGAGCTGTACCTTCTTCAGACATCATTTTGTCTGAAGAAGGTACAGCTCACGTACCGAAACGTTACACTTTGGTTGTATCGTAGTGAACAATAAAATAAATACACCAGACCCTTTAAGACTGATGTGCATGGTGTTTATTCCTTTGCTAATACAAAAGAAAGGGCGCGCGATCGGGACAGAACAGCTGTTAGTGCAAGAGGCTTGCGAGTGGAGCGGCGGTAACGTAAGTTCCAGGTCCCCCAAGCGTTCTATTATTCACAGGGAGGTGGGAATAAGCATTCTCACCCCCCTGTGAATAATAGAAACAGATGGCAAATAGTAATATTTATGGATTTAGTGTTCCTTTAAATAATAAAACTGTAAACTCTTAAAAACTGGGTACTGTCAGGCCTACCAATTACCATGTTTACTCTCCCACACCCCTACAGATTGCGGTTATTTATCGACCACCCGGCCTGACCACCACTTTCATTGACCACTTCTCTGCTTGGTTGTCCCACTTTCTATCCACTGACATCCCCTCAATTAGGGGATTTCAATATCGATACCAACACCTCTCCTGCCACTAAACTTCTCTCTCTTACCTCCTCCCTTGGCCTTACTCAATGGTCCTCTGTCCAGACCCATTGTAATGGGCACACACTGGATCTGGTCTTCACCCGCCTCTGCTCCATATCTAACTTCTCCAACTCTCCCCTTCCTCTGTCCGATCATAATCTCAAATTCCACCCGTCGCCTTGCTCGGAAGAACCCACAACCATGGCTTACGGACCAGATTATAAAGTTGAAAAGGCACTCCCGTATAGCCGAGCGACGTTGGCGCAAGAGTAACAAAAATATCAACTTTCTCAAATTTAAAAGTGCCCTTTGTCGGATCAGAGGTGCTTTGTCCTTAGCCAAACAAAACTAATTCTCTTCAGTCATATCCTCCCAATCCCATAACCCCAAACAGCTCTACAAAGTATTCAACTCCTTGCCCTGTTCGCCACCTCCTCCGCCTACCCCGTCTGATGAAATAGCCTCATATTTCACAGAGAAAATTGAAAACATCTGAAGTGGTTTTCCTGTGTGCCCTAGCTCCTCCCTACAGCTTCCAACCACTACCATTGCACTGCCTAACCTCCCTTCATTGCTAACACCTTCATCTCTATCCCTACCACTGCACTGTCTAGCCTCCCTTCATTGGTTAATCCCTTTACTTGCCCCCTAACGAGCTTTACCACTATAACAAAACAGGGACTTCATCTCTCCTATCCAGAACACGTCTCACCACCTGCCCCCTTGACCCCATTCCCTCTCATCTTATTCCCCCTCTTCCTTCGTTCCAGCCCTAATCTCTCTCTTTAACTTGTCCCTATCCACTGGTATTTTTCCCTCTATATTTAAACATGCTGTTGTATCCCCTATACCCAAAAAACCCTCCCTTGACCCGTCTTCTCTTTCCAGCTACCGGCCTGTCTCCTTTCTCCCTTTTGCTTCTAAACTAATGGAAAGACATGTATATGCTGACCTGGTTAGTCACCTATCTGCTAACTCTACTTCGTGCTAAATCTAAAGGTCACTACTCTTTGCTCACTCTTCTTGATCTGTCCTCTGCTTTTGATACTGTTGATCACCCTCTACTTCTTCAGATCCTGGCCTCCTTAGGTATCCAGGCCACTGCACTTTGTTGGCTATCCTCCTATCTCTCTGGTAAGACCTTTAGTGTTTTTCACTCTGAAATTAGCTCCACTCCTCGCCCCCTCCCTGTGGGGGTCCCGCAAGGCTCGGTACTAAACCCTCTTCTTTCTCCATCTACACCTATAGCCTTTGACAACTCATTAGTTCATTTGGATTCCAGTATCACCAGTATGCGGACGATACCCAAAGTTACATCTCTGCCCCAGATCTCCCTACACTGACATCCCAGGCCCCCGACTGCCTTAATGCCATCTCTGCATTCATGTCCTCCCTCTTCCTCAAACTTAACATGGACAAGACTGAACTGTCCTTTTCCCACCCTGACGATCTGTTCCCCTCCCTAGTCTTAGTATTAATATTAACAACACACCTATATCCCCATTTCCTCATGTCCGCTGCCTGGGAATAACGCTAGATTCCGATCTTTCCTTTGAACCTCATGTCAATTTTGCTTGCCAACTCCTGTCGGCTCCAACTCATAAACATCTCCCGAATTCGACCTTCCTCTCGAATGAAGCTACAAAAATCCTAGTCCATGCTCTAATTATACTGCAACACACTCCTGTGTGGTTTACCAAACAACCGCCTGCCACCGCTTCAATCCATTCTCAATTCTGCTGCCCGGCTCATTCATTTCTCTTCTCACTTCTCTAATGCCTCTCCTCACTGTCAGTCCCTCCATTGGTTGCCCATCACACAAAGGATCCAGTTCAAGCTGCTTACCCTATCCTATAAAGCACTATCCAACATAGGCCCTCCATATATCTCAGAGCTGATCCACCGATATCGTCCCAGGTGCAACCTCCACTCTGCAATTGATCTCCTCCTCTCATCCACTCTGGTCACCTCTTCCCATGCCCGCATTCAGGACTTTACTCGTGCTGCCCCTCTGCTCTGGAACTCCCTTCCTCTGTCTGTCCGTCACTCACCATCCCTTAACACCTTCAAACGTAACCTTAAAACCCACCTTTTTAGGCAAGCATATAACCTGACCTAAACATTACCCCTCTTACTACCCAATATGATCCAACCCGCCACTGCCAATCTATTTACAGCCTACCGATTCCCGCAACCTAATGTCTCACCCCCATATCCTCTAGACTGTAAGCTGTAAGGGTCCTCTTTCCTATTGTATCACGGTATTGCTGTAAGACACTCATCACTCTGTTTACTTATATTATGTATTACCTGTGGATGTAATATATATGACTTTGTATTACATGTATTACCCTGTATGTAATGTATGACTATGTAATTGTAAAGCGCCACAGAAGATGTTGGCGCAATATAAATCAACAACAATAATAATAATAAATGGGCACTGCCATCTAGTGGCCTACCTCAGTAATCTTGAAAGTATCTCTGAGTGTGTTTTAACACATTCAGGGAGATTCAATAAAAGTTCTTATCGTTTAAAATAGTGCTAAATTTGCCCCAACCAATCAGATGTTAGCTTTCAAATGTTAAATAAGATCTGATTGGTTGGGGCAAATTTAGCACCATTTTAAATGATAAGAACTTTTATTGAATAACCCCCAAGATCTTTTATTGAATAACAGATTGGATATTGTAGATTTTAAAATTAGACACTTGCACTTTTTAACCCATGAACAATATATTGGGTGTTTGCACAGACCAATGAACATTGGATATTTATACTTGCACATTATAAGTGTATGGCTATTGTTACCATTATTACCACTGTGTATTTGTGAGTTTAGTGATGGAGGGCTGCACCTGTATTAGACACTATGTACTTGTTGGATATGGGGCTTTGATAATCCAGTGTAAATGTATTTTTTAAGTGATTTTAAATGTATTGTTCACATTATACCCCAGTCTGTGCCTCAATAAAGGGTTGTATATACATTTATTATATTTGAGTGCGGTACCTTCTTTCTTTTGGTTTGATGACTGTATTATTTTAGGTACCTGCACCTTAGTATTTGAGTGTAATATATTGTTTCGTGCCTCAACACATCTATATGCTCATTCTCATATATACCATACAGTATATAAGTTTTCTATAATAGTTTTAATACAAAGTTTAGATAACTGAAATAGTCATATGAAAGCACAATGCACTTTTATCACAGTTATATCATAATAGAGTTTGATTTTACCTTCGATAAGTTAAAGCGGAGTTGTCAAGTTTAATTATGATGGGTGTGAACTGATAGACCATACCTGGAGAGTATTTCATGGCGGTAAACCAAGGTGTGCACAATTAAAAAAGGACTGAGAAAGTCCGAAATGTGTGTGTGTGTGTGTGTATGTAATAAATGCAATTTTGCTACCTGCAACACAGTAAGTAGTTGCTTCGTTTCTGAGCTACTCCATGAAATATTTAATAATTGGATTTTTAAAATATTAAAATAAATAAATATTTAAATGATTGGACATTTGAAAGTTGTCACTTACCAATGCATAGTGAAATGTTCCACTGTGACGATAACTCCCAGGAATATAAAGACCACGTAACACTATGGTGCTCCATCTTTAACACCGATGTAGGACCCTTTTAATTTTGTTTCTATCTTATACACATTTATGGTTTTCCTTTGATGTCCCGTATAATTGACGCCTCCTATTTGCAGGGATGTTTATTGATTTCATTTGGGGTTCATTTGATTTTTTTGTAGGCAAGAAAATAACATCCCACAAATTTAGTATTAGTTCTAACTAGGCACTTGCTATGAAATGCTCTGAGGCCACACTACAAAGTACTGAGGTGCGCCCGTAATTGCACACATTATGTACACAAAATGTTTCTAGATACGTATATACTCGAGTATAAAACCGAAGTTTTCAGGCTTTAAAAAAAGCCTGAAAATCTTACCTCGGTTTATACCGAGTTCGTTTCCCCTACCTTGTCCGGCGGCCGCGCGATCCGCATCCTCGCTCCACAGCCGCTGGCATCCAGATGATGTCACTACCCAGCGCCGCAAAGTGAGAGGCGCCGGGTAGTGACATCATCCGGATGCACAGAGGCTGTGGAGCGAGGATGCGGATCGCGCGGCCGCCGGACAAGGTAGGAGAAACATTGACATTGACACTTACATGGCAAATACATACAAATAAGAGTAAAACCTTCTTTATTTGTGCATACTGTATGCACAAATAAAGGAGGATTTACCCCTATTTGCAAGTATTTGCCACTTAAGATGTTTGAAAACTACAACTCCCAGCATGCTTTACATCTCTCAGATTTCTAACTATTGCAGTTTTGTGGTTGGGGTGATTTTCCTTTATACAGTTTTTCATTTGTGGGGTGAACTTTCCCTTCAAATAACCAGACTTTAATGATTTGATCCAGGTCTACATTTACTCCATATGTGTCCATCTGGCTAATGTTTTATTGAAACAGATTTGAACCTGACACATAAAGAGGAATAACCTAGATAAAACTGTTGTGGGGAAAATCAATCAATTCCAGAAAGGAAAATATAAACCACTAATTCCAGTAGTTGAAGATTAACTGAAACTCACAGCTGTAAAATATAGGGAGAACGTTTGTGACTGCCATACTCCCTACAATCACTGGCGACTCCCTATACTTTATTACTGGAGGCCGACCACGGCTGAGGGAAATTTTCCGGTCAGAACGAACGAACAGAAGCCAATAAGGTTTTTCGGCCGTACAAACATTAGCGATATAAATGGCTGATCCAGTCGGTTCCAACGGGATCGGCCCTATACAGCTAGAGCGTGTACCCAGCTATATAAGAAAACAATACATTCTTGCACTATAGAGGCTTAAGGAAAAACAACTGTTTGAGAAATCTTCACCTATGGATTTCCCAAACAGATTTGCAATCTGGTGTTGTACAAAGTCTTAATACTTAGCCAACTAGAACCTATTGGAGTAGTAGATTATTTCAAACATTAAATACGATGCAATTGGGGACTTATACTTAAAAGATGAATAATAATCATCAGATTACCTTCTACTCATTTGGTTTATACATTTGACATGTAATCATTGTTTCTATAACATTTGTGGACATTAATAAAAAGACACATTTTGTCTGATCCTTCTTTTCACTGTTAATCATCTTGTCTGGCATCTGTCATGTAGGATAAATTATGTATGTGGGGTAACGGACAATCTATTACGTCTCTTATTTTCTTAGTTCACTAATCTTATTGGCTATTGCAAGAAGCTTTACAGGAATGCATGTTAATAATTAAATCTCTGCACCCAAATTCTTTGTATCGTTTTATATAAAGTGTGTTCTATATCTGTAATAACTTAGGTTGCATTGTTTAGGTTCCTGTTGACTTTACTAGAATTTTTATTTACATGAATATAAATTCTGTACATACATTTATACCAAAGGCAATCTTATAGATATGAAAATGACAACTTTCAGTATTTCTTGTCTTCCAGAATGTTGGGAGTTGTAGTTTTACAATATCTGGAGGGAAATCAATTGCCTATACCTGGTCTAGAGTGACCTGTTTGATTCACTAAAATCAGCATTTATATTAGTTATGGTTTCTATAAGCAGCAGATAAAAGCAACAAGTTAGACAGCTATTCTCAGTGTAAAATTTATGTCAGCCACCTTGGAAATGAGTAACCTTGGAAATGAATATAACTCTAACAACCCCCTTTACAAGCAACCTGCAGGTCACAGCAACAGATCTATGTCTAGATGCAGTAGAGAGATCAACCACAGAAAGGGAACTGAAACCTAATGCTTTGTTCCAATAATTAAGTTGAACAGAAATCTGTAGTCTTTTGTGCCCCCAAATACCTCCTCTCATAGTTAAAAACAGAAAATGCACGCAATGCGCTGTATCGCATGTATCTGTACTGTTCACTCCTATGAACACTGTTTGTGCAATGTCAACGGTTGACACCAAAACGTCCAATAGTGTGAACCATCCCCAAGGTATGGTGTGTGCTAATGGCTGTATTTGTTCACACCCCCTTCAGAAGTTGGTTTTGAATGTGTTCAGAGGAGTAAAAAGTATCTACCAGATAGTTTCTCGGTTGTTTACCAATAAAATAACAGCAACCACCAGTGATGACTCCGAAAAGGCTAATAAAATGTTAGGCTGGATATAAATATTTTATTGAAAGGACACAAACATAATAAGTTTAAACATTTAAGGATAGGGTTTAAACATTGGGAACCTTTTTTCTTAATTTAAAAAAGAGGGCCCCTTAGCAGCAACACGGTCAAAATGTATAAATACTAGGGATACACTGAACCAAGGATTTACTTTAAGCATCATTTGTAAGCCTGTATTTAAAAGGCTTCCCAGAAAGGTGATAGATTATGACTGTAGGTTGAACATTTTTAATACATTTAATTTTATATTGATTTATCATTTTGTGCTATGACATCCGAGACGGTTAACAACAATAAAGCCTGGCATACATGGCCATAAGTTAATCATAAATACCAACCCGTGTATGGTCGTGTGTTTCATAGACTGCCTGGCGATATTGGGCAGTATTGATCAGGAGGATCGTAGCAATTGGAACATTTTCCAACAATCCCATCCTTGACTACATTATCTTAAAGGGCAACTGTGGTCTCAAAACAAGTTAGGGTTAAATGAAAGCCTGCAGTATTTTCTTTAAAATAAACTGACAATCACATTTCTGGCTGCAGAGAGTGAGAAATTACATTGGGGTGAATGTTCAAATTTCCTGATTCAAGTAGGTTGTGTAACATCACCAGACCTCTGCCCC
Organism: Hymenochirus boettgeri; assembly: GCA_019447015.1. NCBI lineage: Eukaryota > Metazoa > Chordata > Amphibia > Anura > Pipidae > Hymenochirus > Hymenochirus boettgeri. Next base: position 228,971,884 of record CM033474.1, on the reverse strand, counting down.
ACCCCTCCTCCCTGGGGGAGAAGCATGCTCAGTAAAGACTAAATGCTGGGGCAAACAGGAAGTACCTAGGGAAAAATTGACAGTTAAGATGGGGAGCCTATTAATGCAGGTAGAGGCTGGTCACATGACTACAAGTTGGTCACATGGCTGAAAACAGGAAGTGTTCAAGAAGGAAGTAATATTGCTGAACTTTTCCTGCAATAACTTCTCACCAATTTTATCTAGAGATGTGATTTAGGTTTTATTTTGAAGGTACAATGGAAGGGCATTTTATATAATCCTTACTAATTTGGAAGAATTTGAGGCCACAGTTATCCTTTAAGCAGATTTCAAGCTAAAATCTAACTCCAATTCAATAAAAACTTATAGGAACAAAATTACTTAATTAGCCAAACTAGCATTTTGTATTTATTGCTTTTGCTGTCTGTAGCCAGAGAGAGAATGTTGTTGTTGCTACAAAATGTATGGAAACAGCCATTACTGTTACAGGAAGTACACATCACAACCAAAGTCTTCTTTTTTTTTACCTGAAATGTATCTCTTAACATACAGTTTGCTTTAGTCATGTTTAGAAATGTACCGGTTACTGAATGATATATGGAGAAGCCATGCTAGAGTTCCTTTAGGGCAGTAGTGTGTTATGGTGCCCATAATTATTATCGCTTGCAACTGGCCAATATCGATCTGTCTATGGCCACTTTTAAGCTGCGCACAGGTCGATATTTCAGGGCGATCAACTGAGTTTTTCACCAAAAATGGATAAACGGATATGGATAAGACACAGCAGAAATCTTTGCTTGGAATTTTTCACTTTCAATGGTCAGTCTGTTAGATTAGAAGAAATTGTTCCTAATGCTAAAAGGAACAAATAATCTTCAATTGGATTCATCAAAAGTCTTGGGTATTATCCTGTCCTGGATTTTTCAAAAGAAATCAACTTTTGTGTGTGCTGGTCCTAGAATACACAAGCAATTTTCTTAATAAAATAACTATCAATCAACCATTATCCAAAACTGCATTAGTTAGAAATCTGAGAGATGTAAGTTTGTTTTTGTTTTTTACAGGATTTTCCATGCTCAAAAGAGGCAGCTATGGGAATATCATTCAGCCATTGGCTGTGATCTCATCTGTTACATCCATGACTGAAAGCTGATAACTGTTAGAACCAGGAAGCAAAAAGAATGGTAACAGAACATCAGCAAAACTGGGTTTCGGGCCTAGGCACTCCTTTCTGGCATCTAGCCACTTCTTTCAAAGGTGCTCCCTTCTCAGGTCCTCCACCATGGACCTACTGCTATAGCACAAGCGAATAAAGTTCATGAGAGGGGCACTCTTTCGTGAATTCAAACTTCTTTATTAGATCACATCAACACCACGTTTCAGAGACACTCTGTCCCTTTCATCAGGTGTCACCTGATGAAAGGGACAGAGTGTCTCTGAAACGTTTTGTTGATGTGATCTAATAAAGAAGTTTGAATTCACGAAAGAGTGCCCCTCTCATGAACTTTATTCGCTTGTGCTATAACAGAACATCAGTCAGCATTTCAGGCTAAACTTCCATCTCTCAGATTTCTAACAGTTAGCAGCTCTCAGTCATGGATGTAACAGATGACATCACAGCCAATGACATGAATGATATTCCCATAGCCGCCTCCTTTGAGCATGTAAAGGCTTGTAAAAAAAAGCTTGGAGAACTTAAAAGGGAGGCTGAAACTTTTGAGAGGGAAAGATTTCTAAGTATTGTAGTTTTTGGGGTAATTCACATAGATATCATTTTTCATTTGTGGGGTTAACATGTCCTATAATATTTTATTTAGTAATAGGTCCTATAACCAAATGGGCAATGTTAGCCTTTCTCTCCACCCTCTCTTAACAAACCCACCCCTGTGCTTACCGTAGATTGCCAGCACTTACCTTCTGAACTTACAATACATGGCTTGCTTAGTCCCTCCACTGGTATGTGTCTGGAACCTTGCCAATGGGAACACCCCCCTATGTGAACACCCCCCTACCCTCCCCACCTTTACCCCTTGCTAAGCTTGGTATAGTAACTTTAGAGGAGAAGTGCTGGAAATAAATGGTAAGCCCAGTGCTTTCATTGGAAGGGGGGGTGGGTGAAAAGACTTTCATTGGAAAAATAAAACAAACTTGACTGGAAAATAGCCTTGAGTGTTTAATAAGCAATATATAGTATATAACACCTGAGCTATGCATATTTTACTGCAGCTATGGGGTACATAGTGCATGACAAGATACCTCTCTTCCATACCCTTGTATTAAATGGCGCAGAGTACCTGCTTGTGACTAATGCAGATTATTAGAAAAATACTTACTCTTTAGAACAATTTAAGTAGTTTAAAAGACATTTTAACTGTTAAGGTTCGTACACACATGCGATGGCGTGTACCAACCCGCGACGCACGATGTGTCTGAACGTTCATTTCGGACGATTATCGGCCCATGTATGGGGGCCCAACCGACCGGGCAGATCTCCGAACGACCGGCTGCTTTGGCCGATAAAGGGCCTATACACGGGCCGATTATCTGGCGAAACAAACGTTCGGACACATCGTGCATCATGGGTCGGGACACGCAATCACACGTGTGTATGAGGCTTAAGGCTTTTTATATGGGGGGGTTTATAAATGCTAACAAAATGTACACCTTAAAGGGGAACGTCAACGTGAAAACATATGATTTTAAGAAAAGTAGAAGACCATTTTCTCCTGGAACTACTGTAACTATTCCACCCATCCAGTAAGTTTTCTGTTTATAAATAAATGCTTCTAAAGCCCTTACTCTCGGTGTGTAGGAAAACCCTAATACTGACTCAAGATCTCGCCACTTGACTCACTCCCCTGGACAATAAGTTGTACAGCAAAAATCTGCGTAGCTTGGAATCACCCAAAGCAAATGATGTAGAAGTTACTATTAGAAACATTCCAAGGAAGTGAGAATTGCAGGACCTGAAATGGTAGCACACAGCTTACCTCTGCAGGGCATAACAAACGCAATTTAATCAATTAATATTTTAAAAATGAAAAGAATGTGTAGAAATATTAAGGAATATGTAATATAAATAATTCATGTAGAACTAAAGATTTTTCCCCCCATGAACTTCCCCTTTAAGGGAAATACTACACAGAATTACACTGAACAGGTGCAAAAGGCTAATATTGGGTGGTAGATAGCGCTAATCCTGGGATCATCAATAACCATAATAATGCCTTAGTCAGGGGGGTAACATTACGGTCATTTGTTACTTCTGAATCATCTTCACACTTTTCAGTCTGGTTGTTCAATCTTACTTATTATGTAACTTTATTTTTAAATAAGAAAAAAAAAACAAAACTGAAACCAAAATTTTTATGCACAGCAAAAATTTGCAGAAAATGTTCACAATAAATAAAAAATATTCTTTTTAATTTAAATCAACGTTTTTTTTTTTTGAACACAAAGGAGGATATTTAATATTCATAACATTTCCAGTGTTACCAAAACCTGCAACACCACGGAGATTGGTGCATAATAAAGCTGGCCCCTAGAACACTGGATAAGTCATGGATAAATGAATGCAAAGGTTGCGATTCTGCAACATATCTGTACAAATCCTCCAAGCAGCATACTGTGAAGGAAGTACCTATACCCCTATTTCTCATGTACTCATATTTATACAGTATAGAGTTTATATGTAAACTCTGTCTTCCAGCGTATATACAAATGTAGGCTTTCTTTAAAGCTCAAAGCACCTCAATTTTCTGTACTGAATTCTTCATTATGGAAACTCTATATGCTCAACCATCTACATTAGGGATGTCAAACCTGCTGCCCCCCAGCAGTAGATACTCTGTAACTTCCTTCATGCTAGAAGACGGCAGACCCAACATCACCTATGGATTAAACATCGCCAGGTGTGCGCTATACCGGTTTCTAACTAGCTTATTTATATACAGCCATTGACTCACTGTGTTTTGTAAGAAAAAAGTAGTTCCTGAACTATATAAACTAGACAATCCTTCATGCCATGCAAAATTAATAGTTTATAGTCATCTTTGAGGCTTTTGCTTTCTCACTTTGCAGGCGTTACTGACCATAGTGCTTCTGGGTAAAAAGTCTTTATTGCTTTCGCAACTAGTCACATGCTGGTCTCCCGTGTTTGACAATAACCTGATTCGCCAGTGTCTGGATGAATTTCTGGGGCATACAGATGGTTCTCCATTTTGTTGTCTTTCGGATTTGTTTCCTGATTTGTATTCTCCTCTGGGAGATAAATGTCCTGAGCACAATTATTTACCCTTTTCTGTGGTGAGAGTGTAGAAGTTTCAAGATTTACATAGTGTCCTTCAGGGTTTCCCTCAATGCAATTTGTTTTAATGTTCTCCTGAGTATCGTTTTTTGCACCACAAATCTGCATAAAGACTTCATCTTCTGTGCCAATTTCCGTAAAACTGCTCTTCATCTTCGAAGAGAGTGCAAAAAGTTTTGGGTTACGGTTGGGAGATACCTGTAAGGATCTTGAATGCTCACTTGATTCTTCAGGTTCTTGTTTTGACAGCTGTTCCTGAGAGGGATAATCTTGTAGGAAAATTGTGCTTAGCTGTAGATGACTATACAAAGGATGCTCTATCACATTTACTGGCAATGTCCCTGTAACGTCTGCTGGACTAAGTTGAGACTTTCTCTTTGCTTCTTTAAAGTTTACTTTCAGAGACCTAGATCTGACAGGATTATTCCTTTTTAGAGCAAGCTCAGAGGTTTCTAAGTCACTGCCTGTGTGATCCTGAAGTAATATTTTTGGGTTTGAATTGTCATTTTTTACAGAAGGTTCAGAAAACTTGTATTCAAAGGTGACATCTTTGGGGGCAAAACCTGGGTATTTTGAACGGGGCAAAAAATGAGCAGCTTTTGCATCATGTAAGCCTTCCTCTGGTAGTGAGTAGGAAGGGAAGCGAATTTCAAGGTTGCTTCCGGGGTATGGAGTAAGAGGGGATCGCTCTGTCTCTGTAAAATCTGTTGCACAACTTGCAAAACTATCAATGCTAGAAACACTTCTCATGTCAGTAACCACATCTTTCTGAGCCACTGATAGTTGGTACTTCTTTGCTGAAACTTCCTCCATTTCTATTTCCTCTTCATATACAGGTGGGACAGAAGCCTGTTCATGATAGGATGAACTGACATTTGGATGTGACTGAGCTTTTGTTATTTCATTATATAGCTCCTCTAATTTCTGTGCACTGAGGTGCTGTGGACTGGATGAATTATTCAGTTGCTCTTGAGAGTCATGTTGACTCACCTCCTGATACTTATTGTCAAAGGATTTGTTCGAACTTGTTTCAGACAATGTTCTTCTAGACCATTTCCATCGACTTGGAGACAAGTGATTATCTGTTGGTTTATCTATTTTATTGGACCCATCTGCTGACTTATCTACTACAATATCTATCAGTTCCATGCTGCGTGCAAATGCATCTTTAAGATTCATGGAAACAATACTTCCATTTCTTTTAGCCCTTTCAAGAGCCTCTCTTCTTTTGATGGCTTTCTCTTGCCTTTTCTGCTCTTTGTAAAACTCAGAAAAGTTATTGACTATAATTGGTATAGGCAATGCTATCACTAGTACACCAGCAATGCAGCAAAGCCCCCCGACAATTTTTCCAAGTAATGTCTTGGGATATATGTCTCCATAGCCAACAGTTGTCATGGTAATTGTAGCCCACCAAAATGATGCAGGTATGCTAGTAAACTTTGTTGCATCCTCATCTTTTTCTGCAAAAAACACCAAACTGGAAAAAATCATTATTCCCATTGCAAGAAATAGTATCAATAATCCCAATTCATTGTAACTCCGCCTGAGAGTAAATCCTAAGGACTGAAGGCCTGTAGAATGCCTGGCCAGTTTAAGGATTCTTAGTATCCTCATAATTCGGAATATTTGGACAACACGTCGGACATTTTGAAACTGAAGTACACTCTTGTTTGATTCGGTGAGGAAAATAGTGACGTAATATGGCAGAATGGCCAGCAAATCAATGATATTCAAGGGGCCTTTAAAAAACTTCCATTTGTTTGGCGAAGAAAGGAAACGTAGAAGATACTCCATTGTGAACCAAGCAATGCACACAGCTTCAACGTGGGCCAACTGTGGGTTATCGTTGGGTTGTCCAAACTCATCAGTTTCTTGAAGTTCAGGAAGTGTGTTTAGAGACAACGCAATGGTGGAGAGCACAATAAAGAGGATTGAAATTATGGCCAAAATCTAAAGAAAAGAAAAGTAAAAGATTTGTTAGCAACTGTCATCATTATTCATACATTATAGATTTTTATATACATTTAATGTTTAAAGTTGGATACAAACTTGAAAGATCTTGAATGACAGTCAGAACTTGCAAGGTTCTAAATATTCCTCTACACACAGTCCTAAGTGTTTTCCCTGCTTAAAGTCTAGGGAGAATGCCACCCTTTATCATTAGTGTGTGTACACAACGTAAGTGATATGGAATCTCCCTGTATCTGTTTGTTTGCAATGAGGAAGATGGTTCTTCTAATTATTTTGCATAATTTTCTCATAGAACCCACTTGCTAGTAATTTTTCCCAAAGTGGCTTGCATTAAGGGAGAACTAAACTTTGAATCTGTAAGTACTACTTACTTATAGTTGTGCTCAGTCCTCCCATGATGCTCTATAGCGGCTGATGGTCCTTATCTGTTATGTGCAGAGTGTGTGACTTATTAGCATAATCCAGACATGGCAGATAAGGACATTCAGATGCTGAATGCAGCACCACTGGATATATCAACAAAACCTGGTGATGCAATAGTGAGGGATCATGCAAATACATGTAATTACCTATGGTCAATTACTTGTAATTGACCATAGGACAATAGCAGTAGTGCATTGTAGGGGTAATTATACAGTTCAATTTCATCCACATTGACAGAACTCTGGGCCATATTTATAAAGTGCCTTATCGCAATTTATACCGTGCATTATCGATTATGTTCAACCACAGACCGATCGTTAAAGGCATGGTATCGCTAGAAAGCTATACCATGCCCTTATAACTATTGCCCTCTGTTCTTGGTTTCCTTTCCTGGATCATTTCCTTACTCAGTAAAATTCTATTTCAGTAAGAGTCGCATGCTCAATTTCAAAGCACGCTTTACTTCTATAGAAACAAATTCTGTTATTTATATGTATTACAGCAGCAAACTGCCTGCTGGGGAGGCTTAAAATGCAGCAGCAAAATACAAAAATATAAATAGCAGATCAATAAAGTCTGCCGCGTTTGTAAAGTTTAATAGCACCAGCATGAATGTAATTATGATTAAGGAAGGTAAATATATCATTTAATGTATTATATTCCCACATGTCAGTTAAATAATTTGTACAAATTAAACCAAATATTAAGTAATGTTTCGTTAAGTAGAATAAACTGAAGCAATAAAATTCATTTGTATTAAAATAATTACTAAACTGCCGCAGAGACAGATTGTTATTCTCCTACATAATATGTCATTCCAACTGTTCTAAGTTAACCTTTAGCATCCCTCCAGCAGGCACTGGCCCTTTCTGGATTCAAGCCAAGGTCTGGTATTCCTGGTTACCACTCGGTCCTTTTCTCTGACTCTGTGCCTAGTACTGGCCTTATTCTGGCTATATACTTAAAAACTTACCTCCAGCTATTCCCACAATGTTCCTAACAATATGTAGACAACCCCCTTGCTTGCATTTTGCAGTCGATATTGGATTGCTAAATAATTGGGGCAGGAAGGGGAAAGTCATGATAACGTCAGGGGGTAAAACTACTAGTCTTCTCTGATAACATGTCATGCATCTACTTGTCTGAGATAGGGAGGCAAAATGCTGCATCCTTGCAGCCTTAGGTCACCTTATGGCAGCAATCCAGCTGGAATTGCTCTCTTAACTTTCCAAAAGATTCTAAAAAAGAGCAAGGAAGTTTATTCTCCCAACTCTGTATCGAATTCCTACCCCTCCCAAGTCATTGGCCTATCAGTTGAAAGCTGGATTGCACATGTTACAGCCTCTCCTATCACTGGGAAAAATCCACCGTGCTTACTCCATTTTTTCCTGCTTGCTACTCCTTTACATGGCAAGATGGCTTTGATCCCTATGGAACTGTTTGCAAATGATTTTATAAACTATGTTTTGCAACATTTCTATCTATTAAAATAAAATATAGCAAATAAACAATAAGTGAAAATAACAAATAACCAATACTGTGGGAGGGGAAGCCATCTGAAGACCTAATGCATTGTGTTAGAACAATGGCTCTGCCTGGACATTGTTACCTGACACAGCAGAACCAGCTAACAATGTCTACTGAAAACATACTGTACGTACTGTCGGACTAAACGGTTTTGAAGGGCAGTGATCTAACACATGTATAGAACTTTACTCTTTGCAGGTATTTCATTCTGTGCAATAATGGTAGGCCTGGTCTATGAACAATTTCTTTTACAATTGAACCTAAGAAGTAACACATGTCCACAACACAAATATCCTCTGCTATGACCAGTAGGTGTCTCTCCTTACTCTCTAGAAGGAAGTCCTCTATGAACAAAATAAAAGGTGCTTTTTATTTGATGTTTCTGCTGAAGTATGAGTCATAAAATAAAACCTTTTATAAGGACGGAATAAGAGAGTAATGAAAAGACTTACATTCAGTGTTTGTGTGCAGCCCCTGGGCGATCATGTTAAAGGGAAAATTGGCCTTCTTTATACGTACGGCTTCTATTCAGAGCATTTTCTCTTAAATTGACAGTAAAGTATGATGGAAAAGCTTACTGTGCGCACAGAACATTCTTTCTTTATTTCCTTTTAGATAATGGAATGAAAGCTGCCATACCGTTTGCCTCAGCTGAGTAGCTTTAGCAAGATAAACCTTTAATGATGGACACATGCATGTCAGAAAATAGCAGTAGGATTTATCCATAAACATCTCGATCAACATCCCCACATTTCCATGACTACAGGATGGCTACTACTATATTTGTACTATGACTTTTCTAGCTAACCTTGGAGGGATGTGACACAGCCGCTTACATGTGACACAGCCGTTTACATGTAACACAGCCGCTTACATGTGACACAGCCGCTTACATGTGACAAAGCCACCTACATGTGACACAGCCGCTTACATGTGACACACCTGCTTACTTGTGACACAGCCGCTTACATGTGACACAGACGCTTACATGTGACACAGCCGTTTACATGTGACACAGCCGCTTACATATGACACAGCCGTTTACATGTGACACAGCCACTTACATGTGACACAGCCGCTTACATGTGACACAGCCACCTACATGTGACACAGCCGCTTACATGTGACACAGCTGCTTACATGTGACACAGCCGCCTACATGTGACACAGCCGCTTACATGTGACACAGCCGCTTACATGTGACACAGCCACTTACTTCAACACCCATGTATTTACCTTTAAACTCTGAACATTATTCATAACTCAAAGGAATACCTTGACAAGATTTTTGTGGGGTAAAAACGATCAGCCACAGTTTATTTTTAAACTTAACCTTATTGGGCAGCCTTGCGACCTCCATCATTAATTTATGTTAATAAGCCAGACGTAATTTGGATCTTGGATGCCAACCTCTGTGTCCCATGGAGGTGCGACATGACGTCAATATGTGCAACGCTGTGAGACCAGGAAGCTGATCCCCAACGTGCCCAGGAGGATGCTTCCCCCCAATGTCAGGCACGCCGCGGCCTATGCAGACCGGCACTGCACATAACCGAGCTAAAGTGACTTCTCCAATCATTCTACCATGGTGGCTGCAAATCATACAGCACTCAGTCATGTCCACCCTCAGGCTATTCAGTATGATAATAAGACAAAGATTAAATATAATCATACCTAGGCTATAGTTCCCATCTAAATCATGGCAAATAACTAGAATGTCTCCTTGTGTTTGGCAATGGAAATTCCCATTAAATGGATATTTTACCTTATAATAGATTTTTTACTGTGAATGCCTATGGTTATAGACACTGAGAAGATATAGAGAAGCAATCTACTGCTTCATCATTGAACTTTTATTGCTCTGAAATATATTAAAATAACAAACAAAATAATACTGAATAACGTAATACTATGCAGGTTTCTGAAGTCATTTTCATTCCTCTGGTAAATTCCAAAGTGTTTTTTTTTAATTTTTTTTAAAGATTCTCTAATTGTCATTTGTAGAAGATTCTAGCACTCCATCATTGAAATAATTCCCTTAGTAAACACTGAAAACATGAGGTTGCAGGCCAAATGAAATACAATTCTAAGAGGACTTTTAAAGGGTATGTGCATTGGGAAATTTGTTTATTTAATTGCCCATTACTGGAAACTATTCTACCCAACTATCACTGTAACATTATTTTGCTTGTTTCCCCCCTATTTCTTTAGATATGAAATCTGAAGCATCTTACAATTTAGCAGTCAATCAAATGCCTTAGTATAATACACTCTTCTGCTGTGTGCAGTTTTACTGGAATGTTGGCAGTTGGTACATGAACTGCATGGTGGGAAATCCCCTCTAACAGTGCTGCCTCATAGGGATTACTGAGCATGCTTGCCTTCACAGATTGTCTGGAAAGGCAGGTGTGGGTGGGGGGATACTGAGCCTATGCAAAACAAGTACTGGATTGAAGTCATGCAGCAACACACACACATAAAACATGTAAGTGCTGCTTATGTGTATTTATTTATAGGTTGAAATGTGGCAAAGTCATTTTCAGTGTTCAGTGCAAATACATATGCTTTTCAGGAAAAAAAGAGCAGTATTTTTTCGTCCCAATGACCTTAATCTGCCCATTCAGCATTTTGTCTGTGTATAAATAAATGCAACCGAAATACTGACTTCCTGTTTGCAAGACCCCTAGTAGAGACCGTTATGGCCTTGCCCTTGACCCAGCGCCAGGGTTATTTCAGTTGCTCAGTAGAGATCTGAGCATCTTTGACCCATCCAACAGCCAATCAGTAAAAATTACTATTAGGAACATTCCAAGGATGTGGTGCATCCTGGGAAGAAGGACAATTAGAACCTGAAATGGCAGCTCACTAATGTCAACAGCAGGGAACAGCAAAGGGTATGAAATCAACTGATTTTTCAAAATGGAAGAGAATATGTAGAATAACTAAGAAGGCATTACACAAACTAACAATTTAACAAATATCGATCATTTCCACTGAACTGTCCCTTTCATAACCTTGTATTTTAAAGGGAATGTCCATCCTCTTAAATTTATCTTGTCCTGACAAAATGTCTATCCTATCTTTCCAACCACAGGCTCAGGAAATGGAGGGTGTTCTATTGCAGCTAAATTAAATGCAAATTGGAAACCATAAAAGCAATCACACACAAATACAATCACACATACACCAAGGAACAGCTGTTGCTATTCTGTTCAAATAAAACAAGATATAAATAGAAAGGGCCGATAATTACATTATATGGCTTCACACAATATTAATATTTTAGGACGGTATTATCTCCATTCATCTCATTTTCTTTACTCTCTGGATTTTCTGATTATAAACACATGCGATGAGATGTCCCCGCACTTCAAAGAATAGCCGTATTATTAACACAGGGAATTGGCAGTGATGTAGGTCACATCTATAAATAGATACCTCTTCTCTCAAAATTGGCATTTAAATCTCGTTTGCGAGTTATCAACTGTTTTACATAAAGAAAGAGGTTTGTGCTCTGCAAGCAGCTTCATGTTTAATAAAACGATTACACTCTAAAAAGGAACAAGACACATATGTAAGTATAGAAACTATGGGCCAATGAGGGTGGTTGGTTTTAAAGGTTTCAGTATGCAAATGGTGCATTGTGAAGGAAAATATCCAAAAATTCTAAAATCCGCAAGCAGATAGTTAAAAAATCCTAAAGTTCAGTCTAAAATTGAAGGTGTAAATAGCAATAGTAACTTACTGTAAATGGCTCAGGGACCTGGGAAATGGTCTGGGGAACAAATATCAATGGATAAAATCTTTAAAAAAAACACTGTCCTGTACCGGAAACACCCGCTCCATGTTTTGCCATAGTATTTTCGACACTTAAAGAGTTTGAAATTTCTAGAAATATCAGAAATTTACGATTTTTGAATTTGAAAATTCTCAATCGTTAGATAATGATCAAAAAAAATTCCAGAGTTTGGAAAAATCAGAAAAAGTAAGAAATCCACAGAGTTCTGGTGGATCCATGAAATCCGTGAAGTCTGGGTCAATCTCTAGTTATGAAACATATATATATATTGAATCTCCTGTTAGTGTTTAATTTCTATGTTTACTGTTAGGCTGGGTACACACCATACAACATTTATGACCAACCGACCGATATTACCGTGTATTGGTTGTTAGGCCAGAAACATTTTATGGTGTAGGTGGGGGCGGCTTCAACTGATCACGGTCGCCTGTTTGGGTATGCTGATTAATCACAGGCGATATTGTGGCTCATTATGGTACCGCACCATCCGTCATGGCTAATTTTGTGTACCCGGCCTTATACTGTTAAAGACCAGGTGAGTGCTTCAGAGTGTTGCATGATAGTACGTAAACCCTAGTTAAAGTGTTTTAAACACTGTTGAAATTTTTTCATTATAGGAAAACTGAAGTGCATATAATTTATAATTAAAAATTCCTACCTCCCAATATAATTTCTGTGTAGAACACCAGCATGAAAAAAAAATTCTACTGCCAGGCTTCCTTCTGGCTTCAGCTCTATTTTTAATATTGAAAAGTCCAGGACACTAACCTGGCAGATGAAAATCTGTTGGTGCTATCTCCGAAGTACTTTTTACGAGTTAATTTTGTCCTTTAAAGGAGTAAGCCACTGCAAAAGTGAACTTTTCCTTTAATGCATTGATTGAAGACTGGGAGGTTAAGTAGCTGTCTTACCTTCCGTTCTTCAATCAATGCATGTGGAGCCAGAAACGGAGATAGAAAAAACTTACCTTTCATGCAAGATCCTCCGCAGTAGCACTGAAATTCCCAACCGCTTCCTGGTTCTGTTTAACTATAGCACGCATTAATGCACATATGCAATATAGTTAATCAGAACCAGGAAGTGGTAGGGACCTGTCAGTGCTGCTGTGGTGAAAAGGTTAGTTTGTTCTATTTTCATTCCTGGCTCCACATGCATTGATTGAAGAATGGATGGTAAGGCATAGCTGTCTTTTTGTTTGCTGCCAATTTTGTGACAAACAGTTCTACCACAGCTGAACCTCCTTATGACCCTTTCAGTGCATCGTTTATTTTATGTACTGACCTGTTCTGTCCTTTTGTTAAAAATAACTCTGAAAGCCCAATTTGCTGTGCACCCTGTTCCAGAGTTTTTATCTGTATAGATCATTCCTTGTACAGTGGGATGCGAAAGTTTGGGCAACCTTGTTAATCGGCATGATTTTCCTGTATAAACCGTTGGTTGTTACGATAAAATATCGGTTAAATATATCATATAGGAGACACACACAGTGAAATGATGTTTCTTGGTTTTACAGAAAGTGTGTAATAATAGTTTAAATAAAAATTAGGCTGGTGCATAAATTTGGACACTGTTGTCATTTTATTGATTCCAAAACCTTTAGAACTAATTACTGGAACTCAAATCGGCTTGGTAAGCTCAGTGACCCCTGACCTACACACACAGGTGAATCCAATTATGAGAGAGTATTTAAGGGGGTCAATTGTAAGTTTCCCTCCTCTTTTAATTTTCTATGAGGAGTAGCAACATGGGGGTCTCAAACAACTCTCTAATGACCTGAAGACAAAGATTGTCCATCATCATGGTTAAGGGGAAGGATACAGAAAGCTGTCTCAGAGATTTCACCCGTCTGTTTCCACAGTTAGGAACATATTGAGGAAATGGAAGACCACAGGCTCAGTTCAAGTTAAGGCTTGAAATGGCAGACCAAGAAAAATCTCGGATAGACAGAAGCGACGAATGGTGAGAACAGTCAGAGACAACCCACAGACCAGCATCAAAGACCTACAACATCATCTTGCTGCAGATGGAGTTACTATGCATCGTTCAAGCATTCGGCGCACTTTACACAAGGAGATGCTGTATGCAAGATTAATGCTGAGGCAGCCTTTTCTCCGCCCACAGCACAAACAGAGGCACTGTTTGCCTGTTTGCTAACGCACATTTGGACAAGACAGCTTCATTTTGGAATAAGGTGCTGTGGACTGATGTTATTTGGGCATAACAAGGGGCGTTATGCATGGAGCAAAAAGAACACAGCATTGCAAGAAAAACACTTGCTACCTACAGTAAAATATGGTGGTTCCATCATGCTGTGGGGCTTAGTGGCTACTGCAGGGACTGGGAATCTAGTCAAAGTTGAGGACGCATAGATTCCACTCAGTATCAACAGATTCTGGAGACCAATGTCCTGGAATCAGTGAAAAAGCTGAAGCTGCGTCGGGGCTGGATCTTTCAACAAGACAATGACCCTAAACACTGCTCAAAATCCACGAAGGCAATCATGCAGAGGAACAAGTACACAACCAACGAAAGAGACATGTTTGGGTATATAGCACAGTATAATAGAGAAATTTGTGTAGAAAATGTGGTTTATACATGCATTATATGAAAGTATACAGGGTGAGGGCCTGAGGAGCGATTCCATCTAGCTCTGGACTGGCCAATGGGAAGGCAAGTCCAGACTAGGAGGGGAGTGTGGCTAAAGGTGCCCATACACTGGGCCAATATTATGATCAATAAGACATGCGAGTAGACATTTCCATTTATTAGACCAAAAAATCTTACATTTTCCCGATCTTATAATGTGATATTGGATAGTAAAAAGTCATTTTTTAAAGTCGATCGGTTAAATGAACGTAGTATTTTCTGAAGTTCCGATTAAATGTAAATGTAATGTAACCTCACAATAACCTTTTGTAGTGTATGGCCACCTTAAGACCAGCACTACAAGACCACTACCTTTGTTGGCTTTGTTTAAGATAGGTACAGCAAACCCAGGGGTGAGGACCTAGCGATTCAGGTCCTTACTCTGGGTACTTTTAAGAGGGGGGGAGACAATAATTATTAGTCCAATCAGCATAAAGATATTAATGTGGACACCCTTTACTAGAGTCCTGTGGGAGTCTAATTTTTCAGACCTGCAAATATTTTTATCAAACAAGTTAATATCAAAGCATCTGTGCAATTTCCTATTGACAAATATATTAGCTCCAATAATACTTCAAGAAGAAAAACAATCCACCTTCCCATTTGTTGATGATCTTTTCTTATTGGACAAGAAATAAAATAACGAATCTTCGAACATATTAACGCTCTAAAACCGACACCAGTCTAACTTTTTCCTCTCCTTTTTATCCAAGACAACGGAATATGTTCATGTAATGTACGCTCCTCCTTCCATATTAATTACACTTCACAGAGAAATCATGTTACTATGGTAACGGTTCTACATTTAGACTATTACAAAGCCGTGTGTCTACATTTTGCAGTAATAAATATGACCCGTTTGTAATAATGCGATTTGTGTTTTGATATGTTTAATCCCATATTGTGCCGCAAAGACAAATGATTTGTGCTCAGTGTGATCAAAGTGTAAAAAAAAAAAGGTTTCAGGGTGAGCCTATCAAATGTTATTGAGAAGGTTTCGTTTATGGAGGTCAGCTCTAACAACTGACTCAACGCATGCTCCTGCAAATCTATGAAGTCGCGTTAATCCTTTATGGTTATTGATTATAACCATAACACTGAACGTGACCGAACACTTTATTTTCAAATGCTAATGTCTGTCTGACACTCAATACATTTCCACATTTTTTATATTATTTATAATTATTAAATAACTGACATCTTGGCCTGTTACCTCAGGATCTCTACATTGCTTTTCATAAATGCCACCTTGGAGTAATCTTTCTAATCAACAACCCTGTCGACTGTTAAAAATGTCAAAGTCCTATTTGTATTAGTGAATTATTTATACTCTTATTGATCGGTGTTTGATAACTGTATCCATCTAACAGACCTTCCAACTTCCAACCCTTTTTTTTAGGCTGGGTACACACCAACAGACCTTTTGTCCCAGCCGATCGTTCTCTGCTAACAAGCTTTCGGGCCGGGACAAATGACTGTCAGTTGCGGCAATAGTGGCCGTGGATGACAGTTCGCGCGACGGATTGTGCAGCCCCATAGGGAACCGCACGTTTGGTCGTGATTTACCAGCAGATATTTGGCGCACACACCATCAGATATTTCCAGTCGACAGACTGCTCCACGTTACTATCAGTTGGTTGGCCAGAAATATCTGATGGTGTGTACCCAGTCTTAGTCTTAAAATTCTTTCCTACAAAACAGCTCCCTGCAGTACTCCAGCCATTTCCAAGTCCATTTCATCCCTTCACTAGTGTCACTTTCTATCCTTCATAAAATAAAGCTCTTGTACAATATGGTATAGGTGTGAGTTCTAAGTTTTATTGCACATTTCTGCTATTACTTTTCTCCTGGGTTTATCTTTGGATTTGACTTTAGATTGTGTCCAGTTCTGACAATACATTACATCCAGGTAACTTCTGATGACTTTATCACTGCATTCTAATGTGGGTTTTCTTTCCAGGGCTTATTGTATTTACCACTTGCATTTAATCCTACAGTTTTGTAAATGTGCCTCTTAACAGGAAACATGCTTTATTAGAGCTATAATTGCTAATATTGGAATTGGGGAACATTTGGGGAATAATGATCTGAACTATTACAGGCTTAATTTATTTATTGGTCTGTTATCTATATATTATATCATTTCTTTTAATGTAGGGATTTCCCGAGACATGAAAAGTGTTAGAAATAGAAAAAGGATAATAAGGATGTGGAATGCTGAATCTCAAAGCATTCAAGGGAGGCTTAAGTGTTTTCTTTGACAGACAGAATATCCAGGGTGACTGGTGTGATTAGTTGCGTCCTTGTTCAGGTTTGTGTATAGTGGGCATGGTCCAGACAGGTTGAATTGATGGACTTTTTTCTACCCAAAATAACCATGTAACTATGCAGGTTAAAAAACCTGCTCAGGGCTTTGGCACCCCTGTCAATGTAGTTGAGCACTTATAGGGAGCACATTTCAGCACTGGAGGCATTTTACTCTGTGTCCCCCTTGCAGCACCACCATAACCATAATATTTTTTGGGTATTTTGAGAGTACAAATGCTTCTGAAGGCCGTAAATCATAAGATCTAAAAATAGTTAAGGTATTGCATTTTCTCTACTTGACTGCAGAATAACTGTAACAAATTTATAACTAAAATTACTGCATAACCTGATCTAGATTTCAGGCAGGCATGTCATCCATTACCATGCAACGCAGCAAAGCCAGTTACAAAATGAATTAATTCTCTGGAGATTAAAGTACAGTACAGGAAATCCCTCTAATTCTCATTCATATTTAATAACACTATTTCTAGTGACAGGTCTTGCTATCACTTTTGCCTAATGAACGCTCCAACAGAATGAACGTTTCTGAGCATATTTTCAGAGAGATTCTAACGGCTCCCAAGTGAATTCATTTCTATAACTTGCAGAGTAGAATTATCGAGAATTCTGGACCTATTATCATATGTTGCTAACAGACGTATTTACATTTGGTGAGCAACATCTGTTAGGTACAGTATTTGCAGTCACAATAGTGGGCAGACATAGGCAGATTAGGATGATGTCTCTAGCTTCTCTGGATCTTAAGTTATAGACTTGCAAAGTTACAGTTCCTGGTCTATCCTGTCTGTCTGAGTCACTGTGACAGTCACATGATGTTCTATGTAAGAAGCCCCTAAAAATCAATATTTTCTGAAGCAATTTACACACCTGCAACCATTCTCTGTCCATTCCTTTACCTTAGGGAAATAAAAAAAGTTTTATTTTCAGGCTTGTGGCTAGCTTTAAAAAAGGATTTAGAACTTTGGGGGCAGGGCTTATGATGCAGCTGATGATGCTTTGTCTCAGCAGTGGGCGTGCTCCAACCTTAAACTTGGAGGCAGACCCCAAAATACTGGTGATTTCACAGATCACAGTAATAGCAAGAAAAAAACTCTTTATATTGCTGTAACTTTGGTTAGACTAAAGTTAGTTAAAAGGTAGGAGTGTGACCTTTTTAATAAAGGCTACTTGTTGCCAATGAAGTTTACCCTTTTTATCAAGTGCGGTGTCTGTTAACCAGTTGATCTGAAAAAAGGCAAAAAAAACACCAAACGGTCTGTATGGAGAAAATGTACTATAAGGGATAATGCAACCATTACAAAGTAATATGGAAATTAATGTTGTTCGTAAACTGGGTCAGTATTTAATTGGTTCAACGTCCACTAATCATTGGTTTTGCCAGTTACATTCTCTGGCCTGGTTAACAATCTCCTTAACATTCTGATATAAGAGATAATGCAACCCTTACAAAGTAATATGAGAGAATAAACTGGGTCAGTATATGATTGGTTCAACCTCAAATATTCATTGGTTCTGCCAGTCTACATTCTCTAGCCATATGCTTCTATATGGTCAAGAATATCCTTAACATTTTATATTTCACTGTAAGGGGAGAATTATCCTTTATATAATCAGCACAAAATGTACAAACAGTATAGATGCCATTAAAGGTCATAAAGTTAATTAAACTGCCATTTTGGCTTTATTGCTTTTCTGGTCTGTAATGGGGAATTTATTCAGATATTACAAATCGCAACCAATAAAGTCTGAGTTTAGTTTCTTACTGTATAACTTCTTTGTACACCCCTGTCTGTGTGACCCAGCAGTCACCCTTTGCAGTGTAATATTCCCATATTAAACTTCTGATGCAGAGATCACAGGTCCACCAAGCAGGAACATGCCTGTGTTCAGTTCAAACAGTATATTTATAGGGACACTTCTGGAGACTTTACATTTAATGTGACTTTACTAGGACGTAACAGAGTAGTAAGGTCACTTTTTATAAAGAGTCATACCTCCAATGTGTGCTGTAATCCTTTAAAGGTTTTGTACCATAATCATTGAAAGGGTTGAACCCTATCCTAGATTACACTATGTGGATATCCCCACCTGAAAGAAAGATTTAAGGTTCACACGTTTAAATTTTTCCTCCTGACCGACTGTTCGAGATTTTCAACTGGTCGGCCAGGAGGAAGGACTGTAGGTCACGGCAAAAGCAAAAGCAAAAGCAGCAACAATAATTTGGCCTGACTGACCGAAACACTGAAATGTCGGTCGGTCGGCCCGAATTATTGTATGGGGGTTCCGACCGATCGCCGACCGTTCCTTCGTCCGAATCGGACAAAAGGACGGACGGGTCAGAAAACCATGACCCTTTATGGCCCTTTATGGACGGCCGCGATAACTGTATGGACAGCTGCTTTTGCCGTGACCTACAGTCCTTCCTCCTGGCCGACCAGTCGAAAATCTCAAACAGTCGGTCAGGAGGAAAAATTTAAACGTGTGAACCTTAAATCTTTCTTTCAGGTGGGGATATCCAGATAGTGTACTCTAGGATAGGGTTCAACCCTTTCAATGATTATGGTACAAAACCTTTAAAGTGAATTCATTTCTATAACTTGCAGAGTAGAATTATCGAGAATTCTGGACCTATTATCATATGTTGCTAACAGACGTATTTACATTTGGTGAGCAACATCTGTTAGGTACAGTATTTGCAGTCACAATAGTGGGCAGACATAGGCAGATTAGGATGATGTCTCTAGCTTCTCTGGATCTTAAGTTATAGACTTAAGATATATAAGTTATATCGTGTGTACCCAGCTTTAGAGCAGAACAGAAAGTATGTTTGCTCTACCTCTAGTCTACAAAAGGCTTCTAGCAAATAAAATTGGTAGATGCCAAAGGTTAAAGGCATGCATTGCTTTGTGTAATAAAGTTTTTTTTTCTGCAGAGAAGTGAGTCCTTCCAGGCAACAAACTCTACAGGATTTCAAACCAGCCATCAATGTGGAGGCTAAAAGAAAAGGACATTGAGATTCTAACTAGGACATAGAAGTGCCATATTAAAGGGACATGTCAGTTTTTTTTGCAGCAGGAACTGACAAGCTGAATATTCTTTAAGTGACAACTACAGGACTGTAGCTGGCAATATAATTTAGGTCATATAACTGATATTGTAACACAATGTCTGGTTAAATACAGCACTGTTGGCAACGTAACTGGCATCATTACATGAAGAATATAAAGGGAATATTTTTTAGGAATATTATTTTATTACATGTGGGGTGGCAAAGTCAAGTAGGCAACATTTTAATAATATTGTGCAACACTCAGTTGAAGTTATTGTTGTAAAAACATCATTACATAGTGAATCACTGGCCAGATGTTTGACCACATCAGCAGCACTTCTGCAAAATGTAATTGTAATTTAGCCTAAGGAGTGCTTCCACAATCCTTCTATTGTATGTATTAATTAAGAAGAATGGACAAGCTTCCATGCAGTAGTAGCACCCCTAGTACGGCCCTTTAATGGGAGGTCCTATGCCTTTAAAGTGTATCTTCACTGAAAAACTCAAGCTGTGTCTTACTTCCCGTTCTTCGATTAAACAATCAGGAGAGAAGATACAGAACTTTGATCGCTAGTCCTGACTGACTCTGTCTTCTCTGCACATAGATCGGGCATGCGCAAAGAAAACAGAATCCATTGGGAACTGTCAGACTACATGCTGGGGGAGCGAGCGATTGGGTAAGCCCTGTATCTTCTCTCCTGGCTCCTGATAGTTTTATTGAAGAATGGTAGGTAATATACAGCTCCCTTACCTCCTGTTCTTCAATAAAACTAATTAGCCCAACTAGGGTTTTTCAGTGAAGATACCCTTTAACATAAAGCACTGGATGGATGACCCCTTCTTTCATTTTTTAAAAGCCAATGGACTAGGGGGAAGTGAGAGAGCCTACTATATTGATCCAGTGCGCAAGTATGAGGAATGCAAAAGTTTGCTAATAATAATAATTAAAGGGCATGTCCACCCCCAAACTATAATTAAAACCACTACTGGCCCCACTATGTAGTGGGTAAAAATCTTTACCTGACATCCCAGCTCCATATGGTTCTGCTGTAGTCCCCCCCCAAAGTCCCAAAAACTGGCCAGCAGGAGGATAGCAGAGTCCATATAGGACTCTGCCTCCTGTCTCCCCTCCGGGAGAAGTTTGGCATGCGCACTGCAGCCATTCTCCCCCTCCCTTTCCCTCCCGATTTTGTCTCCCTCCCCCTACCATAAAACCCTTTTTATATTATGTACTGCTCCTTCCCCCAGCCCCAACTGCATAACTATTATTCACAGAAAGTGCCCCGATCTTTACTTACCATGCCTCTCTCCTTCACCGGTCTGAACTCCCAGCAGCCGTGTCTGTGATTGGCTGCCTCTCCGTAATGGCCGAACGACCGGCCGTTACGGCCGATAAAGGGCCTACACACAGGCCGATTATCATCTGAAACAAATGTTCATACACATCATGCATTGTAGGTCAGGACCCGTGATCATACGTGTGTACGAACCTTTAGCCAAAGGAGTGCTTACACAGTCCTTATATTGTTTATATATCTAGAAATAGATATAAAAACAGATATGTAAAGCCAGTAGGGCTGGCCTAAAACTGGCTGGTGAACTGGAAGGCTGACTTAACACTGTCTGGGGAAATGGTTAATATAAGTGCCCACAACATAGACTGGTAAATGTAAGATTCCCACTAGAGATGTCCGAACTTCGCAAAATCCGGTCCGCTCGAGGATCCGCGAATTTTCGAAAAAATTCGAAAATTTGAAAATCCGCGAGCGGACCCATTAAAATGAAAAATACCCTTGAAATTACGATATTTCCTGTATTTTCGAAAATACGAGAAAACTAGTATTTTCGAAAAATTTTTAAAATATGTATTTTCGAAAATACGAGTAATCCGCGTAAATTTGAAAATTTTCGAAAGTACGTATTTATGAAAATAAGAGAAATCCTTGCATTTTCGAAAATTTTCGAAATTACGTGTTTTCTCGTATTTTTGAAAAATTTCGAAAATACGCGAAAAACTGTAATTTCGAAAATTTTCAAAAATATGAAAAATCCGCGAATCGGAAGTTCGGAAGGCGGAAAATCCGAAAAATCCAGAAAAATACGCCGTTCGCGAACGGGATAAATCCGCGGTGGATCCGGGTTCGGATCCGCGAACCGGCCATCCCTAATTCCCACACATACTTGTAAATATAAGATGCTCAACCCACACAGACTGGTAAATATAAGATGCCCACAAAGACTTGTAAATATAAGATGCCAAGCTTACACAGACTTGTAAATATAAGATGCCAAGCCCAAATAGATTGGTAAATATCAGATGCCCAGCACACTCAGGTATGTAAATATAAGATATAACAACAGACTTGTTTCTGCGCATAATGGTTTTAAGCAGTCAGGGTCAGGTGCTGCAAGGTCACTGGTTCTGCTTGGTCCTTTAGTGTGCAAACATTACACTGAAGCATTATATTACATTATAATACTCCTGAGGAAGCTAAATAAACAGTAAAACATGTTGAGCACTGCCTAATTTCTGCATCACTGATACAGATTCATATGATTTTATATGCTTTGAAATTGCCTCATTTTATTTGCACTGAATAAAGACACCTGTACTCATTTATACCAGGAAGTGGTTGTGAGTTGTTCTGGATAGCCAAATACCAGACTATGTAATACCAGACTAAGTACTTTTATTATTGAGCTTTAATCTTTTAAAATATGTTTTTTTAATATTGATGTATCACGATTTTAAACTGAAATTGGATGCTTTTTAATACTATAATTTTATTTTTTTTAGCTATCACACTAAAACACACGGGGAGATTCAATATCAAGAATTACGTTACTTACCTTAGCCCGATCCCGTGATACAATACCTGACGTAAACGAGATTATGTCTGGTACTGCATTGTGGGATCGGGCTAAGGTAAGTAACGTGACTTTAAAACCACACACTCAATCCCGTTAAATTTCGCGCTACGAAGTAGGGCAAGACTTAACGAAATGGGGTTTGGATCGTTAGCACATCGCTATTTTCAAAAACATTTGGAAATGGCGCTGTGCTCTAAAATCCGTCTATTAATGTGGGTTTTAGACAGATTTGGGCCATATTGAATCTCCCCCACAGGGCGCAGACACACAAAAACCCCAAATATAAGATGTATACACAAAGACTGGTAAATATAGAAAGCCCAACCCGCACATACTTGTAAAATATGCACGCACACACACTATCCTGGCAGTGTAACATACTTTAATCAACATAATAAAGAATAGGGCTTGGGACCAAACTCACAAACCCAATGCAAGTTAATATAAGGGCACTAGAGGGAGGTGCAAACATGGCTGCTATTGGCCAAATAAGAGTAAAACCCACTACCTGATGTTACCAGAGATGTTACCTCCTTACCTTCTGAGTTCCCGAGATGCAGTAAATCTACTTGATTAATGCATTGTGGGAACTCAGAAAGTAACAAGACGACCGTGGTAAGTATAACAGGGAGTATTACCTATTTACCATCATATGTGCTGAGCTTTTTCAGCATTATTAGTGCTGCTTGCTAGATAATTTTCACTTTTGATGAAAATTCACCTTTTTAATGACTTTGATGAGAGGAAAAGATGAAAGTTTAAGAAATTATGGTAAAGGCTGGTGGGGAAAAAAAGATAAAATAATGCCCTTTATAAATATGTCCCTCAGACCCCCATTAGACTTTATTGGTAAATAAAGAAAATCTGAACCTTAAAAAAAAAATCTTTAAGAAGCGAAAAATTTACCTTAAAAAAGCGAAATTGCTGATTATATTACAGTAAATGCTGGAAAATAGTCTAACACCCCCTGAGTACTTAGTATTGAGAAACTCCACAATGTACTGACACCTCCATGGACCCATTGCCACTTATGCGTTTTTGCCACCTCAGACTTGGAGAATTGAAATGGTTGAACTTAATGCAAAAATACACTTTTCGCCATTTTATAAATCTGCTTGAGCGATTACCGCAGCGATGTATGGCGAAAAGCGAAATGTAGCGGTAATGACCTTTCACCACTGGTTATCAATAGGCTGCGTTAAAGAAGGCGAAAAGTTTAACAAACCTTTATTAATATGCCCCATAGTAGAATGTTTTGCATGTATGTATGTATGAATGGATGTATATGTTTATTTATATAGCGCCACTAGGGGACGCAGCTCTGTACAATATAGAATACAAAAGGTCATACAAGGGGGATAGTAAATAAATACATACATATATAAAGTGCATCACTAAATATACAAGTGATTAAAACATCTAACATGAGGAAAGAGGTCCCTGCCCCTTAGAGCTTACAATGTACTTAGGTGGGTAACATACAGATACATAGGAAAGCATGGAAGTGCTAAAGTAATAACTGGTGCAGTATCAACAGTCCTGTGCTGTGTGTGCTCAGAGAGATAGCTTGATAGGTTAGATTTAAACTTGTTTATCTGTCTGATTACTCTTCTTTCCACAGGTATCCGCTGTATTTCTTTTTAAGACCTAAGCTAAGGCTAGAACATCTTCACTATGGATCTGATAGCAAACCTGGCTTTGAGGTGGTGTGGCCTACTATGTCTGAAACTGCCCGTATGTACCAGTATCATGTTTGATGGAAAACATTGAGAAATACATTTTATCAGTGGCCTAGCTACAGACTTATGGTCCCTGATGCAAAATTTGGGCATGGGCCCCCAACACTGCCGCAAACACAAATCGGCACCACAAACCAAATAATCATTTCCATAAAAAACATCCAAATTCATCATTAACATTTTTTTAAAGACGCTCATTTTAAATCAGACAAACATACTTTACCCTTACACCTAGCAAAACTATCCAATCAGATTCATACAGTATTTCTAAACTTACATCCTCAAACCTTCTAAACTAACTAACCAATTGATGCTAGTAAAATGTTTGGCACACAGAGTGGTAAAATGCTTTGTATATAACCGCTGGTAAAATAGTTGGCACAAAGACTGGTAGATTTGGAACCTTAGCCCAAAATGGGGCCCCCTTCATGGCCAAGGCCTCTGGTGCGGTCGCATCCCCTGCACCCCTGGTAGCTACGCCCCAGCATTTTATTGTTTCTGGAGATTGAAGAAGCTCATGTGTGTATGGTACATTATCACATAGATTTACATAAGCAAATACACAGCCAGGTGAACTACCTGCACTTTCCCTTTTGTAGATTCCTACAGTAAAGGTTTGTTTTATGTCAGCAAGCGAACTAGTTTCCCCTTATCTTAGAATATTTAACACTATGAAAAGGTTTATTGTATATATAAAAGGGTTCCTAGCTAGATATGCCTATATTTTATATTGTGTTTCAGATTTGACTGTATTATCGTAAATGCTGAATAACAGAAAAGAAATTCTTCACGAAATGCTGCGATTTCCATTTAAATACATATTTAAATAATGTTTATTTTTCCATTTGTGATTTGTTTGAGAATGAATGAACAGCAGCTCTAAAAATCTTCTGTGCTTTCTATATAAAATGACCCTGTAAATTCTCTATTTACTAGACTGGCCTGTCTCTTTCTTCCCTAAATTCTCCTTTCTTCCCCGAGTGCATGCTCAATCAGAGTCTTTCTATCTAGCGCATGTCCTCTTTCTCTCCATCCTTTTCCCTAGTTGAAATTACTGGGGATACATGTACAGGTGACCCTACTGTATAGTATAGCTTAGCAGGAGAAGTAATATGTCAACCACCCAACTTTAAACACCCCCCAAACCCCAAGATCGTAATACCAACAAGTCTCCCAACACTCTCTAATAACTTCTTTTAGAGACAATTAAGGGAAGTGTGTGTATTATGATTTTGTGTTGGGTAGTTTTACTCATAGAACGTTGGGGAGTAGACATGTCCTTTAACAGTGACTGACAGATGGATCTTACACATGGCTGCCAAGAGATATGTAGATAATAGACATCCGCATTATTTGCAGAATAAGGGCCCATCAGCGTTTATTTTAATCATAAGACCAAGAAAGTAGAATATCACAGTCACTTGGTCTTCCACATCTCCTGCAGGAATTCTCAGAATAAAAGAAGTTCAGTTTCCCCAATATGAGTGGCCCAATAATGATGTGTGTATATAAAGATTTTTACCTATCTTTCTCTATTCTCTTAGAACATGGCAGGTTATTTATTTTTTTTGTTTTTCTTTCCTTTTTATGCCAATGGAATTGTTGTTATACATTTTTTTCGTATTAATATATTAAATAGACCTCTCTATACCAATTACCAGGTATATAAAATACTGCCACCACCCACTCACTAACGGCTGTAGGAACCGATACCAGTGACGGAACTACAACTTCAGACTGAACAGAGCTTTCCCAGCTCACCAGGTCAAAACCAGGTTGAAGGCGGCCAACCACTTGCCAGGTAAATAAACTATTGCCAAAACCCAATTACCAATGGCCGTGGAACCCGATACCAGCCTTAATGGCTATAAATCTGAAATAAAACTAAATATCTGTATCACTCACTGCCATACTCAGGTAGGAATAATAACAGATCATACAACAAATACCAAATACAATGATACGTAGTGTCCCAGAGCACAGGATCCTTACTTCTGTTAGAGCACTAGGAGAATCAGCTTATAAGACAACGTTTAATAAAAGAAATAAAAAAAACGGTGCAATTGTATTTAAAAAAATACATAGACGTAAAAATAAGCAATGGTAAAATAAAGAGATAAAAGGTGAAAATACTTATATGATTGTTTTAAAGTCCAAGTCCTTAAAAGAATAAGTCCATTGATGAAAAGAGTTCCTTGGCTCCAAAATGGTAACTCTGACAATCCCCTTTTTTAGATGTTCCATAAGATGTAAATCAGAAGCTCCATTCTATTGTTGTGTGTCTTCTTATCTACCCCTGACACAGGGTGGTACCCAGGCATCCTCACTCAATCACTACCCAATCACTACCCTGAGCCCAACCTACCCAAAAGGGTAGGTTGGGTTCAGGGTATGTCCAAAACTTTATTATCCTCAATGAGGCCACTCAAAAAACTAACAATGCTGTCAATACCTTGGAAAATAAACGTCTTAAGCTGGGTACACACGATGAGATATTTCGGTCCGATCGACCGATAGTTCAGTGTATTCGGTCGATCGGACCGAAATTATCGCATCCGAATGTGCCCATGTCCGATCGACCGTTCGTTCAAATCGGACGAAAGGACGATGGGACAGGGTGGAAAACCTCGTCCGATCGTGCGCTCCTCTATGGACCGCAAGATCGGTCGCGGTGACTATCGGACGCGGCTGCTTTTGCCGCGACTGACAGTCCTTCCTCCTGGCCGACCGTTCTAAAGTATCGAACGGTCGGTCAGGAGGAAAAATCGCTAGGTGTGTACCTAGCTTTACATCTTTTATGCCCCAATATAAATGGCCCTTATGAATTTATAAATCTAACAAGTCCAAACAGGTCCAACATGACAGATCTACCATATGTACATTTTTGTAATGGTTTAAAGTCGGTTTCTGGGATACCCTAAGGCAGATATATGGTGTTTGGGTCCCACGGGATTCTCCTGTTCACCAGAATCCATTTGGGATGCAATAAAGAGAGGAAACAATTGTACAAGTATAATGGAACTAATGGAATCCTACTCTTACAACATACAGTGTATGATTATTAAATACACTAGATCTGCTTGCAGCCGGACCCATATCATGACAACTCCTAGCATTCCCCGCAAAGAGTTGGGGGGCTACTGGTTGCTAATCATTGTTTTATATGAACTGGTAATGCTATAGATGTACACGTATACAGAATGGTGACCTGAACAGAAGGCTCATAGCATATAAAAAATAGCAACCAACTAAGCATGTGATTATCTAGACACATTGGGTACAAATACAGCCAATATGCTACATTAGCCATTCATGGAATGACAAATTAATTTCCATTTACCCATTCAATCTATATAGAATGCTTGTCAGTTTTAAGCAGTTTACCATTCAGAATTGGAAGGGGATCAGAAAGGTTGATTATTTTCTAGCAATCTCAAGCTGCACTTTTAAGACCCTAGCTGGCAGGTTGTATGATTGGGGGAAAAGATTGTTGCACCATCACCCGTCAATGTGTGTATGGCCCAATGCAGCAATGTAAAACATTGGGTTTATATGGCATTTATACATATACACCTACAGGAAGTGACTTCATAACTTCCTAACACCTATGATGCATACCACATTCCTCCAATATATACTGATGTATTATCCCCCATTTCTTTATTCCATCCTATACATATTTCATTACATCTAATCTTACCAATATCTGCAAGAAGAAATGTGAACCATATGTTCTATAACATCGAACCTGCATAGCTCATCAAAATACATAGAAGTCATGGTCAATGTTTAAACCATGTTGTTTGTGTAAGTATTTAACAGGGGATATGCGGGGTTCTCTGTCTGTTTAGACTGCAAATCTTGGCATTCATGACACCTACTTTGGATGCTGGGAATCGTAGTTTATCGGAATGGCAATTGTGGCACCTGTGATATGAATATACTTATAGTAACAGCTAGTATTTAGTGTTCTGTGTAACAGCATTATTACAAGAGGCCTGATTAGGTGTGTATAACATCTCTATATAGCTATTTTCGCAAATATGACAGAGGAACATAAATGAGTAAGATAAAAAAACAATGCAAATAATACGAGAGATGTGAGATCCTGACAGCTTAATTACATATTGTATGGAGAGGTGATGAGCACCTCACAGACCTGAGAATTAATCATGCACTTCCTGCTGATTTTTAATTCACAGTTGACTCTAGAACACATGTGACTTAAGCAGCTATTCTGGGAGATGAATGAACATTCTGCCAAGTGCAGCCAGGTGAACGTCATGTAAAAGACATTCCCTAATCACAGACAATGTTGTATAATCACAACCAGAAGTATTGGCGTAATTACCACACTGTAGGGGTTTATTTGCATTAGACATTTTTCGGCTTATGATTCGGATGGAATCAGATATAATATATTATATTTTATTGTTTATTATTACCAAGCAGAATGAAATCTTAACATTCCAGTACATTTACCTGACATTTTTAGTTAATTCTCTGATCTCCTTAGATCGTAATCTCTTCTGAGAAGGAATATCCTAGCTAAAAATACCTACACTATTTCTGCCCATTGTAACGCCAATTGTATATGTATTCTGTTTTCTTTTCTTTTTACAGTATATGACAGATTTCTGCACACAGTACAGTGCAGATAGCTTAGTGCATGTGCGGAATTATTCTAGGTTGCTAGAAAAACCTTCAGGGCGATGCACCAAAAGCCGCAATTTGGCAACCCAATGCAAAGTCACCAGTGATGTTATATGCCGATAGCGGCTCTTGGTGCATCGCTAATTGGTGGGATTTAATTTGTCGCTTTTAACGCCAGCTATCTGCTGAAGTTTAAAGTAAAACAATAGAATGCCCTTTTCGACATATAACATTGCCTGCACTGGCTGTGCGGTTAACTTCCATGTTAGCAATGCACCCGCCGTAATGGAGTTTAAGTCACGCTAACTGATATAACGTTTAGCATGACTTAAACTCCAGAACAGGAGCGGTGCACCCATTGGTGCATCACCCTGCTTGAATCTAATTCATAACCAATCAACTTCACGGCAAATTTAATTTTTTAAGAATGTCATTGAAAGGAGAACTATAATGACTATAACGTTTTTTTAAAAACAGTACCTGGGGTAGGAAGGTAGGATCGGTATTTCCTACCTACTCATAACATTTCTGCCAATCAAAGAAAACTGCTTCAGCACTTTTTTTAATACAGGAAGGCCCAGGGCAATAATCTGGCAGATGAAAAATATATGTGTTGTAACTCAAAACATTATCAAGAGGTAGGAATAATCAATCCTACCTCCCTGCGCCAGGTACTTTTTATTTTAATTTTTTTTATTTTTAACAGTATTGTTGTCCTTTAATATGATGGCTAATAATGCTCAAAACACAAACAGGGTTATTCAATAAGTTCTTATTGTTAAAAATGGTGCTAATTTTGCCCCAACCAATCAGATGTAAGCTTTCAAATGTTAAATAAGATCGGATTTGTTGGGGCAAAATTAGCACCAATTTTAACGATAAACAGGGGGATTCAATAAAAGTTCTTATCGTTTAAAATGGTGCTAATTTTGCCCCAACCAATCGGATATTATTTAACATTTGAAGGCTGACAACATCTGATTGGTTGGGGCAAAATTAACACCATTTTAAACGATAAGAACATTTATTGAATAACCCTGTAAAACTTTTATTGAATCTCCCTGAAACTATTTTAAATGGTTACACAAATAACACAAAAATAAAATAAAGCATAATAATAAAATCTACATCCGATTCAAATCTAAACTTTCCAAGATGGAATCTTAATTCATTTTAACTATAGCCAATTTTGACGCAGTCATTTTTTCAACTGCCAAGCTCCTGGAGACCAAGCGTTAATAATTTTCCTCCATCCCTGGAGTACCCCTTTTACCTTCTTCTATAATCTAAAGGCCAACACAAATCACATCTGTCAATGAACTAAAAATAGTATATTTATAAGGTTCAAACTGAAGGTCACCAGCTGTTTCTGAAATCCTGTTACTCCAGAGCTGAAGGGCCACAGACTTTTATGTTCTTATTTATTTAAATGTTTTTTGGTCACAGGCAGTGGTTTGAGTTTAATTTACTACCAAATCTAGAATTTGTGTTTCATAAAACAGGAAGAACCTAAACTTACAAAATTCAGATTCATACCACCAGACTCACAAAGTTCAGGGTCTTGTCCTTGCATAGGAAAACCCCCTGTAAAATACAGTGCTTGATCCTTACAACCTTTTACCAGAGACTAAGGGCCATATTTATAAAGGAGTGCTATCAGGTCCTTTTACACTTCTCAACAAAAATTTCTGATTTTTTTCACTATATTTATTAAACAGTGGATCTGTGTAAGAAATCAACTGTGTTGATTTTTGTTACCTTTTTGCACAGTATGCAAATTCTTGCATTCCATTGAGTAAAAAAACAGGCAAAATATAAGGATGGCGAAGTTTTTGGGCCGACCAACCGTTTGCCACAAACGCTTGCGGCGTTAAGTTTGCCGTTCCCATTATTAGATCAGATCCCATTATTAGATCAGATCACTCAGAGAAGGAGGTAGGGAATTTTGGAATACTGACACTTAAAATATGACAGTATTGTTAACAATAAAACATGCCTACCTTTTACAGCTACCTCATGGGTTAAACTAGTCTTACATTTGTTGCCTAGATCATTGTTTTTCCTAATAAAACCTATCAAATTATCCTTATAAAATAATGATGTACATTTTATGGAGCCTTATGATCTCTTCCTGTTATATGTATAGTTTATTTATAAAGTGCCACTTTGGGACGCAGCGCTGTACAGTAACAAAATACAAGAAAGTCATACAAGGAGGATAAATACATAGATTGGTCAATACATAAATATATAAATTATATAAATAGAAATGCTAGAGCCGTGGCACAAGAGGAATTGAGGTCCCTGCCCCGTAGAGCTTACAATCTAGTTATCTTAGTGCAGGAGTGAAACCTATGCAGTGCAAATAGAATAACCATATCATATACTGTTCAATTAGAAGATTATTTTTCTTTAGTTACATGGGGAAAGGGCTTTCAGCACCTTGTTTTCTGAGGGAAAATGTATTAAACCTATTCCTGCTGAAAGGTATTGCTTTTTCTGGTAGCGCATTCATTTATTCTTTCTATCTTTATGTAATACATTTCATTGCCAGTGGCTCTGTACTATTGTTTTACATCACTTTTATTAAACAAAAAAAAATCATCAGTAACTACGAGAGAGTTGTATGGTAAAGTATATTCTATCGTATATAGATATAATAAACAATGTGCCCTTAATGTGATATATAAGGGTCACCATATTCATAGTTATATACATATAGTACAGGAAGCACTCGAATGGATTTCATAAAGAATGTATTTATTATCAACACTCTGTACATGCTGTCAATGCATTTCGGTATTATTGTTTTTTGGCCGTCATCAGGATTCTAAAAACAATATGGCCGAAACATGTTGATAGTATGTACGGACTGTTGATAAGAAACACATCAATATATAGAAAACATACCTTTTGATATGCACGGATGCTGAACCCATCTGCACGCGCCGTGACATCCTCATAATGCCACCCACCACCAGGGATCATGGTGCAGGGTGGACATACCCTTTAAAGTTTGCCTTACTCATTTAATATTAAACTATCCAAAGGCATTGACACCTAATGACAATGTAATTGGGAAAAAAGTAAGTTTATTCAGTATATTTATATACTGTGTGTAAGAATGCATGTAGCTAGATGTGTTGTCTGACTTTTTAAAAGTTGTGGAGCAAGACACATAAAATGTGGATATTTATGAACAAACATTGTGAATGTTTCAGTTATTACATGGACCAAAGTAGATACTTTCAGTTATTACATGGACCAAAGTAGATACTTTCAGTTATTACATGGACCAAAGTAGATACTTTCAATTGAGGGTCATGATGTTGAAGGACATCTACTCTTCTTTCATGTAAAACATATTTCAATGGTTTGGGGGAGCAACACAGAAATACTATCAATACAAATGAGCAACATTCAGTATGTTAATTTTAACAAGTCCCGACATCATCTGAGACACTTTGGCAAAGGCGTAGCTACAGACTTATGGGCCCTGATGCAAAATTTGGGCATGGGCCCCCAACACTGCTGCAAACACAAATCAGCACGGCAAACCAAATAATCATTTCCATAAAAAACATCAAATTTATCATTAACATTTTTTTTAAAGACACTCATTTTAAATCAGACAAACATACTTTACCCTTACACCTAGCAAAACTATCCAATCAGATTCAAACAGTATTTCTAAACTTACATCCTCTAACCTTCTAAAATAACTAACCAACTGACGCTAGTAAAATGTTTGGCACACAGAATGGTAAAATGCTTTGTATATAACCACTGGTAAAATAGTTGGCACAAAGACTGGTTAAATGCTTGGCATACAGACACTGATAAACTGGTTGGGAAACTGGCACAGCACACAGTCAGGCACTGGTTAAATACTTGGCACACAGACAATGGTAAAAATGCTTTGTACACAGACCACTGGTAAAACAGTTGTCACACAGACTGGTAGTTTTGGAACCTTAGCACAAAATGGGGCCCCCTCCTTGGCCAAGGGCCCTGGTGCGGTCGCATCCCCTGCCCCCCTGGTAGCTACGCCCCAGCACTTTGGATAACCTTGTAGAAAGTCTGATGCTAAGATCCAGATTAATTAATATTGCTCTCTTGAATGAAAAGATTCACTGCTCCAGGACATACGAGGAAGGATGCTACTCATGAGTATAAAGTGTGTAAGTCCATTTATTTTTCACGCGTTTCGTGGGTCAAACCCACTTCCTCAGCCTCTCAGCCTCTGAGAAAGTGGGTTTGATCCACGAAACGCGTCAGGCGGGTGGACCTGGAGTTACTATCTGCCCTGTGATGTTGTACCTGTTGTCTCTGGAAAATATATGTGAAAAATAAATGGACTTACACACTTTATCTTCATGAGTAGCGTCCTTCCTCGTATGTCTTGGAGTAATTAGTACCTGCAGCTGGTAGATATCCCGCATGGAAATGATCTGCACCATAAGGCAAGTCGGATTGTAATATGAGTGCTGCCCCTCTCTTTCCCCTTGAGTTCTTAAAAGATTCACTGCTCCAAACCTGTGCCATATAGACTTCAAAAAATTAATCTAGTTATAATAATATAATTAGATTCATTAAATAATTAGATAACTGGGCTCTCTTACATTCCCTTTAGCTGCTGATTGTCTCAATGTGTACTGTGGGTAAAATCTTCTACAGTGGAACCGTCCATTGGTTTTCTTGGGTAACCATAATCTCCTCTAAAAATGTTGTTGGGAAGTATATTATGCTTGGCAGGATACAGGGAAATTTCAGAATAACATGTAACGTGTTTATTATGTTTAAACTGTGATAAGATTAAAATGTGATATGAAAAGTAATTGCTTTGCAGCTGCAGAAAATGAGCCATATATTTATTTCTGTGTTTTAGGTAGGCAGGCGTCTGAATGTTTTATTCTTCCTTTCAGTGCTGATCTAGACATTCCCACTTAGTAAGCTTCCTGTTCTTTCTTTATGTGTTAAGGGGATGCCAGGAGTGTGCAGGACCAGACATTTATGCTAACTTATTACTGCAAGTTAAATAGCTGATTCTGCAAACACATTGAATCCTAGCCTTAGGGGTATATTTATAAAGGGCCCAAAAATTACCGCCGCATATTGCAATGGCGAAAATTAAGTTTTTGCCATATTTATAAAGGCGAGATACATCACCGCGAAAAGCATTACCGTGCGAAAAATTTGAACTCCCTTTGCGGCGATACTGTACTTAGCACAATGTGCTAAATACAGTACCGCCGCAAAGGGAGTTTAAATCCAGACGTACGGAGCAGGGGGCTGGGAGGGGATGCTGGGAAAGGATCGCTTGTGGTGGGGGAGGGGACATATGCCCACCCCACCCTCACCCCCTGCGGCGGAGATCACCCGCCGCTATACCCTTCCCAGCAGCCCCTCCCAGCCCCCTGCCCCGTACTCTTGCAGGGAGGGGAAGGGAGGGACCCGCTGAGAGTAGTGGAGGGATCCTCCAGCGGGGGCATTTTGGGGCTTAGAACCGAGCTCGAACCGAGACCCCCCCTCCCTGGCCCTATCAGGGCCCTTGTGGCACTTAGAAGTGCCCTTGTGGCTTAAGGGGTCCCGCAGCCCGAACCGGTACCCCCCTCCCCTTTGGGGTTTAAGGGGTACCGCAGCTCGAACCAGGAATCCCCTCCCCAGCCCTATCAGGGCCTCTGTGGCACTGAGGAGGGCCGTTTGGTGCTTAATGGGGTCGCGCAGCCCAGGGGCGTATCTAGAGCTGTGAAAGATCCGGGGCACTTCTGGGCACCATTTGTCGCGCGGCGCAAAATTTTTAGGCCACGTCCCTGCCACACCCCCAATTACCCACACCCATAAAATACATAAAGGCTTATTTTCGCCGCACGTAGCGTGAAATTTTTTAGGTCACACAATAATGTATATTAATCAAATACCAGGCACAAGCACAAGCAGGCAGCATAAATTGTTTTTTAGGAATGATTGAAAATTGAATAATTGAATTTGAATGAATAATCCTCCTATCCCCATTCCCTAATAATCCCTTCCAATTTCAAACCTCTGTCTTAAGTTCTTAACCTCCCTGCTCCCAAAATGGCTGAATGAATGAATCCGATCTTACCTGCCCCTGCGGTGCTGCCCTCTTCCTTCCCTGTTGCTTTTGGCGCCAAAGAGAGAAGCAAGAAAGGTGGAGCAAACGCCTTTATAGGCAGCCCCAGGCTCCCAGAGTCCCAACTTGGTAAACCCAGGCCCAGCCCCTACTGGCGTATCGCCTACTTTTTCATGCAGACTGCAGAGTGTCAGCGTCTCTCTCAGCTAGGGAGCCAGGCCAGCCCAGGAATGTATTGAGTTAATTCACACTTTACTGCACGTATTTTGTGTCTTAAAAGTACTTGGTGATTGTATTTATTTTAATGAAGCCCTTAAGGACTAAATGCGACCCCAGCCCGTTTATCCGTAAATGTATTATTGTTCAGGTAATTATTACATCTTTTTTTAAAAAAGGATGAGATTAGACTCATTTGTGTTTTACTTTAACATAATAGGCAGCACCACAAATTCCGTGTGATAGACAATCTCCAGGCAATGCTATACAGGCTGCTATCGGGCCGGATTAGAGTAAAACGCCTACCAGATGTATTATTGGGTTAGCGCAGGTTTTACACTAAGTTTGTATTGGCAGTGACATTTTCTAAAACAGCTCTGTGCAGCCTATTCAATATGCCATTCATGCCATACAATATACCATGTAGCCCGAAACGCAGAATAAATGGAGCCGCAAACCGGGAGTCTTACCTGACCGGGATCTCGTTCACGAGTTTACAGCATTGTGGGATCACAGTCAGGTAAGTAACACCATCAAAGTTACAACATCGCCCCTGAAATATGTCTCCAATATGATAGTCAGTTTTTATTAGTATGTTATAAAAGCTGCATTTTATGTATCTTTTTTTTTTTTTTTAGCAATGTTAAAATCAAAGGACAAACTGCAGAACAGTATACATGTAAGCAGACTGTTGGAATGGAAGAAGCGTTAATAGGGGATGTGCACTGTCGCTGGAGAGAAGCAGATTTACTACTTTCAGAGCTTGTGCATTAGAACCTTTAAAGAAATCTGGTTGATAGTGCAGAAAATTGCCTAAAGCGTAACTGGGTTTTGCATTAAAAACTCAAGAAGCTTTCAGCCTATATTCAGCCAAGTTACGAAATATTCCTACAGTAATGGGCTTACATGTGATGATGTTACCTAAGAAAACCCAGCAGCATTGTACTGTCAGATCCTTTATAAAACATGGACGATCTGCTATACAGTACTTCCAAGGGCTAAATTAACACCAGAAAAGCCTTTTATTTGTAAATATGTTGAGGTTTAGCAAAACTCAATTATTCACATCCTTTCCATTTAAATAAAGGAATAATAAAGAAAATTAACTTCATCAGTACGTCACATGATACACAAAATATGGTATAGTTGGTAATAAGTTTATTAAGGCTAACTGCACTTAAGCCTGAATAAACTATTGAAACGTGTATTAGAGTGCGGTGTCTGCTTTTCTATTTCTATATAGAAGATGGTCAACTAGGTCTTGGTTTGAACACCGTCACCCTAACCACTATATTTATATTTCTACAGATAATCCGGAGTGCGGTACAGATTTGTCTTTATATATACAGCTTGATAAAGAGGCTATTATGTACTCAAAACTATATATATGTATATAGGTATCATTACTTATATACATACATGTTCAGAGTCCCAGTGTTCACATATGATTAATAACATTAATTAATTCTTTTGATATTAGATATTGTACTAATATCAAAAGAATAGGCACAAAAAAGGGCCCTATTTATAAAGACGAGGTATCACTAGGTAGCAATACCGTGCCTTTAACGAATGTCAATTTTACTGCCACGCCTTAAAATTATGTTTGTGGACAAAAAACTACATTTGCGAATGTACAATTACGCAATTCGGAATTGTATGATTGCCTATTCAATACCACTGCGTTAGTTTACTACTGCAGTAGAAAAAGACCCTGCACACTCACAGTAACTTCCGTAGAGACATTGATGCTGGGTGCTCCAATACACTGGCAAGCTTGATACAATTGATGAAAAAACACAGTGCACACCATATACATGTCAGTAAAGCATGTGTTCTTCCATGGACTGCACATGAAAGTCCAGTTGGACATGTCAGTAAAGCATGTGGTCTTCCATGGACTGCACAATTGGTCGCCCTGATGTATCAGAAAGCTGTGATATTTGGCACAGTTGATGATATTTTGAATCGGTCAATAGTGCTGACAGGTTGATTGCGTCAAGAAAACTGCCAGTGTGTACCCAGTCTAGCATGTTACATTTTTGCTCACGAGGATGTTTGGTTTTTGATAGTAGAGTGTTAAGTAGGTTTAATTACATACTGTGGTGCTACTGATACGAAAAAATGTAGATCAATCCAAAAGGCCCCGTACAATATCATACTGTCTGTGCACTTGCTCATGTTATAATATATGCATGCTCACCGAGAGCATGATATTGTAAGGGGCCTTGAAATGTGAATAGGTAGTTTCCCTGTCCTTTTATTTAGGATTTATTTATTCCAACTCAATGGTCTCTTAAACTACTGAACGATAGGATATCGAAGGAACGGAGGATATCCAGTTGATTGTATTCACTATTCCCATAGATTGTAGATTATTTTATTTAGTTTTATTCTTACAATATTTTCATTCCATGCAGAACTGAGAGATATCTTAAATAGCCTAAAATTCATGCCTTGTACACACACTAGATGATTTGTCGGCTAAAGCAGCCAATGGACACGCGTTATGTTGGACAATTTACCGTGTGTACAGGTGCCCCCAACACTGTTTAAAGAGCCATATTGCCAGATTTCTAAATGATATTGGGGGGTTCACGGTGGTTCTTCCCCCTGCTCTCCCTAGAGAACCGGCTGCTCAGCAATCTGTACAGGAATCCTGAAACAAGGAGCCATTGCAATGATATAAATCAAGCTAGTCTTACATTGAAGATGGATTTTGAAATCTCTCACATTGGCTGGTTGTGCTGCCCCATGAAGAGAAAGGAGAAATCACCAGAGACAGCACAGCAGCCTTTATGTCATCATCCACATTTCAGATCTCCTGACAGGATTGAGTTGTTGCTATTCCTATATAGGTTTAGTAGCCATGGACACTAATGATAAGCTTGCTTTTCCCTTTCTGGAGATTAACTCCTCCGCTGCCTCGAGCCTGGTCCGTGCATATTACTACAATATCTCTTCGCCTGTAGACTCCCAATTAACACTTAAGCATGTGTGAAATGTTATTACCATTAGTAAAGGAAAAATATGTATATAGTACAATTACCTTACATTACTGTACAAGTAAACCTAAGTAAATACAGTTTTGCTGTCTTTCTGGTTTTCCTTTTCTTTTAGTTATAATATCCTGTATATTGATTTCCTTTGTCTTTCTATTTCATCTTTCTATGGACAAGTCAATAGGGTATTAGAAAAAAACTGAGATATTGTATGTGGAACATACAGTAAATAGCTTTCAACCAGTAACAAATAAAATGCTCTATATTTCTATTTCCTGCTTGGAGACACTCACAGCAATGCAACGAGAGGCGATATTGGCTCCCCAGTGCAACTGCGCTAGCGTTGTTATATGGCAATACTGGCTTGTGGATTGCAAAGTGTGTTTAAAACAGTGCATTAAAATACACTATTGGCATATTATTTGCAGCGCTGAAGGTGTGAGTTCGATTCCACCCTTGGACATAACTGCATGGAGTTTGTATGTTCTCCCCGTGCTTGCGTGGATTTCCTCCGCATACTCCAGTTTCCCCCACAATCATAAAGAGATACTGATAGGTTGTATGTGTCAAATGTATGTGCTTAGATTGTAAGCTCTTCGGGGCAGGGCCTGATATAATGTAAAGCGTATAAATGTATAAAATCCACAATAATAATAATAAACATCAGATAGCATAACTCTAGAACAGCAGCAGTGAGCATCTTGGTGCATCGCCCTGATGGTGAACTAACATCTGATCGTTTTGGAGGCCATTATCAATTTATTTGATGTACTGAATTGGATCCAACTATGTTTTGCATTTCAAAACCAAGCAACATATAACAAGTTTCACACTCATGAGTTCTGGCTTATTTTCTCTTTAAACACAGAACACACCATTTCATTGTATTGAAAGCATGGTTCCAATAATAAGATCAGGCAGTGCCTGTGTTCCATTGTTTTGCACTGTACATTTCACCAATTGGCTGACTGTCAGGCAATTTAATTATGTTGAACTCAGCAGTAACACACGGACACCCCACATGTCAACTGTGTTTGTGTGATGCAGAACTGGGCTGGGGTAAGGTTTAGCAGTAGCTAGAGAAGGTTTCAAATAATTAAAGTGGACTGGTGACATATTCACACTCAAAGATGCCACAGTAAGGCCTATATAGAAATACACAAGAAAGCATGGCACTCATTGCACATAAAGCAAATTAGATATTAAAGGGGTGTTCCTACCACAAAATAATATTATATGAAAGGAAACAGCAAGAAATTCCATACCAGTATATCAATCATCTACCAATATACACAAATGTATGATACAACAATCTAGATTATACACAAATAAGTAAACTCCACAAATAGTACAGGTAAGTAAGCTATACAAGAATAGTAATTGGTAAGTATCAAAAATAACTTGTGGGGTAATCCTAAATATAATCCCCCTCAGGAATACAAGGTATCTGCCTCAGTAAATAAACACACATCTCAGTGGCAGATCAAGATCATATCTAAAGCATGTGGGTTCCAGATACAATACTGGTACAGATTGGCCTAGTGAGCTCTTATTATACACTAAATAATCTTCACGTACTTGACTATAACCTTATATATTATAACCTTAAAGGGTAACTGTGGTCTTGAATTCTTCCAAACTAGTAAGAATTATTATTAAAAAGCCTTCCCTCATACCTTCACAATAAAGCCTAAATCACATCTCTAGATAAAATTTGTGAGAAGTTATTGCTGGAAAGGTTCAGCAATATTACTTCCTGCTTAACCACTTCCTGTTTTCAGCCATGTGACCAGCTTGTAGTCATGTGACCAGCTTTTGCCTGCATTAATAGGCTTCCTTTCTCAACTGTCAATATTTTCCCTAAGTACTTCCTAATTTCCCCAGCATTAAGTCTTAACTGAGCATACTTCTCCCTCGGGGCAGATGGGCGGGGCAGAGGTCAGGTGATGTCACTCAACCCACTGGAAGCAGGAAGTTTGAACATTCACCCCAATGTAATTTTTCACAGGCTCCAGCCAGAGATATGATTGTTGGCTCATTTTAAAGGGCATGTCCACCCCCAAAACTATAACCCCCCCCACTACTGGCCCCATTGTGTAGTGTAGTTTAATCCTTACCTCACATCCCAGCTCCATAAGGTTCTCCTGTAGTCCCCCCCCAAAGTCCCAAAATCTGCCCAACAGGAGGATGAAGGTAAGTAAAGTTTGTGGCATTTTCTGATAATACTAATATAGCGGTTGGGGCTGGGGGGACAGGGGGAATATT
Organism: Hymenochirus boettgeri; assembly: GCA_019447015.1. Taxonomy (NCBI): domain Eukaryota; kingdom Metazoa; phylum Chordata; class Amphibia; order Anura; family Pipidae; genus Hymenochirus; species Hymenochirus boettgeri. Next base: position 228,930,992 of record CM033474.1, on the reverse strand, counting down.
TGGTAAAAAATTTTTTTTTAGGGTGGACATACCCTTTAAAGGAAATACTGCAGGCTTTCATTTAACCCTCACAGTTGCCCTTTAAGTTTTCCTTGAAGTCAGCACTGATGTCAGCCCAACCCAATACGTATTCATGTTACCATCATCTCTATATATACCAATAAGATCCGTCCTTGGCTAAATATAAAACCCGCTATCCTAATGATGCGATTCAAATTTTGCTGCTTTTGATCTTTCTGGCTGTCTGGCACATATGACACTTGACATAGATACAAACAGAAGCCTGGAACATTAAAGGTAGCCCTGCTGGATGTATCTTTTTTTTGGTGTAAACAATAAAGATGTTGACATTTGCTGAAGTCCTTGATGATAAAACGCACATTGTTTCCAAGGCTTCTCAATTCAATTTAAACTTACTTTTAAAGGTCTTTATAGCAGCAGTTTGGTTCTTTATAGACTGGGATCAGCGTCATCCATCTCTTTTATTCTGACTAACTCTATTATGAAGCTTCCCGCACATGACCTCTTTGTGAAGGTGGCAAGGAGACGTTTGGCTATACACGTTACTGAACGAAATGACTACCTGCTTTCCTTTGTGTTCTCCACACAATAGTAACTCGGCACACAGCGCACTTATTAAAACTCCAAAGCTTCTCAGACTCCATTCTCCTTCCTCAGATATTTCCTTTGATTTATCCCATCTTGTCTATTATTTCCTTACAGGAACGTAATAACATTCCAACTCTGGATAGTTTGTGATTGGGCTTTATAATAACCTATTAATCTCATTTTAAATAACACTGTGCGTTAATGCTTTAATATTTTCCATGACCCAAAGCTTTGTATGTAAATGAGAACTACTGTACATACTGAAACACATTCCTACTGACATAACCAAAAACCCTGATTATTCAATTACAATTTTCTTAAAGCAATCCACAGTATGATACAGCACTGCAAAGACAGGAAAAAACATTTTCTATTCAACCCATAGCACAGAGGGAAAAGGAAAATGATTAATGATTAAATAGAATTTGTGTCACTCCCAGAATAAAGTACACTAAGCATGCCTGTACTCACAAAGTGTCGATCGGAACAAATGAGGAGAGATCAGATTTTTTCCTAATTTTGCACTGCTTAGGGGCATATTTATAAAGCTTCGTTAAGTTTTTGCGGCCGTTTTCCCTGACATTAACGCATAAATCGCGTTTAACGTGATTTATTAAGGTCCGAAAACGGCCGCGAAAAGTTAACGAAGCGTTAACCCTTCGCGGCGATACTTACCTGTTACCGCCGCTTCTATTTATAAAGCGGCGGTATGTGTTTCGCTCTGCTAGTATCGGCTGTTTTACTTCACCATCTTGAAGGTGGCGAAGGCAACCGATACTAGCCTCCCTGCGGCGGGGATGGGCAGGCAACCCGTGGCCCACCCCGCCCACAACCCCCCACGGCAGCGGAGACCACCCGCCGCCGCTTCCCTGGGCGCCGGCGACCTCAACGAGGCCAATGTTGCCTGCGTCTTGATCCGACGCGACGTCTTCGGGCTGGCAACACCAACCCCACTCAGGTCGCCGATGCCAGGCAGACTCACTGCGGCCGCCAGTGAGCCCGCTGGCACCGCCGGCCTCAGCGGAGCCGATGTTGCCAGCCGCTTCTTTCTTCTATCTTTATTGGTTAATGCTTTACATTAACCAATCAGATTTCTAGAAAGTTCTGAAATCTGATTGGTTAATGTAAAGCATGCAAACCAAGCATTAAAAAATTGACCAATCAGAAATGGATTAGGGTTTTCTGCAAACCTATATAAAGAGGTGCACTCCGCTGCGGAACTCAGATGCCATCGCAGTAGATGGCTAAACACATCGCGGCCGCCATACATATCGCGGCAATGGCGCTCGCCATTATAAATATGGCGATATCGCTATTTTCGCGGCCGCGATGTGCGGCGGTAATTTTTTTTCGCTAATTTCGCTTTTTTAAAAATATGCCCCATAGTCTTTGGTGTGGGTTAACAGACATGCTATTTTCTATGGGTTTGTCCTCCGCATGAGTCTGCATTTCCGGTCCATCTTGTACGTTTTTTTTTCAAAATTGAGGGGAAAAAACGCAAACGCCCTCCGCAAAAAATACAGTTGTGTGTCCGCTTTTTTTTGCGTTCCCATAGACTATTATTAAAGTGCAATTCTGACACACACGGTCCAAAAGTCATGCACGATTGCATATAAAAAGCGGACCGCATAGATTCAGAACGCAAATTATATAGTGGGAGCTGATTCTCACGATTTCTATTATATTTTAAATTACATTGGAGTTTGAAAAAAACATGCAAAACTGAAACCGCAACGCACAGTGGGGCCCAACCCTTAGAAAGGCAAGTGATATACATTTATTCAAGACATTCTGGGCTATAAGTGACTAAAACAGGATTCTAACACTCTGGCAACAACGTGCCAATGATCCACATAAGCAGATAAACCAGAACATATGAACATATGATCTACATACTAATCTGTTTGTGCTTTTGTATAAGTCACTCCCTAGAGTCACGAACAAGATCCATCTGCCATTAAGCTAATTTAGGTCAGAACAGTATTTAGTTTACCATGTAGGACAAGAAACTATTATGAGTTATGTGTATGTAGTTGGTATATTCTCAATCTGAGGACTGCCTTAATATCCCCCAAAAAACACACGTGCAAATCCAACATAAAACATTTAATTAAAGGGACTGTCCACCCCTCTGCACTGTCACGGCCGATCACTCACTGCCTTACCCGGAAGAGGAGCTGGAAGTGCAGAGCCAGGGAGGTGGAGCTTGTAAGTATGATAGATCTTACTGAAAGGACATTTAAACAGTGTAACATAAATGATGTCTAGGTTTAGGGGGGTGTTGTATAACACTGATTTTTTGCTGAGGGGTGGTCATTCTCTTTAAAAATGATGAAGTTTTGGGAGGAGGCTTATGATGCTTGTGGGCATGCTCAATCAGGAAGAGATACCCTTTATACTTCATCATAGCTAGAAGCATGATCCTGGAGTCATTTTAAAGGTGGGACTGTGCTCTTTATAATAGAGTGCACTTGTATGGAGGCTACAGTTCCCCTTAAATACTTATTTGATGTTTTAACATAACATTTAATATGAACAATTACAAAGAAGCTCTGCGCTTACCTTCTTCAATCCCGCAATGCAGTAAACACTGTGAGAAAGGTAAAGTGCACTGATTTAATGCCCTACTGATTAGTTACTGATTTAGATAGTAGTGCAAAACACAACTCTTAGGGCCTCATTTACCCAGAGGTGCAAATTGCTCCAGGTAAATATGACTTCCCATATTAAATACTGGATTTGCACCTGGTGGTAAAAGGAATTTTAGCCCAGCTCTACTTTAAGACCAGCCATTAGTTGGTCTTAAATTGTGGAGTTAAAAGTGGTGCGAATCCTTTATTAACTAGATTGTGCCGGTTGCACGGGTGTCTTTTGTGAAACTGGTGCAGACAGTGCAATTATGGAGTTATTCTTGTACTAACCTATTCAATATTGGTTAACAATCAGGCCCTTAATGCTCTGAATACTGTAAAATTGTAAATATAGCATCAGGTTTTCAATGATTTTGCCAATTGTGCCCTTTATTCTTTTTATTGTACATAAGATTTCTACTATCCTGTTGATAGGGCTATGTGTGTTCCATAAGTATATTTTGTTAAAGCTCAAGGCTTTTATTTTCATCTTGAACTAGAATAGGATTTCATGTTGTTTGCATTTTATGTTTGTTTGTTTTTTTATTAGTTTACTAAATGGTTTACTCCAGCATTAAAAACAGCGCGATCATCGATCCGTGGTCTGATTGATAGATGGATTGTACAACGTAACCACACAGCAGGCACTAAACAAAGGTAATATAGGGCCTCATTTAGCTGGAACAAAAATTTCCCTTACGAGATTCAATATCGTGTTTACGCCTCACAGGGAATTGGGAATTGCGTTGCTATTTGCGGACTTTTAACTCCAGCTATTAGCTGGCATTATAAAGTTGCGAAAAAAAATAAAGCAAAGGCGATATTGAAATGCTTGTGTAGACTACGCAAGATGGCGTTAAAGTTGTGCTATCGGTAAATGAGCCCAAAGTCTGAACACAAGCTTGCAGTGACACTTGGGAAAACATATAAAATAAAAATACACTAATCCTAATATAATGCTGATTGTATATGTGATAACAATAATTACTTATTCTACATTAGTTTTCATTTATGGGACAGTAAACGGAAATCTTCACCGGTGTATTAGGGAGGTATTGAGATGCATTTATATATGATGTCTGGGAGAGGGGAATGTATCAACCTTACTAGTATAACAACTTCCAATTACGCGAACTGTCCAGCCTCAGTGCACCCTAATGTACTGTAATGCACCGCAATACACCGTAATTTACCGTGATGAAGTAATACTACAATGTACCGTAATATACCATGGGGTTTTGTATTGTAGACAAAACAGTGGACAATGGAATTGAATTTAGGGACCTACATGTGAATGAAAGAAGGAACACCGCTGCACTGCAAAAGCGGCCAATAATCCTGCAAGCAACTCACCACTCCGGTTCTTCATAAAAACATTCCTTTATTAATCAGGTGAGTTGCTTGCAGGATTAATTGGCCGCTTTCGCAGTGCAGCGGTGTTCCTTCTTTGTTTCCTAGTGAACTTTGTATGTGCGGGGTAGAGGCACCCTGAGACCGCGAGCACGTGAATTGGCTGGATCGTGATAAGAGTGGAGGGTTCGGTGAGGACGGGAGCCGCCATTGATACCTTTCTATGTGAACATGTATTGTCTCGGCTTGAGCTCCACCCACTTAGGATACCGGCAAATGCTGTAAATATATCTTAACGAACATCCAGCTCTAGAAGGTAATAATTTAACGCTTGTACTTTTGATCCAGGAATAGAGTCAGTGGAACGAACGCTAACGCCACTGATATAACAATGCAAGCAACATCTGTGAGATTGAGGACCGGAGCTGAAACTGGGGGCGGTGAGTCTTGTGATTTAACTTCATTTTTCAAACAAACTTTTAGAGATACAAATGATAAATTGTTGGAACAGTTATATTGATGAAAAGTTGGATGACCATAAAGATATTGAAGCCCAATTTGAATCATTGGAACATTTAATGAGGAAGGAGACTTTTTTATATTATGATATAGTGAGCTTTAAACAGTATCTAAATAATGACCTGATACCAAGGGGCCTTCGTTTATATAAAAGGCCGACATTTCAACCAACCGATCCAAACTTTATGCAAGTTTGGAACAAAACATTAACAGATTGTTCATGTAGCTTGATGTTACAGATCATTGCTTACAAGGAGCATGAACTTAATGGAAGATAAGGGTCAATTTGAGCTCTATGATGAGGATTTAAAGGAGGAAATACAGCAAGTTGAGAAAGAAACACAAAGCAGAAAATTAAAAAAAAGGGATAAATGGGATTATGAACGCAATAAAGTCTATACTTGGAAACAACATAGACGCCAAAGGAATAAGAGCATACGACCCAAATCTATCTTAAAAATGGGTAAGAAATCCGTTTCCTTTTCTAGCGGGGATGACTTAACATCGGAAGGAGACTCTGCAAGTAGTTGTGAGAATTCACTAACCATACCGAAAACATCAGGGATAAGAAATTTAAGATCGTATTCAAGGAAAAGTGATGGAGGGGTGAATATACAAGATAAGGATGATAGAATAAAACAGCAACAGAAAAAAAAGGTATTCACACGGACATTAAGGGGACGAGGGGTTCCCATAACAAGCGGGTCAGACGTGGAGGAAGGAGGGAGAAGGCAGAAGAGGGTACACGTTGAGGACAAGGGACAAGTGGAACAAAAGAAATGTACTGAACCTTTCCTCCAAAGAGTTGACGCAGGCCCAGTTGTCAGTATTATCAAAAGGGCTGACATTTGTACCAACCAATCACTTCAATTTGTTTGATACGCTGATTGATGTTAATCGCTTTGTTCGTAATGTAGTTTTAAAAAAGCATTTTTTCAATTAGAAAGCAATGATTTGTTAGAATCAAGAGATATGGAATTGATTAATACTGAGTCCAGAGCTAGTGAACAGGAATATTCTATGACCTTTGGTGATTATTGTGCTATCCGAAACCTACAGGATTTAGAGGGTATGAGCGTAAAGGAATATAATATTACACGCTTGGAAAGCGGGTTAAAGAAAAAATCTACCTTCTATCCTGTAGGTTCACGGAATAGTAACATTGAATTATTCCAACAATCAATTGAGGATGAACTTGTACGGTTGCAACGGAGAGTGGAACAACAAGGTATAAGAGTTAAAAATAATATTACTAGAGAAGAGAGTAGAGCATTCAATCAGCTCATGCACGATGATTCCCTCACAGTGAAGGTCGCAGATGCGGTGGTGCAGTTGTAGTTTTAAATACCTCATACTATATGGAAGAAGCGTATCGTCAATTAGGAGATATTACAATTTATAAAAGCCTACAAGGGGACCCTACAAAAATTTTTTTTAAGAAATTGAGTAATTTGGTAGATACATTCTTTGAATTGGGGGTGCTATCGAACAAAGATAAGGAATTTATACTGATAAGTAACCCTAAGATACCAAATTTCCATCACCTACCAAAGGTACATAAAATTTAGAGACACCAGAAGGGAGACCAATAGTTTCCAGTATGGGCTCCTTAGCCAAACTCATAGATTTTTATCTCCAACCTATTGTAAAAGGTCTAAACTCATATATAAAGGTTACAAAACAAGTATTACAGAAACTAGAAAGTTTAACATGGGAATTAGATTTTAATTGGTTAACTTTGAATGTAAAACCTTTGTATTCAGTTATTAGACATGATTTAGGTTTACATGCAATAGGTTTCTTTCTCAAAGAACACTCTGGGTATTCTACCAATTTAAAAGAATTTATTGTACAATCCATAGACTTCTTGCTGCAACATAATTACTTCTATTTTGACAGGTCTTTCTACCTCCAGAGATGTGGGGCCGCGATGGGCGTGTCCTTCGCGCCAGCCTTCGCTAACCTATTCATGGGTTGGTGGGAGGAGTCCCACATCTTTGGAGGTACAAATCCGTACAGACTAAATATAATGTGGTATGGGAGATTCATAGACGATCTCCTCCTTATATGGAGGGGTCCTATGTGTTTAATGAATGAATTTGTAAATTATTTGAATTGTAATGATGTCAATTTACAGTTTACTGCCAATAGTCATGCTAACACCATTTACTTTCTTGATTTGGCTCTGTATGGAAACAGTTCAACAGGAAAAATTGAGACAAATGTATTCAGAAAAGGATATTGGGAGGAATACACTTTTGAATGCAGGGAGCTGCCATCCTAAACATACCCTTAAGGGGATACCATATGGTCAGTTTACACGGATCAAAAGAAATTGTTCGACAACTGAGAATTTTGAAAGGGCAGCGAGAGACTTGAAAAGTAGATTCATAGAAAGAGGAAAAGACAGTAGATATAGCCTATCGTGATATCAAAAAGAAAGATAGATATAAACTGCTGCATAGTGGGAAAAATCAGATGATAATATTAGTGAATCCCTTTTCTTTATTACCCAGTACAGTGTTGAATTTGATGAGATAAAGAGGATTATCAATAAGAATCTTCACATTTTACGTAGGGACAGAGACACAGAATTGATCCTGAATAAAGGTTTAAAAGTGGTAGCAAGAAGGGGGAGAACAATTGGGGACAAAGTAGCCCCAAGTATGTGTTGGAAGGATAGAAAAAGAAAACAAGCTAAAAATACCTGGTTATCCCCCGTAGGCACCTATAGGTGCGGCTCGATTAGGTGCAGGACTTGTATGGTCTTGGAAATGGGTAACTATATAGTTTCAGCAATAACAGGGAAGGAATATGGAGTACAAGATTTTATAAACTGTAACACAAAAAGGGTTGTTTATTTAATAACCTGTACAGTAGGTAAAAAGCAGTATATGGGGCGCACAATGCGTCCATTGAAGGAACAGATTAGGGAACATCTTAACAATATCTCCAAAGGGGACGTCAGATCACCAGTGGGGCGTCACTTTAAGGAGTGTGCAAATTGCGATATAACTAATTGTAAAGTACAGGGTATTGAACTAGTGAGAAACAAACTGAGGGGAGGAGATACGCTGGAATTCCTAAATAAGAGGGAGGCATTTTGGATTATGGAGTTGGCAACACGGTCCCCAAAAGGTTTAAACCGTAGGTGGGACATTTCTCTCCTAGTGTGAATCATCTTGTAAAATATCTCATTTTTCATAATATCTGATGTATCCTGCGCTTTATACAAAGAACAGTTTGTTAAAATTGGTTGCAAATTATGATAAGTCTCGGACTTTAGCTTTGTCTTCTCTCCTTGCGCTGTTTTTCTGTGTATAATTGGAGTATGAATCTGTAATAGCTTTTTGATGGACTATGCATAAAATGTGATTAAGCTACCACTAGCTCTAGATTGTTATTAATTGATAATTTGTTTGCTATTTAGCTTGGTTAATACAGTGGGAAATATCTGGATTTTTTCAGTACTATTGGCCTGGTAATAATATAAAAAGATACAAATTGATGGGTATCTATTATGAAATTGAAAATGAATAAAGGGTTAATTAAAAGATATGGTCTAAAGTAATCAAGTATGTTGAATTACAATGTGTATTGGGAAATTAGTGCTTTCTCTCTTTTTACCTTGTTTTTAATTGGAGCTCCCAGATTTAAAAGGTGGGACTTAATTCACGAAAATTAGTCTATGATTAAGGGCCTTTGGCCTGAAACGCGTTAGACGTTTACCACTGTCCCCCAGAACTAAGCTCTAACAATAGGTTTTTTAACATGCTGATTAATAAAGGAATGTTTTAATGAAGTACCGGAGTGGTGAGTTGCTTGCTTCCTAGTGAACTTTGTATGTGCGGGGTAGAGGCACCCTGAGACCGCGAGCACGTGAATTGGCTGGATCGTGATACGAGCGGAGGGTTCTGTGAGGACGGGAGCCGCCATTGCTACCTTTCTATGTCTACATGTGAATTGGCATGTGGTTGAATAATTTAATGATATAATCCTAATGTGCAGGGTTTCCTTCATTAAAGGGTGATTGTGGTCTCCATACAAGTGCTCTCTATTAAAAAGAGTTCTTTCATACCTTTCAAACCAGCCTAGGATGATGTGTCTATCTTTTCTGATTAAGTTATAAGCTTGTAAAGTTACATTCCCAGGCTGCCCTGACTCTGTGACAGGCATGTGTTATAAGCTGTTTCATAAGCCCCACCCCCAAAAATCAATCTTTTCTGAAGCTAGTTACAGATCTGCAACCATTCTCTGTCCTTTCTCCTTCCTATGGTTACCTTAGGGAGAGGAAAAAAATGTTTTCAGGCTTGTGGCTAGCTTTAAACATGATTAAGAAGTTCAGGAACGGGGATTACGATGCAGCGTATGATGCTCTGTCCCAGCAGTGGACATGCTCACACCTGAGACTTGGGGGCAGACCAGTGGTGCTGGTGATGTCACAGCTCACAGTGCTAGCATTAAAAAAAACCTTTATAATAGAGTGGTATAACTTTGTATAGATTGCAGCTGGAAGCACGATTCTGGAGTAATTTTAAAGATAGGAGTGTACTCTTTTTAATAAAGGACAATTGTATGTTGACCAAAGTTCCCCATTAATAGAATAACACCATGTTTAATATACTGTATGTTACATTTACAAAATCTATAAACTTTGACATAAAATACAATTTGGGGATTATGGGGATTATCTGGATTGATTCTTATGAGTGGATTGAGCTTTATGAGATTTTAAATTTTTATAGTTTTCAGATCACGACACTGTAATGTGAAAACTAGAAATATTATTGACAATTTGCAATGTCAAATAGATTTAATATGTTAAAGTGTCGAGCCTCATTTTCTATTTTTAGTTTTCCACTAAAAACAAACAGCTATTCCAGTAATGTACAGAATAAGTAAGTACAGTCATTTTGCTTGTTGCCTTGAATTACGGCCAATGTAATTTATGACCTCCATTAGCTAAATGTAAGCAATCTTCAGGCTGATAATTAACGGCCAATTAAGCTGATCAGAATTGGTTAAAGAGTAAGTTCATGAATTTTTTTGTCTATGTATAAATAAATTCTTCCATACTGACCTGTAAGCAAGGCCTTAATAGTATTCTACATGGTCTTGCCATTGGCTTGATCAGTAGATCAGTAGAAATCTGAACATCTTAACCTGCCCAACAGCTGTTCAGGTAAACTATAGCAGGACCAGAAATGGCAGCTCACTGCTCACAACATCAGGACATAGCTAAGGGCATAGTTTGTGGCTCTGTGCAAATCCCTATTGGGATTCACCTGTCTGCTATAAAACAAACTAGCTTTAAAGAGCCACATATAAAGAGGCAAATACACAACCTTAAAGGGTATCTCCATCCCCAAACAATAAAATTGATATAATATAAAGCTGTTCTTGGCCTGTAAATTGGGGAAAATGTGTTTTAGGGCAGAGTTCTCCTTTATGCCTTGAGAGTGGGAGGAAGTTCCTATCGCTTTCCTAACATACAGTAATGATGGAAAGGTAAACTGTTTGTGGCATAGAGTGATGTGTTGCTAAGCTGGGTTTGGTAAAGCTAAGACAGCGATTACATAGAAATGTTATATTAATCAAGATGGGATTGGCTTGATTTTCACACTCCTGCAATACGATAAAAGGCACAGAGATTTGCCCAAGGTACTTTTCATTGTAACTGTTTTTTTAAGGATCACTATAGTTTTATTTTAATATAATCTTGAGCCTTTGCATTACGTGGTCAGTAACAATGGCACCCATACTTATTAAACCTATATTTGTTAATGGTTAAATATGGCAATTAAATTAACAAAGCCAACATCACATTTTCTAAACGTCACAAAAGAAGGGTCCATTCGAATTGGCGTATGAAGGACATGCCAATGCAAGTAAACCGCTTGTGAGGGGGCAACGCACCAGTCTCCCTTACATGGCTACTGATTGGGGCTTGTAACATAGACAGTATCACAATGCAGTTCCATTAATTTGACAAGGTAGAATACAATATCAAACCATTAATGTAGCCAACGTAGCCAGTTTTTGGTTTACTGGATGTAAAGTGCAGCTTAATAAATTAAAAACTTTAAAGGTAAAGCTGGAGCTCTGCATTTTAGTAATACCCAAATCCAGTCCATTCCTAGTATTTTCAGTTTCTTTGTACTGACACAGGCACAGTTGCCATGGGAGTTGCACCCAGCACTGATAGTTATTATTCTACAGAATGGAAACAACTCATCCTGGTATAACCTGGAATAATAAAACACTTGTATGTAATAATCTGCAGCTATATTACCACTGGGCTGGAATTCGAAAAGCATTTAAAGGAGAACACATCCTTCATACTATATATATACCCTTTATACGAGAACCTAAACCAATTTAGTAAACAGTGTAAAAACCCTTAGTTGATGATCATCGCTTAGTTGAGGTCATTTACCTGAACAAATTGCATTAACCTTTGTTGATTTAGTTGAGAGCTATTTACAATATATTACACCAAAATGATCTTAAAAAGTCACTGCACTAAGCTATACTAAGATAATGTCACATATACGTAGGAGTAGCTTTATCCTTGAGTATTACAGTTTCAGATGTACACATACATATGCGTTTAGTATAAGCTTAGTAAATAAGCTCAGAATCTCAACTCCCTTCCCCAGTGTGACCCTGTGACATAGCTTGATCACCTGAGGAGTGACCTATGCATAGTCGAAATGGGGAAGCCAAAGGTTAGAAGAGGTCAAATGGTCAAATAAGCTGCTGGGATGTCACTGAAAATAACCTAGACAGGCTCAATCAGATTGGACACAATATATCATCCTTCTGGATAATCTAGATCAATGATCTAAATTGTAACCTAGGGTCACTCACATCGCTGACCAGACACTAATTTATGTTACACCAAACATAATTACCGCCATTTTCTTTCACTGTCACCTGAATTGTCCCTTCCAAAGTCAGATTAGTGTTCATTTCTCTAATCTTCAGACCTGTCGGCCCATAAGCCAAATGACTCTTAGTGGAGCTTCATTCCAAACATACATTTAAAGGCGATTGATAATTATTATGAATATTTAACCTTTAAAAAAACTTTTCTTGTCTATGCAAATTCTAAGCTTACTCTGTTTATACCCCAAATATATCAGTGCAGTGAATTTTTTTACATGCTTCCCATATTCCTTTTATTCAGCCAATGATGATAAGTTAAAAGATTCTGGGCCCTATTTATAAAAAATCGTTATCGTTATCGTAAAATACCGATCGTTATCGTAAAATAACGACCGGGTTTTTACCGATAACGACCGTTATTTACCGATATCGTTAAATACCGGTCGTTATCGGTAAATAACGGTCGTTATTTACCGATAACAACCGTTACTTACCGATAACGGTCGTTATTTACCGATAACGGTCGTTATTTACCGATAACGGTCGTTATCGGTAAATAACGATCGTTATCGGTAAATAACGACCGTTATCGGTAAATAACGGTCGTTATCGGTAAATAACGGTCGTTATCGGTAAAACCCCGGTCGTTATTTTACGATAACGATCGGTATTTTTCGATAACGATAACGATTTTTTATAAATAGGGCCCTCTGACTCTAAAGTCAGATCCGAAGGTATCGGGGCTTTATCAGTACATTGTGTACCTTACTTTTCCAAATGAGCGAGCGAGCGATCAGGTCGGCCGAACGCTCATTTGGAAAAGAGGGAAAATTTCCCTCGGCCGCAGTAGACTCCCTATAGAGAAGTCGGCTGTGGCTGAGGGAAGCACACAGTCCTGAGCATTCTCCCTATGGTGTGTATAGAGAGAACGCTCGGGACTTTGTGTATGCAGATCTCTGAAAGATGACAGACAGGATCTTGCAAAATCTGTAGTGTGTGTACCCAGCTTATCCTGCTTTCGCCAACAATGGGCAAATCCTTAATAATTACAGAAAGTCATCCGGTTTGTGCACAGCTGGGAGGCTTATGTGCATTGCCTGCAAGTCTGAATGGAAAAGGGTTAAATTGAAAAAAAAAATCTTCTCTATTATGTGCTATGTGCTATTATCTGTTCTCAAGATTTAAAAATTGTTTTCTATTCAAGTGGAAACAAATGGGGAAAATACCCTGAAGTGCTAATCGGGAAAGCACTTAGCCTACCTGTTGCTAAGGCAGTTTCTGCTTCTCTGTCAAGGATTTCTCAGAAAAGTGGAAGTAGATTTTCCAACAGAGTGTGGTATCTTGTTAACCAGCAATGAAGGGATTCGTGGAGATTAGGTTAGAAAACTTTATAACCAAGACACCCAGAAATTATTTTTAAAATTACCTTATGAATATAGGATTGGATTGCATAGGTACACATGGGCAGATATTTTCACAATTTGCTTCTATTGACTGGATGGTCGTGCCAAAAATCGAAAAAAATAGTGAGGTCTATAGGAGACCTGAATTTAACATGTCTGATTGAACTTTCAGCCAATTTGTACAAAAGAACAGCAGACTTCTGTCAAAAAAGCTCCATTGATATTTGGGCCAGATTGACCAATTAGTAACTACAACTAAATTGTATAATTTGTTAAGTGCTGTGCTTATAGCAACAGACATGTACATAGGATCCAGAAAACAATACAGAATTTGTGAATTCTTATTTTAACAGCATGTACAAGTAATCACCAAGCAACTGCAGAATTCCTTATACATATCTGAAACAAACTATTCAATCTCAATTCATGGAAAGGTTCTCATTCATCCAGGTCATGGTAAATCTGTGGTATTTAATTAAATCAACTGGACTGGTTCTCATTCACCCAGGTCATCGTAGATCTGTGGCATTCAGTTAAATCAACTGGACTGGCTCTCATCCATCCAGGTCATGATATCTCTGTGGGATTCAGTTAGATAAACTGGACTGGCTCTCATTCATCCAGGCCATGGTATATCAGTGGGATTCAGTTAGATCAACTGGACTGACTCTCATTCATTCAGGTCATGGTATATCTGTGGAACTCAGTTAGATCAACTGAATTTAAAGTTTAGTTCTTCTTAGAAGATGTTTTGCTTGTAATCCTAATGGATTTCTCAGTTCTGAATTAAGAAAGCCAGTTGAATGACTAGTGAAACTTCTTTGCTATTAGTTTACCAATCTTCCTGCAGTAACCCAGTAAAAAGCTAACATCTAATTGGTTGCGGTAAAATAAAAGCACGGACAAACTTTTGCAACCCCACAGTTTTATGAGTTGTACCTCATAACCATTATTTTACCAAGAGGTAATGTTATTGACCTCCAAATCACTACTGAGTCCATTTAAAACAGCTTTTTAAAACTGTATTCCTCTCCTCTAGAAAAACAGACAAAATTAACTCAGTGACTACTAAAGTCTCGGATTAAATTGTGAAATGCTGTACTCTGAAGATGATTAAATACAGTTTTAATTCACTTTTTTATTATTATTTTTATCTTGACTGAAGTAAATGCAAAACATTATCTTGACCTAGATTTGGAAATGATTTAACACACTAATATCTACAACCATGACTCACTACACAGAACATAGATTGCCATCTGTTCTGAAAAAACATTTTCTATTTTATTTCTTTGCTGTTAAGCATCACTACCGTAGGGCTTGTTTGCCTAATGGGGCTTTGACTGCTTTATAAATGATTAATACATTTTTAATTGTGCATTGCATGGTGGCATAAGAGGATACTTTCACGTCTTCATTGTAGCTCATTCCAGAAATAGGAAGATTTTAGAAATGCATTCTTAAAGGAAATCTTTAATGTCCGAACAATATTCAATTGAACTAATTAGTTAAGAGAATTAAATCCACATTTTTAGACCTTGATTATCTGACACTATCCCACTATGTCCACCAATGACGTGTTTAGGGGAGATTACTGGTGCCTGGAATCCCACCTTTGTTCCTGCTCAGAGCTGTCTGCTGTTCTAGTTTTCCTGGTGGCCATAGATTGTTACATAGACTGTTATATAGATTGTTACATAGACTGTTACATAGACTGTTATATTGATTGTTACATAGACTGTTACATAGACTGTTATATAGATTGTTACATAGACTGTTATATAGATTGTTACATAGACTGTTACATAGACTGTTACATAGATTGTTACATAGATTGTTACATTGTTAATTGAGCTGTGAGTGAGAAGCAGCATTTGTTGTTTCAAAAATGTATCCAGTCTGCCCTGTGATTGACAGCAGCATAGAGATCTGTATCAGTTTCGGTCCGCTACGGACTGTTCTTTGAGAACGGTCCGTAGTGGACCAAAACGCCTCGATGTTTGACATAATAAAAGCATATTAGAAATCCCAGGAGTGCTCCTCTCTTCGCTACTTTGTATGCTTATATCAGGAAGCACCCAGGTAGCTGACAATAAGGCCGATGCAAGTGCCGCTCTTACACCAATTTGTTTATACACATATACCTTGTATTAGTGTGCACACAGTCAGCAGCGTTATGTGCTTGGAGCAGCTGATAACATTCCAATATACGCAAGTTTCAATTGGACACCAGCACTCAAACAGGTCTTCTTTAAATGCTTTAAAGAGTGCATAGTGCAAAGCTGCAGCAACATTTCGGCCCTTGTCTATAGGCCTTTATGAAACTCAAAAGACTAGTGCAACTCTGTGGTCTTAAATACCCTGTGGGTAATTAGTGAAAGGGTATAAACCACACCTTCATATGACATCATCATTCATTTTAAAGTGACAGTGCCTAAAAAAAAACTCACTAGGTTTTATGATAATACAATAAAAATTATCAGGGAGATTCAATAAAAGTTCTCATAGTTAAAAATGGTGCTAATTTTGCCCGAACCAATCAGATCTTATTTAACATTTGAAAGCTAACATCTGATTGGTTGGGGCAAAATTAGCACCATTTTTAATGATAAGAACTTTTATTGAATAACCCTGTAAAAGTGCTAGGTAGTGCTAAATATTACTACGTGTAAATACACATTATTGTGTATATAAAAAACATACAGGGTTATTCAATAAAAGTTCTTATCTTTAAAAATGGTGCTAATTTTGCCCCAACCAATCAGATGTTAGCTTTCAAATGTTAAATAAGATCTGATTGGTTGGGGCAAAATTAGCACCATTTTTAACGATAAGAACTTTTATTGAATCTCCCAGTTATTTCCTAAAATTAATTACTATCATTTTAATATTAAAGTGAATATGCAACTTGAATAATACTTTATGATCACTGAATAAATGCTAAAAAGACTAATCCTTATCCTAGCGAGACTTAGACCTATTCATTGCTAGGCTCAAAATAACACAGAAATCCACAACATATAATATATAATACTTTTAATGCTCATCAATATAATATTTGAAGGAACAAAAATCATTGAGGCCATAGGGTGTAATAAGAGTTCTTATCCTAACATGCTGTGGAGCTTGTTAGTCCTGTTCCACCTCTTCTTGGGAGGGGAATATGATCAATCACTTGAAATTTCAAGTCTGCAATGGTGTGCCCTTTTTCCAAGAAGTCATTTGCTACTGGTTTGTTTGTCTTCTGGTCCCTATAAGCAGTATTTATAGCAGACCTGTGTCCGTCAATGCGAGTTCTAAGGGTCAAGTCCTTTTTCCCACATAATATAGATTACATGAACAAATAATGATATAAATAACGTGCCGTTTGCTAAGTTATATTATGCCGAATTTTTACTTGTTTTCCTGTGAGGATTTGCAAAGGAAACTTTCACAGCTTCTTATACTTTGGAACAGGAAGTGACATATAACTACCCCATAACAGGCACATATAATACATCCACCCCATAACAGGCATATAAAATACAACCTCATGTTACATAATTATCAGAATATATACCTATTTTGTACTCTTTCAAATATAGTAATACACACATATATATACATATATATATATATATATATATATATATATATATATATATATATATACATGTATATAATATATGGTTACTAAGATACATTTTGGGAAAGCCATTTATGCGCTACTAAATAGTCACCGAAAGATAACTGGTAGTTATGAAATGAGATAACACTCAAGGTCCTGCAATATAAAGGGAAATAAGAAGTCCAATACATAAGTAGATCAAGCTCCTTCATGGTTGGTCAAATCTGCTAATAAATGTAAGAATGACTAGATAGATATGTCAATTTATAAAAAAACACTGTAATGCCCACTGTTCATTCAAACTGCCAGGTGATAAAGTCCCTAGTTCGTATATCCACTTGGCTTCCATGCGTTGTAGTCTGACTTCACCATCCACAGCTGCTGCTTGCTGAGGGGTGAGTCCATCAATAATTATAGAACGTAGACTAACAACTGTGGCGGGCCACTGCTATATCGCCATATTTACTTGTTATTTGTTGTTACGTTTTATTGAAAAAGCCTGTGGAGTGCTCTGTGTATCCCTTGTATCATGTCTACCTAAGTTCGGACAGCACCCGGGTAACTGGAGATCACGGACAAACGGGAGTTCAATGGAACTTTAATATATATACTCATATACTATATATATATATATTCTCATATAATTCCCATTCATGCAGATGATCATTGTAGCTCCAGTTTGACATATCAGCTTTGCAGCAAGATATAGTTCAACATAATTCCCAACGCGGCTTATTTGCCATATACTATAAAAGGACAGATCTGCACACAATCCTCTAAATAACCTTATATTGTGCAGTCAATAAGAAAAATGTCAAAAATTTGCAATGAAAACAGATCAGTTGACACAACCTCTTTCTGGCTCAAATTTATTGGTTTTCCTTGAGCAAAGGTTGGGCTCTTTCTGCCTATTGTATGTCAGCGATTCTCATGCAGAGACTTTGTATTGAAGCAGATTACATCTAACTGATTCACACGGTTAAGGACACTCAACGAATGACCTCTGAGCACATGACACCCGTGCGATGAACGGCCAATTCGGTCGATAATGGTGCATGTGTATGCGTTTCCTTGGGCGTCATTCATCTGCCATGGCGGATTGACAAACACATATACACGTGAGGTTATCAGCCAATACGGCCATTATTGGTGCATGCACACTCGCTCATGGGGAGTTCGTCAGACATCCAATCAGACATGTGGATGAGGCATGTTAGAAATGAGAAAACAAAGCCTGAAGACAAACTGATTTATGACATTTAACCAAGCGGAACATATTTTGCAATATCTTTTAATGGCGACTGAGCATGAAAGCTTTGGGAACTTTTTTGTGAGAATTAACAGAGACTCACAACCACTTACCCTCACACTGTAGATTTAAAAGGCACGTCCACCCTTAAAACTAAAAAACTGGAGACTAAACTGGAAGTATATTGCATGTATATAACATGGCTTTGTAACCAGATAATTAATTACTAGTTCTATTCCTTTCTAGAAAGGGTATCTGCTTTGTCCATCTGCTCAAAGAGCTTCTTATAAGCTTGAGCATGTGCAGAGGAGGCAGCAGGGAAACAGCAGTCAATTATCGGTTGAGGATTGACATTCTTGATTGACTACATTGAGAAAGGAGCCAGCTTACTCTGCCAGAATGGGAACATTATTTGGTTAGTAATGCAAGTAATAATGTGCTAAATATATCAGCTGGGGTTGGGGGCAGGTAATTGACAATGTATGATTTTATATATATATATAGAGCCACGCAGCGCTGTACATTATAAAATACAGAGTATTCAAACAGCCATTGTACAGATAAATTACATTTACATAAATAATGTTTCAAAGGCGAAGTATACATATATCTATATATAAAAGTGAGGTGTTCCTTGACATAGAGATCCCTGCCCCAAAGAGCTTACAATCTAAGCAAGTACAATCTATACAATCGTACACTCTATACAATTGAGCAGTTTGAGCAGAAAGAACCTTAGGGGTTTTTAATGCATTTTCAATTTGCTGAGATTGCCACAAAATAAACCATTTTAATTCCATAAACTATTACAGAATTACCCAGGAACGTCGGCATTAATAGAAAATAGATTCTTCTGATTTAGAGTCAGGAAAGCTTCTTTACCCTTCAAACGGGCTGGGTTGCCTTGCTCCGGGTCAGGAGCCAGGCACCATGAGCAGGGTCAAACCTCACTATGATATTATGTGCGTCTAAATATAGAGTGGAAGTGAAGAGACCTGCGGTTTCCCTAAACATAGATAAGGGACCATTTATATCTTCCTATGGGGCGTTGCTTACATCCAATGTATGTTACATCTTTATCTACTTTATGCCATAGAAGTAGCCGTAAAACCCTGGTTTATCACAAGACTGGGGAACTTGTAGTCATTGGACCAGAATGAATTGCTGTTTGGAGCAAGTTGTCACAATCCCTATTGCTGCCATAGTTCATTTTCTAAAATAAAATGAGAGAAAATAGAACTGACTGAGAAAGTTAAAGCCATAGACATCTAATACACTAACCTAGGGCTGTAAATATACATGGACGCCGGACGCATTTGCTCAAGCACCGTGTCATTCAACCACCACCCACAATGTGGGAGCGCCACTGCCGTTGCCATGGTGAAATTTTTAAGGTGCACGAATGGGGGGATTGGAGGAGGATAACACACAGGGATGTGTGTAGCACAAGGTGTGTGTGTGTGCGTATGGGGGTCCATGCATCAAACAATCTCAAGGTGGATTTTGTACAGATCTTTTTTCTACAAACCTGTTGGTATGAATTCAACTGGCTATGGTGATGCTGAGATTGTTCATTGTTTATGTTTGTTGAAAGATCTGTATCACCTGTTTTCTTGTATGATCTGTCCCAGTAAATAAAATTTATTGCATGAAAAATCAGGCTGTGGTTTACACGGTTTACAGTTACCAATCAGAAGTGGCTGGCAACATCGGCTCCGCTGAGGCCGGCGGTGCCAGCAGGCTCACTGTCAGCCGCAGTGAGCCTGCCCGGCATCGGTGACTTCAGTGGTGTTGATGTCACTAGCCCGAAGATGTCTCGTCGAGGCCCCTGGCGCTGGAGGTAACCCTGGAGGCTGCAGGGGTACTTCTCGGGGTCGGTGTCCTCAGGGGAGTTGGTGTCACAGGATGGAAGAAAGAAGACATTGCCCAAGGGCTCGTTTAAAGGGTATGCCCATTGTAATTCTAGCTTTCTTTTACTGTTTAACTGAAAAACAGGAGGTAAATGCACTATCACTTACCTCCTGTTCTTCAGTAAATCTTGCAGGAGACACTTACCCGCGGATCGCTCCAGCGCCGACTTCACTGACAGTCTCCGACGCGTCCACCCTCCTTTGCACTGTGTGCGCATTAACATCTGATTACAGAAGATTAATGCCATGCCTTCAATTCTTTGGAGGTTCTTTATGACCTTTGGTCTACCAAAGACCTTAAAACGAGGGATTACTATTGGTCAATGTGTTACAGAGAAATCACTATTGGTAAATGTGATAGAGAGGGATCACTATTGGTAAACGTATTACAGAGCGATCACTATTGGTAAATGTGTTAGAGAGGGATCACTATTGGTCAATGTGTTGGAGAGGGATCACTATTGATAAATGTGAGGTCCTAAAAAGAACCCAGACTATCCTGTCATGTTTCAATCTGATTACATTTATCAGTTCAGGACACAGGTTCATGGCTTCTATGGGGTCTCACTTCATTGTCTCAGAGAAATGGGCATGGAGGTGTTTTCCTTTCAGTCCCCCTATCATATATAGCAGGGATAAGCAACCAGTAGATCTCCAGATGTTTGAAAACTACAACTCCCAGCATTCCTGTACAAGCTCTCTGTAGTTAGGGAGTTAAAACGACAACTCCCAGCATTCCTCTACAAGCACTCTGTAGTTAGGGAAATCAAACTACAACTCCCAGCATTCCTCTACAAGCACTCTGTAGTTAGGGAATTCTGGGAGTTGTAGTTTCCAAAACATCTGGAGATCTACTGGTTTCCTATACCTGATCTATAGATATCTTTTACTGTCCAACAAACAGCAGCTCTCCTTTGTTTATATTGAGAGGGGAGGGGTGGGGTGAGGTGAGAGACTGTCACATGTTTTACAAATGAAGTGACATATAAGTCTTGCAACTTCCTACTAACACTCAGAAAATGTTTTGATCCGCTTACACTGCTGTCAATCTAATATTAAGCACACCATTGGATACAACACTAAAATGGAAGTTCAAATATGTTCATTTGTAAGCTTCTATTGCCTCCCTGTAAAACTTCCTGGGGTGTGGTTTTACAGTCCATTTTGAAGATACCATTACAAAACAGGAGTGGGGACTAGTAATGTCATTACTACATATTTGTTAATATTGATATAACTATTTATTTAGTGCTTAAACAACACATAAACACTGTCCCCATGTATATTACTTTTACTCACCCCCACCAACACAGTACCTCCGAAAAACCCAATGTATTCCCCATGAAATTATAATAATATAAGGGATATATATGGCCCTTCTGGCATAAAAGTGTGTTTTTCGGAGAAATGTCAATTCATACCTATTCAGTATTCCACTTCTGGTATTCCCAATACACATAGCTTAGGGTCTTGCAGGACAGGGCATGGCAGCATGTTGAAAAGGTAACTTGTAACTCCCTAAATATGGAAAAGGCCTTTGATAGCCTAGATTGGTCTTACATGAAAGAAACCCTATCACTCTATCATTTCCCCAAGGAATTTCTGATTATTAATGTATACTACTCAAAGCCAAAAGGCTTATCTGAAACTACCTACAAACTCCTGGACTCCCATCACTATAGAAAGAGGAACAAGGTAGGAATGCCCATTATCCCCATTACTTTTATTTTAGCATTAGAACCTATTGCACAAGTGCTTCGATCTTCCACCAGTATTTCCAGATTTATATCCACAACAGAGAATACAAGCTTAGCTTGTTCGCAGATGATCTGGCACTTACCCTACTATGCTCATTTATAGCACTTCCAAATCTTTATACAAAACTCCAGCATATAGCTCAAATGTCTGGAACCAAAAATGAAATGAAATAGTATCAATCTCTCAGAAAATCCAAAAAAGAAAAAAAATGCTTATAACTGCAAACTTAAATATACAATGGAGAGACAAAAGTATTCGATAGCTTCAACTGGTTTCGATAAACTACTCGACAAACTATATCTCCCTATATAAGAAATCCGATCTAGACAGATGGAACAGGCTACCCATGTCATAATTGGGCCATATCCACTCAAAATGAATATACTTCCTAGACTTTTATATCTATTGCGATGCTTACCTGTAAGGATTTCAAATCCTGAATAGAACTTCTACAATTGAGCATTTTAAAGTTGATTTAGTTGTGCAAACAACCACGAATCTCAAAAAAAAAAATGTGTAGACAAAAATACCAAGGGGGAATAAATGCCTCATCACTATATAAATACTTTATATTACTCAACTTACACTATATTAGCTGGCATTGCTAAAGCAATATACCTCTCTGGGTACATTTAGAGGCAGACTTAAAAACAGATTAAAAACTTTCAACACAGACACAAAACGCTGGATCAACTTGAGAGGGAAAAAACTACCTTAAACAACCTTATAGGGAAAGTTCAGTGCGAATACACATGCTTTTAAAAAAAAAAAGAGCAGAATTTTCCCATCCCAATGACCTTAACCTGCCCATTCAGCATTTTTTCTGTGTAAAAATAAATAACAGCTAATCGGTAGAAATTACTGTTAGGAACAAGTGGTGCATCTTGGGAAGAAGACCAACTAGGTATGCATAATACAAAGCAAGAATTTTTGAAATTTGATATTTTCCACTCAACTTTCCCTTTAGAGGTTTTGGATCAGAATCAAAAATAAACATAACTTTATGAGTAAACACACTCTAATGCCCTCTATGACAGATTAAATAGAAGCTGCCCTAACACAGAACCCTGTGTCACCCCACTTAGATAGCACATTAGTCCATATTGATGAAGCCCCATTAACAACTACTCTCTGCATCCTATTCATTAACCAATTTTCTATCCATGTACAAATGTGACTCCCCAGACCAACAGACCTTAGCTTATACATTAGTCTCCTATGGGGAACTGTATCAAAAGCCTTTGCAAAATCCAAGTATACTACATCTACTGCTATACCAGAGTCTAAATTTCTACTTACTTCCTCATAAAAGCCAAGCAAGTTAGTTTGACAAGATCTATTTCTCCTAAATCCATGCTGGTTACTACTTATAATGTTAGTCCTTGAAACATACTCTAGAATATGTTCCATTATTAAACTTTCCAGTATCTTTCCCACCACTGAAGTTAAACTTAGCCCTTTAATAACCCGGCTGTGAACAACTACCTTTTTGAATATTGGAATAACTTTTTTCCAATCCAGAGGCACACCTCCGGACATAAGGGAATCTGTAAAAATAAGAAACAAAGGTCTGGATAAAACTGGACTTAGCTCCCTAAGGACCCAAGGATGTATTTTATTTGGTCCGTGAGATTTAATAATATTAATCTTATTTAGTTGTTTCTGTACCATATCCTCGGTTAACCAAAGTTCACTTTTATACCATTACTATACTCTATGATATTTGTACTTTGGTCTTCTATAGTGTTTACAGAGGGTAAAAAAATATTCAAGACATTTGCTTTATCGCCATCCTCCGTAACTAACTTATCCCTATTAATTAATGGTGCAACATTTTCAGTTCTCATTTTTTAACTTTAATTACTACTTATAATGTCAGTACACTTAACAATTTTTTTTTAGAATTAGTGATGCTTTGTTCAGCTATCCTAACTTAATTTTAGCTAGCTTGATTGCTTTATTACACTCCTTGTTAGTTTTTTTTAATCCCTAAAGGCCCTTTCCATTCCCTCTGACTTAATGGAGAACTAAACCAAAAAAATGAAAGTTTAAGTTAGAAAGTACTTGCCTCAACATCCTTCTCAGCATGGAAGATCCCACTCAGGTGCCTTTGCCTCTATGAGCTCATTTTAGGTTCTGTTTGTTCCCCAAATCTGAAGCTGACATTTTCCCTTGCCTGCCAGTACTTTTGCCTTGATTACATGTTCAGCACCTGTGTGATTTCCACTCCCACCCCTTATCCCCTATCATGTAGGAATAATATTAAATCATCAATATTCAAATTGGTGGTGCAGCTGATAAACACTTTCCTAGTAGCAGTGTTGTTGTGTGATGTATGTAGTGTGTCCGGATCTGAAATAATGTATGTCTCACCTACGGCTTTCACTCTACCAAATCGGACCCACTCAAGCACTTGAGGAAGGACAAGTGGGTCAGAAACATGTAGAATGCATGTTTTGCAATAAACCTGTACTATTCACAGTTACAGACCCGTGTCTTTGTATGTTTCACCTGCAATGTATTGTTTAAGTGTTGGAGGGCCATATTTAAAAACTTGCGATACCGCGGGTTTTTGTTACTGTACGACCATTGCAGTAGTATACCATAACATGCGATAATAAACTTCCGTAATTATATTCTATGGGCAGTCGTAGATTTATGTTTGGTATCGTACATTTACAAGATTTCCGATAGTAATCATAAATTAACGATCGCTAAAGAAGGCAATGCCACACCTGTATAAATATGGCCTGTAGTGTGAAGGTCTCTAGCTCTCCCTGTCAGCTGCAGCAATATTAGTGGAAAGGGGAATGTCGGAGGGTAGGAAGAGTGTGTTTTTATAGGAACCACATGGTGCAGAACTGTAGGGGGAGGATAGTGAAGTGAACCTGATCTTGACACAGTTCTGTGCAATGCATTTCTCATCTGTACTTTATTAAAGGGAATGTTGGAGGGTAGGAAGCGTGTTTTTTGATTCAGTAGTATAGAGCTAAGCTTAGAAATGCATTGCACAGAGCGGTGCTAAGATCAGGATCATTATATTATCCTCCACCTGCAGCACTGCACCATGTTCTATAAGTGTGTGTATTAAAGGGGAATGTTGAAGGGTATGCCACTTGCAGCTCTGCACCATGTTATTTATGTAAATGTACATATTAATAGGAATTATTGGAGGGAATTCCAATTAAAGGATACTATTAGAGGGAATGCAAACATGTTCTATAAAATTAATGCAGCAGGAGGGCTGCCTGTGGGAAGTTTTGCATAAACAAAATCAATTAGGGTTCCCACCTTTGCCTTTAAGACCCGAACGCATTTACAGTCCTATCAGGGAGATTCAATAAAAGTTCTTATCGTTAAAAATGGTGCTAACGTTGCCCCAACCAATCAGATGTTAGCTTTCAAATGTTAAATAAGATCTGATTGGTTGGGGCAAAATTAGCACCATTTTAAACTTTTATTGAATCTCCCTGTATGTATTTAAAGTTCTTATTGTTAAAAATGGTGCAAATTTTGCCCCAACCAATCCGACGTTAGCATAAGAACTTTTATTACATGGGCCTGATAATATCTACACAACAAAAGGTTGTTAGTATTTTCTTTAGAAGCATGACGCAGGCTGATACCGTTTGTATTTAATGCAATGGTACTTAGCACTGAAACACGTAGATCTAATATGTGTTTTGTTCTTAAAGGCAAAGGTGGCCTTTGCCTTTACACTACTTCCAGGCTCCAACATTCCCATTTAAAATGCATTGCACAGAGCTGTGTACCTGCAGTTCTGAGCTGTTTTGCTTTTGTAAGTGTATAATTACAAGTGGTCAGTTTAATTCTACTGGGGTTACCACTTTTTCCCTTTAAGACTCAAACACAGGTCTAGCTCCCACTAGCACGTTTTGGATTGCGGTTTGCGATACGGTTGTGCTAGTGGGAGTGCACGCATGTAATAGCCTATGGGAACAGCCCCACTACATGCGATGCATTTCCGTGTGCTATTGGAGTGCATCTGATCACCTAGCAGAGTGCATGTATTGCATGCGCTCTGCTAGGGTGGAAGCACAACACCCATGCACAGAACTAAGCACGATCCCGCATTATTGGGAACGTGCATCCCCCTTCCATTGCGTTTAATACATGCTGTATGCCTAAACTTAAGTCAATGCAGCTTACATTACACTTCTAAGGGCTAGGCCACACAAGCCCGTTTTTCAGGAGATTGTGACTTTCCAATTGTATTAAACGCAGCAACACACCAAAATCTTGCGATTTCGGGTATGTTCAGAGTGAAAACGGACAAATCACAAGTGCAACGCATATTGATCGCGTGCGATTGTGTGTTCGATTCAGGTGCGTTGCAGTGTGGCTGTGCCCTGAATGTACATTGCAGCAATACAAACACTAACATAAATGGTAGAGTGCAGAAATAAATACATAAAACCACACAGTCTTGCAGAAATGCTCCCAAATATAAAGGGTTTACAAGTTGCTTCCTAAATAAATTTGAAAAGGGTTAACACCTTCCCCCAGGAAAATCTGCTAATAATATTTACTGCTATCTCTGATGATTGGCTGGGAGACACTGGCAGATGGAGACTGAGTTCAACTTAGCATAAGGGGAGTGGGAAACAAACACAAGGTAGCTAGTTCACATGTGCAGAAGGAGTTTTTTGTCCAGGACCACCAGGAAGTGGCAACACTAGAAGCCACCTGTGACACCATAGATTGCCAGTACTCAGAAATGTTCTATAATTGATTTACACTAAGAGGCCGAATTCAGAGGTGAGAGTCAAAAGTGACAGTTATAGAGTCTGTGGAGCTGCCTTTGTATTTTGGGTTTAGTTCTCCTTTTTAGGTTTAAATGCCTTTTTCTTACTTTCCATTTCCCTCTTTATATCAGAATTCAGCCACATGGGCACCGATTTATTTTTTTACATTTGTTTCCCAAGGGTATAAATTTATATGTGAAATGGTTTAAAATCCCCTTAAACACAATCCACTTCTGCTCTGTACCTTTACCTGATAATACCTTATCCCAGTTGACATGCTGAAGTATTAACCTGGGAAAATTTGCTTTCCTGAAATTAAGTCTTTGTTAACCCAGCACATTTTTCCTTTTGATAACATACACTAAACGACACTATTTCATGGTTACTACATCACCTAAGCCTCTAGTTACCTTTATATCTATAATACACTGCCATTTCCTATAGCCTAATTCCACCCATATTCCCTCTGCTTTAATATCCTTATCGCCAGTTATTTCTTCTTTTAAATTTGGCTTCAATTCTTTTTTAACATAAACACATACTCCTCCCCCTTTTCTTTTTTCTCTGTCCTGCCTAAACAAGGAGTATCCTCTAAATTTACAGCCCAGTCGTGAGAACTGTTCAACTATATTTCTGCTATACCAATTACATCATTCTTTTCATTCAACTCCATTATCTTCAAATCACCCATTTTGTCAGCCAGGCTTCTCGCATTTTCAAACTTACATTTTAGATTGATACTGTGGTTTATTTATAAACTTCAATACACAAGCTGCCCTATGCTAGCCCCATCCCCTTTCTACCCACCACTGGTCAATCTACATCCTGCTTACCTCCTGGGCTATCTATCCAAGTGATGCGGATAAAACCCTCCCCCCAACCCCCCAAACCTAGTTAAAATCTTCTCCCCCAAAATAGCTGCACCACCATCAATGAGGTGCAACCCATCCGTACTAAAGTGCCTGTATCCGACAGAAAAGTCTGCCCAGTTCTCTATGTACCCAAACCCTTCTTCCTTACACCACCCTCTTAGCCACGCATTAATGCTCCTAAGCTCCCTCTGTCTCCCTAGCGTAGCACGTGGCTGCGGTAGTATTTCTGAAAACAATACCCTGGAGGTCCTTGCTTTTAACTTGGTCCATAGCTCTCCGGAAATCACATTTAAGGAATTCTCCTCCTCTAACATTGGCACCAGTGTTAACCAAGACCACCGGGTCACACCCAGCCCCACCCAAGTCTGTCTACACGATCCACAACATGCCGAATCCTAGCACCAGGCAGGAAACACACAGTTCGGCATGTAGGTTCTTGGCGGCATATTACCCTATCTATCTTTCTAATAATGGAGTCCACTACCACTACCACCTGCCTAGCATTCCTGATCCTAAGTTCTTCCTCTCTTGTATTAGAGATGGCAGTCCCCTAGGTGCTCAAGGGATTAGCCTGCTCCATACATGCTAATTCCGAGCTGTCTGCTTCCACTTCATCACCTAAGGTGGCAAATCTGTTTTAATTGGAAAGCTGGGAAGAAGCAACCCTACCCTTCCGTCCCCCACTTCCCCTAGTAACCCATATAAAACTACCTCCCCCCTCAACCTTCCCTGTCCCACTTCCACCCCCTTCTGTACTGGCCCCAGCCAGTGCCTGCTGTCCCCCCAGATTTGCCAATCCCTGCAATGCTGCCCACTTAGACTCTCCACCTCAGCTTCCAAATAGGCAACCCACTCACACTTGACACAGACATAGGTCCCCTGGAACATCTGCTCCAGGTTCTTATACATGTGGCAGGATGCATATTGCATGAAACCGACAAAACTGTCCCTTCTAATATACAACACCAGCACACACCAACCTTGTTTAATTGCCCTTCTTGTTTCAATGTCATTCTTTTTCTATGTTCTTAATAACAAGATCCTTTACAAAAAGGGACTGTAACAGCTGTCACTCGTTTGTTTCCACTCACAGGAAACTTCCTTTTGTCAGGTATAAACCAATGATCCAACCAATGTGAATTCTATTTAACTAATTGGCCCTAGCCCCCACACCAATTAGTGCAAGAGACAGGAAGAGAGGGAAAAAACAAGACACCTTTCTACAACATGCCTATGGCTAACTAGACTTAGTAAAGCTAACTTCCAAAAACACTGGGAATTATCCCTGGATAGTTGAAAATAGTAGAATGTTTTAAAATTTTAATTGAGGAAATATAAACATAGCATTATGAGAAACTGCTCTAAAGGTTATATATAGATCGTACAGGGTCCGAAGCACTGGTAAAAATTTTTCCCACTCTTAGCCCCCTATGTTTTTGGGGTTGCACCAAACAGGGTGACTTATCACATTTGGTGGACATGTCCAATAGTGCAGAGATTCTAGACTAGTTTTATTACCATGCTTTCCCACAAACTCCTTTACCATTTGTAAACTCATCTGAACTCATTAACCCATCCAACTGTTTCATACAATGTGTTAGCAGCTAAAATACATATTGGAGCTCAGTGGCATTGCCACACTCTGGATAGAACAGCGGTAATACATAGAATAAACTCTATTATAATAGATTTATGAGCGTATGTACCGTATTTCACAAGATACAATGGCACTATATGATAAAATATGCATATATTCATGTGGATAGCTAGCTCATATTCAACTAATTTCCCATCATGAGTCAATAAATGTATTTGTATCTTTATGAAATGTTTTCATAAATATTTTAAATTGTATAATTAAACAATATATATCCGTATGCTCACGTGCGAATTGTTAAAATATCTTCTTAAAAATCCATATTGCTTATAATGTGAACAAATACATTTGCATAAATAATAAAAATATTGAACACTAAAATGAGTAGAATATGTATATATAATCATTGGATTTCTTTTAGGTGAAACCTCTCATCTGGATTGAGTCTGTTATAGAAAAACATTCCCACAGTCGCATTGAGTACATGATCAAGGTTTGTAATGAGTCAATAAGTCAATCAAGCATAATGCACTCGAATCTAAAAGCTTTAAGGCTTTCAGGTGTTGTGCAGGGAACCTAAAACTCAATGAATAGCTATAATAAAATTAGAGACCGTTAGCATAAATGTTCTAATGCACATCCAAATCCTTGTGTACTCAGTGTACCCATACCCCAAGGTTATCAAAGTCTTAATATTAATTCAGTAATAGAGAGTAGCACACCAGTCTATGAAGAAAAGGGTTTCTTTCACCATACACAACATTTCTGGGGAATATCCCCCTTCATCAGGGAATGCTTTCAAATAATAGCATAGGGTTTAAATACCCCTGTGGTAAACTAACCCATCTTAACTGGAAAAATAAAGAGTGTACATTAGATTTTCTGGCATGCCTCCAGATGTTTAAAAACTACAACTCCCAGCATTCTGTGGGTTCTCTGTAGTTAAGGAATGCTGGGAGTTGTAGATTTCAAAACATCTGGAGGCATACCATTTGAGAATCCCTGAATAAGACATCATAGTAAATCACACAAGTGTGTATGGGACTGGGAATAATAGCCAGGGTTAATCCAAGAATCATCAACAGCCCAGAATATATCCTCCAGTGTACTCTGGAATCCATAGTGATTAAAATCTTTAAACAGTAACTGTGGTCTCCATACTAGTGTCCTCTATTTAAGAGCTTTCTTGTACCTTTTAAACAAGCCAAGGATAATGTCTTTAAATAGCTTCTCTGGATTTTAAGTTATTGGTTTGTAAAGTTAACAGTTTCTTGTCTGTCCCGACTGTCTGACTCTGTGACAGTCACCACCCAAAAATCAATCTTTTCTGAAGCTACAGACCTGCAACCATTATCTGTCCTTTCCTCTACCTATGGACACCTAAGGGAGAGAAAAAAAATCTATTCAGGCTTGTGGCTAGTATTAAAATGATTCAGTAGTTCAGTGGCAGGGCCTATGGTGCAGATGATGAGTCATTTTATAGGTAGGAGTGAGCTCTTTATTAAAAAAGACCAATTGTGTGGAGACCACAGCTCCCCCCCCCCTTTTAACTGTGTAAAGTGATTGAGCATCCTCTAAAAGTCCATGAAACCAAAAACTGATTTTGCCAAACATGTTATAATGAAATAAGAGTTTTAGGAATAAATTATTTGCTTCCGAGTCTTACTTAAACACATTCTAAGCTTGAAACTTATTTGTAGGTCCATTTAGTCTCTTTCCTGGAGAGCCCTGTTTGGTCGTTACCTTTTCTTTCTAATGGTGTGTAAACATCCTAAAGGACTTAATAAAGACCTTGATCTATGGAGATACTTGTGATCCACCATAGAGACATTTATAGAGACATATTTTATAGAGATCTTTTATTCATCAGATAATGTACGACTCATCCATAATGGCATCCATAGTATTACCGTTCCCACAGTGAAAAACCCTTTCCGAACTTGAAGACTAAACTTCTTTTCTTCCAGTCTCATAGGGTGTCCATCTGTCCTTTGACATGTTCTATTGGTGAACAATGAACCAGACAGTTTATTGTAAAATGTAAACATACATTTTATAAACATACATTCTGAGCCATTCCTTTTTTAAAAATTAAATAGTCTTTCCTTTAGGAAGAAACCTACAATCCTTTATTAATATGTATCATGATCCTTTTTAGTCTGATATATTATATGAGTAAAGAATCTGATTGTACACTCACTTTTATATCTATAATCATGTACTGCTTGCCAGTCCTCTCTTCCTTCTTCTGTTTGTCTCCCGGAACTTTTGTTTTAATCTTTTCTGTTGCAGTAGTGTTAGGGGGTTGCTGCCTCAAAATCACTTTGTTGGCTATCTGTTGAGGAGGATCTGAACCGATCACTTCCTGTGTCCTCAGACCCTTCTATTAGACTATCCTGATCTCCTTTCTTCTTTCACCTGCAATTAATCCCTTATGGATAGGTGCAACAATGATAGGGCCACATCTATCTGTACTGCTAGTGGATCATTTGTTTTTTTTAATACATTTTTAGATACATTTTTAACATGCATTTTCTTTATTAATACTGTCCCATTATATTGTACCTTTCATAGTGTGTTTCTTAATATACCTTCTACTTTTGACACCTTATTTTAGGCTAAAAGCCAGTTCAAACGAAGATCCACTGCCAATAATGTTGAAATTCACATTCCTGTGCCAAATGATGCAGATTCCCCAAAATTCAAGACCACAGTTGGAAGTGTAAAATGGGTTCCAGAAAACAGTGAGATTGTGTGGTCTATAAAATCTTTCCCAGTAAGTTTCAAACATATTTAAAGGTCAACAAAGTTCATAAGCATATGCACACGCACCTGTACGTAAACCTTTCTGGTGTTTTAGGGTGGCAAAGAGTATCTCATGAGAGCTCACTTTGGCCTACCAAGTGTTGAAGCAGAGGATAAAGAAGGAAAGCCACCTATCAGTGTGAAGTTTGAAATTCCATATTTCACAACCTCTGGCATTCAGGTGTGAATACATTTTAAAGCAATGCTTTTATATTTTAAGTGCACTACTATAAGTATAAGTTGCTGCATTAAATTTTTCTGTTTAATTTTAAAGGTTCGCTATTTGAAAATCATTGAAAAAAGTGGTTACCAGGCCTTACCATGGGTGCGATATATTACCCAGAATGGAGGTAATGAAATGCAACAATTGCAATGTATACACCTGTAACAAAAACCAATAGAAATTTGAAGGACAATTTGTGTTTAACCACAATTCCAGGTTAAATTGAAATGTTAGATGATTTCTTTTATTACCAACTTTTTATTGAAGCAGCCTGTTCTGCCCTTTGTATCCCCGATTATGTTCTTCTCATCATGCATATTGCCAAATTTCACAGGACAGAAACTCTGTAATAGCTGTAATACATTATTAGTCACACAGATAAAGCCTATTCAGGGTTTTAAGTATGATGATGAAATTACACAAGTAGTAATTGAAATTTGGGCTGTCTGGTGTACAGGCGTCAATATGTTGCCAGCGCATATTGGTGACATATTTGCGCCTGTACACCAGACAGCCCAACTATTCCTCTTTTTATATCTTGTCCAATAACCTATGCCTGTGGTAAACATTTAGTTTACCTGTGTTTAATTGCTAAGCATGCTCTATTACTTAGACTGCCTATGTCTAAGGTATACAGTACATAGGCAGAGTATGATGTTTTCCAGGCTTTCCTCTAATACAGAGATTTGAGGATTGGTGCTATGTGATATATTAGCAGATCACACCACGGCAAGCTGCAGTAAACATTAACTTTTTTAGTACCATATCTTTTGATTACCTTCATTTAGATAAATGTGTTGTCGTTGATTCTCCCAATCTATCAGACCACTCTTGGATTAGGGTTAGGTCTCCCTACGGAGTTGCATTCCACTTTCCATTTTGTTTTGCGAATCGCAATGTAATTTAAAATATAATAGAAATCGCGAGAATCAGTTCCCACTGTATAATTTGCGTTCCCAAATCTATTTTGGCCATTTTTTATCTGCATGTGTGCATGACTTTTTATCTGTGTGTGTCAAAATCGCAGTCAATGGGAACACAAAAAAAAAAAAAACGTGGACACACACAGACAAACTTATTTTTGGTGTTTTCTTTTTTTTGTGTTTCCTCAAGTATTTCCTTTATTTTCCAAAAACTGGACACAAAATACATAAGACATAAATGGCCCAGAAACATGGACACACGTGGACAAATGCATAGAAATACGCATGTGTGTCTGCAAACGGACCAGAAAGGGGACAAAATGCATTGTCCTAAACCCACTTAAAATGGACAGCACAATTCACATAGTGGAATCTAGCCCTAAAACCCTTTAGTTGAATGTTTGCATTGCATTTACAATAGAACATAAAACCAGGCAAACAAACTACTGCATTTCAGGCAAAGGCTTAAAGGTGACAAGTTTAACCAAATTCCTGTTGTAATTGTTTCTGACAGGGATGTTTAATGCAACATGTTTGGACAACTCGGGACAGTGTCAGGACAGGCAGGTCAAAAATAGTAAACAAAGAGTTAATTCGCTATTCTCCTTAATGTAAAAATGTCTCTGACCTGGCCTGCAGGATTGAGAACATACCACACCTCTGTCCCATTTTCAGTTTTCCCCCTCCATATTTAAACTCTTAACAATTTACCACAATTAATAATTTTACCTCCTGTAAGACCACATCACTTTTTTCTTTATAGATTATCAACTTCGGACTCAGTAAGATGAAAACTGCATTATAAGATCATTGGTCCAGTAATACTACAGATTCTGATTACTTTGCTCTGTGGATTATTGAAGAAAAATGGATATGACTATCCTGTATTTTGGGAGAATTGGACATCCCTTACAAAAAAAGAACTGGCAGCAACATCAGATCTGATACATTTTTTTCTGCTTTCTGTAAATATACTGTTCACAGTGCCACTTACAGAACCAATCTGAATTTTAATGAATGTTGTCTGTTAACATTCTGATTGTTGGAATTGTATTTTGGGAAGGAAAATAGAATTATAAAATCAGTTCTTAGTTTTGGCCTTAATTGTGTAAAAGAAAATAATGTTCTTTAAGGAAAAGCTGTATTTGTTATAAAGGTTAAGCTTGTTATGCTGTCCCATCAGGATGGAATTATTACTGGGCTGTTACACTCTCCTCTTTTCACATTAAATACTATTCAAAATATTTTTACAGGTTATTTACCTGAAAATACTTAGACATTTTTCATGTCTGGAGCAAATCTTTAAAAGGTCTTAACTAATTAAATTGTTGTAACAATGTATGTAACACACACTTTTCTATTATGTTGTCCAAGTCAGAGAGAAACATTGGATATTGGCAAAATTAACAGTCAAAACGTATGTACATTCATCTCCTGAGATGTATTAATAAGTGTTACGGTTTAGGTTTACTAATTCTGTTGCAACTTCAAAATGGAGACAAGAATTAATTTAGCACCTCCTAACCTAAGGGGCATATTTATCACAACACTGCGGTCGGAAATACTAATGGTAAATGACCGCAATTGCCATTTACCGTATATACTCTAGTATAAACCAAATTTTTTTACCTTTAAAATCATCTTGAAAGTCTCCCCTCTGTTTATACTTGGGTCTGGATGCTGCTGGACAAAATCACATACTGTAGCCCTGAGAAAACAAAAGCTGTACCTTGTAACACAGAGAATTCTCTTGATTTCAGTGGGTTAGGTAATTGTTGTCCTGCTCACTCAGATCAGCCCAGACTGCAAGGCAAATGGAAAAAAATGGTCTTTAAGTGTTCAGTATGCACAGAAAGGTATACAGGGCACATCTGTGTATGGGACTTTCTATAGGACTGTCTGAAACTATCTATTGGGCTGTGTATTGGACTTTCTATGGGACTGTCTGTGGAACTATCTATGGGGCTGCCTATGGAAGAAAGTCAACCCTCTGTTCATATGCGAGTGAAGCAGTTTTCCTAGTTTCAGTTAAAAGTAAGTACCTCGGTTTATATTCGGGACGGTTTATATTCCAGTATATATGGTACTCTTTAAGTAAAGGTTAAAAATACTACTGTTAGAAAATATTGTAAATAATAAAATTGTCATTAGATTATAACTTCTTTTGGCATTTGTCAATCTATATGTCAACCATATATACTGTTCATTTATAAATGCACTTTAAATGCTTTTTATGAGTGACAAGATTTATGTATGCCCCTTTCTGATAATACAGTATAATATCTGTATTAAAGAAGAACAATATATCATTGTGGTTCACAGGTATTATATCTATTTGCCAGCAGTCACTGCGCTCTCTTCTCCCCTTCTCCCCTCTTATTTTTTAAAGGAAAGGAGGGCTTAGTAACTATATATAACTTAAAGGGTATCTCCACTCGTATTTTTAACATTTTGTAATCCAGTTCTATTGAAGAACGGGAGGTAAAGGAGCTGTGCCTTACCTTCCGTTCTTCAATAGAACAAACAGTAGCCAGGAGAGAAGGCAAGAAACTTACCCGCTTGCTCGCTCCCCCGGTGTGTAGTCTGACAGGACCTTGTTTTCTATGCGCATGCGCGATCTATGCGCATAGAAGACAAGGTCCGTCAGGACCTGTCAGACTAAGCGCCGGGGGAGCGAGCGAGCGAGCGGGTAAGTTTCTTACCTTTTCTCCTGGCTCCTGTTTGTTCTATTGAAGAACGGAAGGTAAGGCACAGCTCCTTTACCTCCCATTCTTCAATAGAACTGGATTCCCAAATGTTGAAAATACGAGTGGAGATACCCTTTAATATTTATCCCATTAGAGTTGGCCAAACTTCAGAAAATCCGGTCTGATTTTTGAACGTTTGAAAAAGTTCTGAAATCTGACCCATTAAAGTCAAGGGGGAAAAAAGTTTAAAAAGTTATAAATAAAATAAGGTAAAGTAAAGCAATGGTAACTTCTTTCCTGCTTCCACATTCAACATTGGATAATTATTCTGAAAATGCGATATTTTCGGAAATTCAATATTTCTAGAATATAGTATAGTATTTGAGGTTGAATAAAGACATACGTCCATCCAGTCCAACCCATCTAGCAATACCCTCATTTCCTGTCTAACTGTTGATTTATACCCCTTGCTATTCCTGCTGACATTAGTGAGCTGACATTTCAAGTTCTATAACGGTCCTTTTTCTTCCCAGTATGCACACTAATATTCCTAACAGTAATATCTACTGATTGGCTGTTGGATGGGTCAAACATGCTCAGATCAGATACTGAGTAACTAAAACAACCCAGGCACTGGGGTCAAGGGCAAGCCCATAACGGTCCCTATTAAGGGTCCTGCAAACAGCAAATCAGTATTTCAGAAGCATTTTTATTTTACATAAAATGCTCAATGGGAATGTTAAGGTCATTAGGATTGGAAAATACTAATTTTCTCCCTTAAAAATATATGTATTTGCACTGAACTTCCCCTTTAATCTATTTTTGTAGCACATAAGGCAAAGCAGGCAAAGGTTAACTATAGCATCAGCATTATTGAGTTAGAGTAAGCTCACTGCAGTTTGCAAGCATTGTTGAGGCGTCAGACAGGCTTGGACCCCGCATTGAATTCTCTCCCTCAGAAGGGAGGGGTAAGGCTTCATAGGAACAGCACCATTGAGTTAGAGTAGACCCACTGCAGTTTTCCACCATTAAGGAGCCAGACGGGCTTGGACCCAATGGACATACCACACACCTCAGAGTATGCATCGTGCAAGGGAAAGTAGGCGAAAGGGTAATGCTTACCCACAGCAGAACCATTGAGTAAGGATTAGGTCCCACTAGTGAGATTCAAAACATGTGTTGCACTCCAATCACTTGTCTGATTTACACTGCCAATGCAAAGCTATCAAAGCGGTCCACACTATGTGTGCTGTGCTCCGATCTGTTATTGGAACACATGCATTCACAAACTTTTGTGCATATAACAATAACAAATGATAGTGATAGTGGGACCTAACCATTAGAGTTGGCTTACTGCAGTTGGCCACCATTTTTGAGGAGTCAGGCAGGCTTGGCCCCTCTGCACATACTCACACCACATGGCTTCTCACAAGCGAAAATGGGTAACATGTCACAAGGTGCCTGTCAAGCTGTATTTTATTACCTGGGGGTAGACACTGCTAAAAATAGGTCATTGGTTAATTTGGCACATGTGGCTGGATCATTTGCACAAATTCATCTGAAAAGTATGAGTTTTTTCAAACTTGTTAAACCCAATTCAAATTCTAGTCCATCTCTACCAGTCAATAGTGATTAGTTGATCAGGTTCAAATATCGGCCTATGTGTATCTAGCCTTAAGGCAAGAGGATTTGATTTGAAGAAGTTGCATCATTGAAATTTACCCTCTTCCAGTGCTGATTGTTAAAGAACGTGTTTTCCCCTAAAATTAAAAATGCTATTAAGGTGAATCACCTACAAACTACTATTTTAAAAAAAGCTGAAAGATTTAGGTCTAATCTGTAATGCAGCAAATTTATGCTCTTCCTCTTCCATTTGCATCTCAAAAAAGATAAAAGCTCAACATTCATTTTGGCTGTAAAGTAGAGTTGATCCAGGGATATTTCCGATTGCCACTTGGGACCGTATTTAAAAAGCCACGGTATCGCTTTTTTGCGATACCACCGCGGGTTAGTTAACGTACGATTACGGATCGTACATATTCATTAATTCACAAACGTTTAGTCCTAGAATAAAGTGCAGTAGTAAACTAGCACAATGGTATTCCATGGGGATTGTAAATCTACGATTTTGTTATAAATACGGCCCTTGGAGTCGGGAAGGAATTTTTTTTCCCCCCCTTCATAAATTTGGTGGGTTTTTTTTTTTGCCTTCCTCTAGATCAACAGTTAGGCAGGAAATGAGGATATTGCTAGATGGGTTGGACTGGATGGACGTATGTCTTTATTCAACCTCAAATATTATACTGTACTAATGTACTAATGAAAGCTGTTACATTCACGACTGACATCTGCTAAATGGAGGAGCCAAATATATATAAATATATATTGGGTGCACTACAGTTTGAAATGCATTGTTAGCTGTAAGTCAGATGGAGATAAAAATATACCATCTTTTTTTTATTGAATCAGCGAGATTCAATAAAAGTTCTTATCGTTTAAAATAGTGCTAATTTTGCCTCAACCCAATCAGATGTTAGTTTTCAAATGTTACATAAGTTCTGATTGGTTGGGGCAAAATTAGCACCATTTTAAACGATAAGAACTTTTATTGAATAACCCCCATTATGTCAAAAGAAACAAAAGAGGGAGGGATAGCCTTCCCCAGTACCCTTATATAGCTATCTTCACACTTGACATCCAAAATAACTGCAATTGATTTTTTGTACAGAAATTGAATACACCAACATCCTAGACACACAATATACAATACCCCACCTCAAAATACAATATCACACAAATAAAACTGAACTTTCTCAGTTACTATAAATAATAATAAAATGTCAAACTGTATATAAAGTGTCTGTTGTGCAGCAGGATACGGGGAAACTGTCCAATGCAGAAGATACAAATAGCCAAATTCAGTTCATTTATTAATGATTTGGAAGTAGTTATTTGCAGCAAGGTCTGTGTTAGCAGACAAAAACCTTTGTGTTGCTAATACTATAAATGGCGTGTTAAGTGAACAGACAGGGAGATTTAATAAAAGTTCTTATCGTTAAAAATGGGGCAAGTTTTTCCCCAACCAATCAGATCTCATTTAACATTTGAAAGCTAATATCTGATTGGTTGGAACTTCTGGGTTATTCCCATATCCCATGGCAGCTCTCAGGAACGCTACACCTTTTAAAATGTTTTTACAGCATTCCACAAGCTAAAAGCAAAACCAGAGTGCCAACTACAGACTGGTTTCGGTTTTATTAAGCCATCATTAGTGAAGTGCAGGCCTCTGGTTTGGCAGTGTGAAGAGCCTATCGACAGCCGTCACTAATTAAATAAGATAGGATGGTGGAAAGGGACCTTGGAGTTTTAGTGGGTAACAAACTTAAATGAAGCAAGCAGTGCCAGACAGCAACAGCTAGAACCAGCAAGATACTGCCACAAATAAAAAGAAATAGAAAGGCTAACTTCCTCGTGGCACTCTACCACCAATGTCCCATATGAATGTATCTATAGATAGGGGAAACGAGACAAAAGCATTTTTCTTTCAGCCTTGGAGGACCCAGGCACAGGAGGGGTTTAAGCATCACCTCCAGGAGCGGACACTTGAAAATTGAAGTTTGTACAGGCTCAGGTGCTCCTCCCATTACCATATATTCCACAGCAATGGAAGCCTGCCTCATTTATTTAAGTGTCCGCTCAGGAGTTGGACTGCTTCCTCTACTATCTTAGCATACAGATATATTACAGAACAGCTGGAAGGAATCCTCTTCCAGCGCTTCTATAATGATAGACACGCAGACTTGGGCTGTTCACTGTCTCTACATACAGACATGACAAAACAGCTGGAAGGAATCCCCTTCCAGCACTTCTACACAATTACACATGCAGACTTGAGCTGTTCGCCCATTTCTAGTGTATTACCCAAGTTCTTGACATCCTCTGACTCAGGGACGTTCCATGGAGGTAAAACAATTCAAGCCTATTAAGGCTCCTTGGCACACAACGGCTTTCAACAGGCACTACCGCTGTTGAACTCCAGACAATGATTGCGGGTCAGGCACCATCTGGTCACCTATTCTCCATGGTGAGGACCGGGGTACCAGGTAGGCGGGAGCTCTGCCCTGCTGGTCTTCTATACGCGCCCTTTCCCTGTTTCCTTGGAGCAAATCCTGTCGCGGGGGCGAGACTTCTGGTCATCTCCTCTGGGTCTCACATTGAGCTCTTCTACTCCTCTGACCCTTTCATCTGGCTCTGATCTCTACAGCTCTTCCCTTGCCTCCCCCACTTAGCTCCTCTGCCTATTTTCATTAAAGGGACTCTGCTCAGTGCTAGAACATCTAAAAAGTTAGGCGACTTTTTGGATATAGATCCTGAGGGTGGGGGTTTTGGGCCTTGCCTCTTTCCTACCTCTCTTTAGCCTGCAGAGCCCATAGACCTTTTTATAGGTATATATTTTTTTTTAAAAATTCCATTTCTCTTTTCTTTCTACTTTACTTCCTTTCTATGGCCAGCAAGGGGTCGCTCCCATCCCATCAGAAGGGGAATAATAATCCCCTGGTAGAAATATTGTATGTATGTGCGACCTGTCAAGCAAAATTACCTGCAGGCCAATATGGTCCATGGTGCGCATCTTGTAACGCTACCCATGACCCTCCACCTGCGCCTCCTGGCTCAGCCGGGCTAAAACCGGATTGGGCAAAATCCATTTGAGAATCGATAGACCCACAAACATCTATCAACAGGGTCTACTCAAAATTCAGCTATTCAAGGGACCCTTCAGGAGTATGAACCAGCATGGGCTAAATCCTTAGCCTCTTCTGTCGTCCCTGTCTGCTTCCATTTCACAGGTTCTCCAATGCGGACAGCTAGTGAGTAAAGACAGAGACTCCGGACCTCCTAAGTCGCAGGAATCTCTCACCTCCATTACAGTGGAAAATTCGCTTCAGGAGGACGATGACATCCTCGATGAAGTAAAATACGACACTCCCAAACAGGAGTCTCAAACAACTTTTACACCCGAAGCTGTCGACGCTCTAATAAGGTCAGTTCTTAGTGCCTTAAATCCAAAATCTCAGGAAGATTCCCTCCAAAACCCTTTTCTCCCAGGTTAAAAAAATGAATTCAGTTCCCATTATACAAACAGTTAGATAAAATAGTTCTCCATGAATGGGCCTCTCCAGAACGCTTTTCAATGTTATGTTCCCATTTCCCAAATCGGACATAGAATGATGGTCTTTTTCTCTGAAGCCAAAGGGGGACTCAGGCACTACCCTCCCTTTGTTAGAACTTAGTTGGTTTGACGATTCTAGGTTTCTCTAGATCAGTTTAATGTGTGGGCTTGTTCCCAACTGTTGGAAATTTTCTTGTTATCTGTACTTCTTTCGCTCTCCCTCTTTGGGACAAACTGAGGCAGGCTTCCGGTACTGTGGAATATATGGTAAGGAGAGGAGCACCTGAGCCTGTACAAACTTCAATTTTCAAGTGTCCGCTCCTGGAGGTGATGCTTAAACCCCTGCTGTGTCTAGGTCCCCCTTCGGCTTCAGAGAATTTTTTTTACGGTAAGTAACAAAATCTCCTTTCCCTTAACCTATCATAAAAATGAAGTCTAAACTGTATGCGAATGATCTACACATATAAACATTCTGTGGCAATAAATAGTGACATCATAAAATACCACCACAAAAAGGCTGGGCTATGGGATAAAAATTGCTGTAGGTACAATAAAATAGGTAAATAAGAGTCTTAGTGTCCCCTTAAATATGAAAAGATTGTCCAGTCTGTTGACCAAAAGACCCTAAATAGCTGTGTGCCAAAAATGAAGGTGGCTGGTAGGTGTGTTCCTCTACCATGCAACTAAACAGTCTGGCGTGCAAAATGAAACACTCACTGAGATGGTTTTGTTGCCTTC
This sequence comes from Hymenochirus boettgeri, assembly GCA_019447015.1. Lineage (NCBI taxonomy): Eukaryota > Metazoa > Chordata > Amphibia > Anura > Pipidae > Hymenochirus > Hymenochirus boettgeri. Next base: position 228,889,288 of record CM033474.1, on the reverse strand, counting down.
CAACAGACTGGACAATGTTTTCAGATTTAAGGGGGACCATAAGACTCTTACTTACTAAATAAACTGCATGGTAACAAGCTGCTTTCAAAGTCTTATCAGGGACTTCCTTATTCCATTTCTTTAAAAAATGTATTCTTTGCCTAGCAAAAGATAAAGCTTCCAAATGTACCAGGATTAACTGCTTATTCACTGTTGGCGTGCTGGGTAAGGCACCAGGTTTAAAAATGCACAGTTCAGAAAACCACAAGTTCGAATCTCCACACTTACCTTTATTGTTTCCATTATGTACTAAAATATTCTACATGCACCAGTGATCTGTATAGTATCTCTATTATCCAAGAGCTAAGAGCTCTGCTTTTAGCAAGATAGTAAATGTACAAGTTGCAGGTTCTATTCCCCACTTAATTGGTTTTTGCTGAAATGTTAGTATTCCGTTTCTTACATCCATGCTATCTATGAAATATACTGCAAATATTACTTTTCTTTTTGTATGTAAAATACAGGGAGAATCTCTGTGCTGTAATGTGATTGGCGGTCATCTTCTAGGAAGCAAGGCTGCAACTTCCTCGTTTTGATCTATTGAGCACCACAGAGCATGTGCCTGTATGCAGACACTTCACTGGGGGCTTACCCAGCAAAGGTGGATTGTGGGAGCTGACCCCTAGTACTCACAGGTTGTTTTTAAAACACCCAATAGCCACAGCAAAGGGAGAGGTGAGACGCAGCTTGTTGTATGTTTGTGAATGTGCTCTGTCTATTGGGACAATGTTGTCTTTAAGTTCTCCTTTAAGGAAGTAAGAATTTAGATTCTGCCATAGCAGTGGATGAAGCACTGGTAAGGCCTCATTTGGAATATGCGGTGAAGTTTTGGAATCCCATATACAAAAATGGACATCTTGAAAATGGAAGCAGTTCAGAGAAGGACAACTGAAATAATAAAGGGAATGGAGGGGCTCGACTATGCAGGCAGATTAGACAAGTTACAGCTGTTTACATTGGTAAAGAGACATTTGCATTGGAATATGATCACTTTATAGAAATATATTAATGGGCCACACAAACTCTCTGGTACATAGTTCACTATAGGTCATATTAGAGGAGTTGTGGACATCCTTTAAGATTGGAAGACGTTTCATCTTCAGTTTGGAAAGGTTTGTTTTCAGTGACACTCTTCCAGCAGATGTGGTAATGGCAAGTTCATTGAATAGCTTTAAAAAAAGTGGTCTGGAGAAGTTTCTAAAACTAAAATGTTAATACATATACTGTAGTTCTGTTTGATACAGGGATACTTTCCGATTGACAGGAGTTAGGAAGGAATTTTCCCCCTTTTTAGCTTCTGGATCAAGGTAGGGTTAAAAAGGAGGGTAAAAAGGTTTGACTAGATGGACCTATGTCTTTATTCAACCTCAATTACTATGTTACTATGACTGAGGTAATTTGAATATGAAGACAGATTGGGTAAGTTCAATTATGCATTCTAGTGAAAAGGCAGTTACGTGGAGATATGATCAATGTGTATGAAAACCCTAATGGGCCATAAAATAAACTGGTGCATTATATACCAATAGAGATGGCCGAAATTAACAAAGTTCGGTCTGTTTTTGAACTTTCGAACTTCAGTAGAAGTTTTCAAAAACGGACCCATTAAAGTCAATGGGGAGTAATAGTCTGAAATGTTTGAATGTTTTACAGATAAACTAACAATGGTAACTTACTGTAAATGGCTGTGGCACCTGGGAAATGGTCTGGGGAACGTATCACCATCACCTGTTTAAACACTCCTTACTTTATGATTGGGCAATTGTCAGGTTTGTGCCAGCTACATTCGAGGGCTAAGGAAAATTTGAGGGTTACCGAACGATACTTTCGAGGGTTACCGAAAATAGAACCATAAATTTGAGGATTATCAAAAAGGAATAATACTTTAAGGGTTACCTAAAGTCGAAGGCTAAATTCGAGGTTTAGTGAACGATACATTTAAGGGTTAGCGAAAACAATCTACACATTTGAGGGTTACCGAAAACAAATGATACTTTTGAGGGTTACTGAACGATACATTCTAGGGTTAGCGAATGGCCCGTAAATGCGATAATTATCGAATTTACTATAATTAGCGAAAATACATACATGAGTCCGAAAAAAAGAACTAGTTTGAGCTTGTCCGAACTCATAAAGTTCGGCTCGAACTTGGGTTCAAGTTCGGCTTTGTGTTCATCTCTATTTACGAATAGGAGTCTGGAGACCAAAAGCTCAGAAAGGGTTTTTCACTGTGGGACTTGTAAAACTATGGTACGGTCTTCCATTGGAAGTGGTTATGGAAGGTTCATTGGTTTTAAAAAATAAAATAAGCTGATCCAGGGATATTTCCGATTGCCACTTGGAGCCAGGAAGGAACGTTTTCCCCTTCAAATTTTTTTTTCCCCTTCCTCTGGATCAACTGTTAGGCAGGAAATGTTGGACTTGATGGCCATAAGTCTTTATTCGATCTTAAATGCTATACTAAAAAAATCCATTGGACGTCAAGTACTAAAGACAATAAAAGGAATCCAACTTAGTGCAAGGGCTGTTTATTAATCAACTATATTTGAAAGCATAAAACAAGTTTAGAAAAAACAAAAAGGGGAAAAATAAAAATGAGGGGGGTAAAGACTGCAATCACAAAATGTGTACTGGGTATTAAAAACATTAACAGCTGTTAACTGAAAAAATATATATATCTTAAAGAAGAAGCAATCCAATCAGTGAATCGTTTTGGAGAATGTTACATTGGTCATAATCAGCATTGCACAAAATGTTACACACAGCTAGAAATGCTAAATAAGCATCTACTAATCTAATTGGAGGGGGGATGAGGGAGAAAAGAAAATTAAAAGTGCCCTTCGGCAAAGTTACTAAATAAAAATGTCCATTGTACAGGAAGGAAGGTGGCCCTAGTTTTATAAACCAAAGGCAAAGAATGTAGCATATAAAGTATCAACTGCAGCTAAAAAAAGTTGCTGGCCTTAAAGACATCTGCATTTGGATAAGTTTCATTCTGCCCAAGTGGCAACTGCTACATTCTCTTCCACCAATGGTTCAACTCCAAAATAAGGAATAATAAACAGTACTTGGGGAAAAAGTAACTTTTTGTGTATTTTGCGGTTAATTACAATGAATGTTAATTGGCATTAGCAGGTCAAAATATGGACCTTACACCATTTACGTTAGACCTGAAAATGAATGCCTCCAACCATATACTGTGGGCCACCTTCCAGTTTGCCTGCATTGTTTGTGTGACAACCAGATTGAAGAAGTAACTACTGAGAAAAACTTGACTTTCAAACCAATATAATCCCCAATTTCCACTACTACATCCATTGCTGGAAAGGGAGTTGATTATAGGTTGTCTTTTTCTCCTTTTTGGTGGAGGCCGAAGGGCTGAAAAATTGTATCCCTATTCCAAGCATATAATTTGTCTAAACAAAGATTTGTTTGTTTTGTGAAGTACAGTCCAGACAGTAGCCAATCAAAGCATACAGAAAAACACTGAAAAAAAACCCCTCTCCTTAAAGGAGTTTGTAAACTCCATTGCTCTGCTACACTGCTTTAGGAAAGAGAGGCTAGTCATATGCTGCTGCTTCTGCTTAACGCTGAAAGTCTCTTGCTAGTGGATGCAAATCTAACTGATGAACCACAAAGCTCTTCAGTACTTTCAGGTCCACAGGTCCACCGCAATCATATAAACTAAGAATTTCTTTTAAAAATCCAGCACTTCCATACACTTCATTAAACCATCTAGCATTGACAGAACCTTTAGGTAGAGGGGGTAAAGTGGTGACCATCCTGCTTACAAAGCCTGTTTGAAATCAAACCTGCATCTCAAAGTTGACCTTTCTGTTTGTCAAATACAGAGGTTCGTGTTAATCTGGAATGGATGACACTGACACCAATAATTAATAATTAAAAAAAAACAAAAAAAAAAAAAACAGACTCAATTACTGGAGTCCATAGAATAAAACAACTCTGAGATAAGTAATTGTTTTCCTCCAGCTTTGCTAAAATTGTGCCAAATAATTTGACTTGAAAAGAGCACATGCTCTTCTCTCCAGCACTTGCCCTATAGGGGGCAAAACACTGTTGGCCACTGGTTTCAAAAGGGCAACATGATGTTTTGGTTCCCTAGTTCACTACCCATCCCATTAAGGTGCACGTGGCTCCTCTGATGTACAGCCTCTTCTCCTGACGTTCTCCTCGTCTCAGTGTGCTTGCAGTGGTCTCGCTTGCTCTCTTTCTTTTTGTGTTTTTTCCCTCTCTCGTTCCTCTCTCTCCTGTTGCTCTCACAGTGGTGCTTCAGTTTTAGCAGTGGAAAACAGGTATCCATTTTATTTTTTATTACTCAGAATAAAATATGTATGAACTAAGTTCCATGTAGGCTTAGTTCTTATTCAACCTATAAGAAGGGAGAAAATTGCAAAAATGAAGAGTTGCGGCAAAGATTCATCTTTCAAACATGATGAGCCTAAAAATACAAGTTAAGCAAATATCTTCCTATCTCCTATTTTTTTTTTTATTTATGTCTGATAAGGAATTTCTTGCTGTGATAAAATTCTAGGTTCACTGTTGAATATACAAACATTCTGAATGTTTTCCAAAAATATTAGTGTAAAATCATGTCTTGCAACTGAAATATACGCAAGGAGGAAAGTAAAATCAGGAAGATTTTAGAACATGAAACACTTAGCCAAGCATTCAGATGAGGTTTTGTAAGTGAACGTAATCTACTTAAAGATCCTGCTTTAAGTTGTATCTTTATTAACAAGCATCACTGAATTCAGTTCTTAAATAGCAACTGTGGTCTTCAAATGTTAGGGTCCTTTAAAAAGAACCTTGGATCACATGACTATCTGCAGCCTGAGAGAAATTATATGTATTGTCTTATGGTCGCCATAGACCATACCATCACGGTCATCGGTGAGCTTTGTATCGATGGCTGGCCACTATTTTCTTTCCCAGGTTTTTTTTTTTTTGCCCAATCAATTGTAAGATCCGCAAATAGTACAACCAAGATCATACAGTCAATGGCCACTTCTTCCAGTACCTTGACTGCTTCCAGTACCTTGAGTGACATCACCTGTCCTCCTCCTTCTCCCATGTCTGAGCATACTCACTTAGAATTAATGCTGAGAAAGACAGAAAGTGTCTGCACAGACTTAAAAGATGACTATTTAAAAATGGAAAGTACCTGGAGCAGGGAGGGAGGTAGAATTGATTATTCCTACCTCACAATGTTTCGTTAAGGAACTACAACGCTTACAGTTTTCATTTGCCAGGTTAGTCCTGGACTAAGATACTGCTGAAGCCAGAAGGAGGACTGGCAGAATCCGTTTTCTCCAGGCTGGTGATCCTTACAGAAAGTATTGGGAGGTAGGAATTACCAATTTTAAATCACCCAAGTACTTTTCATTTTAACGGTATTTTTACACACAATAGTTATCCTTTAAAGAGAAATTGACCGTTGAGAGGGGGATATTAATGCAGGAAGATACTGACTATAAGATGGCCACAAGATGCTGAAAGCAGGTGTTCAAGAACCTATCCACTTCCTTCAAGTTTTTCCAAAGGATGTGTTCAAGACTTGCTGATAGATTTCATTTAAAAGGCATGTCCACCCTGAAAATATCTTTTCATATAAAAGGTGCCTACCCAGCAGCTGCCTACCCCCAACCTCTGTAATATTTCTTTAAAAATATGCTCAGATTGTTACTTAAACAGCCTTCTTTCCAGCGAATTCCTCCGATCAGGCTCCCTGCTTGTGGAAGTTGCAAGCAGGGGCCGGACCGGCAGCCATGTCTGTGATTGGCTAAGACGTCACTGAAGACGCCGCGGGAGAGAAGGCTATGTAAGTTACGATCAAAGCATTTTTTAAAGAAATATTACAGCGGTTGGGGATGGGCAGCTGTTACCTACCTTATGTTAAGAGGAATTCATGCTAGGTGCCACGGCTGTAGAGGATGGATCCGGATGGTGGGAGGGGGGGGGCTCCCCTATGCATGCCTCAAACCTTGTTGATGTTGAAGAAGAAACAGGCACCTGATGAGTCACTGACAGATTTTATTGTTCAGTTTCCTGGACTTTGAAAAAGCATAGCAAGAAAACCATAAGGAGCAGAGATGTATGGTAAGGTTTATTTTGAACTACAGAGTGAGGCCAGTATGGGGTTAAATTTTAGTTTTGGGGGTGGACATGCCCTTTAACGCTTACATGTTCGAAAGCCACTGTTTAATTTGTTTATCATGATAATTCTGCACAAATAAATGACACTCCCTGCTAAGTTACTTGTTCTTTATACTTTATAGCCTACCCTCCAGCAAACCTTAAATGTAGTTTACTTTCCTTTTTTATCCTGCCACCTTTTAATTTTATTTAGACACTGACAATACTTTTGCACATTTTCTTCTTAATTTGTAGTCATTACTTACATGCTAGTACTGGGACAGCCCAGTCACACCACCATGTTGATATGCACGCTCTCCTTGGTATGTAGAGTCTTGTGATAATGCAACATCAATCTGAGATTTAAATTCATCACCAAGATAGCTATCCTATAACAAGAAAAACCTATCATTAAGCAATTTCATACTGTATTCATATCACAAAGCCTAACCAAACTTTTAAACTAGGATAGTTTGAGGAGTATGTGTTTATGTTAAAAATGAGTTGAAGCCAAATATAAAAGAAGAGATAACTGGCGATATGGATGTTAAAGTGGAGGCAATATGGGTGGAATTAGGAACAGGAAAGGGGGTAATGTCATTGTTGGTGTCTGCTATAAGCCACCAAATGCTAGCAGGGAGTCCTTTATTACCCTGACATTGATTGGTGTAGTGGACCTGCCAACAAAGAAAAGGGCAATGAGTTTCTGAATTTGCTGCAGGATAGTTTTCTCTCACAGGTGAAGTTCCTACCAGAAAAGGAGCTCTGTTGGCTCTAGTAATATCGAACATCATGGAGCGCATTATAGATATAAAGGTAACTGGAGGCTTAGGGAATAATGACCATGAAATAGTGTCGTTAAGTGTATGTTATCAAAAGGAAGTGTGCTGGGTTAACAAAGACTTAATTTCAGGATAGCAAATTTTCCCAGGTTATAAGTAGCTCTTCAGTATGTCAACTGGGATAAGGTATTTTTAGTTAATGGTACTTAACATAAGTGGACTGTGTTTAATGGGATTTTTATCCATTTCACATCTATATTTATACCCTTGGGAAATAAATAAATCCTCTGATGTAAAGAGGAAAATCTAAAGGAAGAAAAAGGCATTTAAAACCTTCAAGTAAGAGGGAACGGAAAGGGCCTTTAGTGACAAAGGAGTAAGAAAGCAATCAAGCTAGATAAAATCAATAATTAAGTTAAGATAGCTGAACAAAATCACTAATCCTAAAAAGAAAAATGTAATAGTAAAAAGAGGAGGACTGAAAATGTGGCTCCATTAATATTAATAAATCTCCTAGACCGGATAAAATACATCCTCGGGTCCTTAGGGAGCTAAGTTCAGTTTTATCTAGGCCATGGTTTCTTATTTTTGCAGATTCCCACATGTCCGGATGTGTGCCTCTGGATTGGAAAAAAGCTGATGTTATTCCAATATTCAAAAAGGGTAGCCGGGTTACAGCCGATAATTACAGGCCTGCATGTTTAACTTCAGTGGTGGGGAAGATGCTGGAAAGTTTAAAGGATAAGTATGCTGTAAAACCAAGTTACACTCAACTGGAAGCAGCAGCTTTAAAAAATCTTTTTCCCTTTTTTTTTTCTAGATCCCTTCTGAGCCTAACTTTCCTGATGTAAAGTTGCTGATATCTTGTGATTCAGCATTGTAGACTGTTTAGCTCCGCCCCGCCGAAACTTCCTGAATCTCCTTCTTTAGTCTGAAAAAGCATTGACCGTTTGGTGCAAGCACAGATGTGTGACAACATCGCACCACTGCGTCGAGACTCAAAGTCTCGGAGGGGCAGAGTCTACAATGCTAAAGCAAGAAAAAAAAAAGGGGGGGGATTTTTTTTTTTTAAAAAGCTGCCGCTTCCAATTAAACATAACTTGGTTTTACAGCATACTTATCCTTTAATAAGGGAACATATAATGTCAGTCCTGAGACTAATATATAAGCCAAGGTCTGTTGGTCTGGGGAGGCACATTTGTACATGGATAGAAAATTGGTTAATGAATAGGATGCAGAGAGTAGTTGTTAATGGGGCCTTATCAATATGGACTAATGTGCTAAGTGGGGTGCCACAGGGTTTTGTGTTGGGGCTGCTTCTATTTAATCTGTTTATTAATGATTTGGAAGTGGGTATTGTCAGCAAGGTTTCTGCGTTTGCTGACAACACAACACTTTGTTGACCATTAAAAACTTCAGGAGGATGTGCAATCATTGCAGGTGGATCTAGACAGATTGTCCCATTGGGCTGCTAAGTGGCAGATGAGATTCAATGTTGAGAAATGTAAGGTGATGCATTTTGGACTTAAAAATCCTTGTGCTGCTTATACTGTTAATGGCTCTATGTTACGCGGACATCCCTTAAGACTTGAAGAAAAGAAGTTTAGGCTTAGTTTGGAGAGGATTTTTCACTGTGAGAACGGTAAAGCTATGGAACGGTCTTCGAGTGGACGTGGTTATGGCAGGTTCATTGAATAGTTTAAAAAAAAAAAAAGAAAAGCTGGATGAGTTTCTGCAAACAAGGGATGTTGCAAAATTTCTGGTATTGATATATAGAGTAGTTGATCCAGGGATATTTTCGATTGCTACTTGGAGTCAGGAAAGATTTTTTTTTCCCTTTATAAATTAGGTGTTTTTTTTGCCTTCCTCTGGATCAACAGTAAGGCAGGAAATGAGGGTATTGCTAGATGGGTTGGACTGGATGGACACATGTCTTTCTGAAACAGCTTTCTTAAAAGAAAACTTTGCAACCTCATCTATACTAATAAAAGGCAAAGCCCTCACTCACTCACCACTAATTCTCCAACTTGCCGTGGAGGCAGACAGCTTAAATTTGGCAGGCTCATTCATTGCACCTTACTTACAAAAGTAAAAAAAATTATTCAAGACATTTGCTTTATCGCCATCCTCCGTAACTAACTTATCCCCATTAATTAATGGTGCCACATTCTCAGTCCTCATCTTCTTACTATTAATATACTTAAAAAAATGTTTAGGCTTAGTGATGCTTTCTTCAGCTATCCTAACTTCATTATTAATTTTAGCTAGTTTGATTGCTTTCTTACACTCCTTGTTACAGTTTTTATACTCCCTAAAGGCCCTTTCCGTTCCCTCTGCCTTAAAGGTTTTAAATGCCTTTTTCCTCCTTACCATTTGCCTCTTTACATCAGAATTCAGCCACATGGGCGTGGATTTATTTTTTTTACATTTATTTCCCAAGGGTATAAATTTAGATGTGAACTGGCTTAAAATCCCCTTGAACACAGTCCACTTCTGTTCAGTACCTTTACCTGATAATACATTATCCCAGTTGACATTCTGAAGAGCTGCTTTTAACCTGGGAAAATTTGCTTTCCTGAAATTAAATGTCTTTGTTAACCCAGCGCACTTTTCCTTTCGATAACAAAGTCCAAATGCCACTATTTCATGGTCACTATTCCCTAAGCCTCCAGCTACCTTTATATCTATAATGCGCTCCACAATGTTAGATATTACCAGATCCAACAGAGCTCCTTTTCTAGTAGGAACCTCAACCACCTGTGAGAGAAAATTATCCTGCAGCAAATTCAGGAACTCATCGCCTTTTTCTGTGATGGCAGTTCCACCACACCAATCAATGTCTGGGTAATTGAAGTCCCCCATAATGAGCACACCCCCCAAACTTGCAGCCCTTGCCAACTGCATATGAAGTTGACTCACCTCCTCTCTGCTAGCATTTGGCGGCTTATAGCAGACACCAACAATGACATTACCCCCTTTCCTGTTGCCTAATTCCACCCATATTGCCTCCACTTTATCATCCATATCACCAGTTATCTCTTCTTTTAAATTTGGCTTCAATTCTTTTTTAACATAAACACATACTCCTCCCCCTTTCCTTTTTTTTCTGTCCTGCCTAAACAAGGCATATCCTTCTATATTTACAGCCCAGTCGTGAGAACTGTTCAACCACGTTTCTGCTATACCTATTACATCATACTTTTCATTCAATGCCATCATTTCCAATTCACCCATTTTGACAGCCAGGCTTCAATGCCCATTGATGTGATGTGAATAAACCCACTTGCTTGCAAGACCAAGGAGTGCCCTGATTCATTGTGCATAGTATATATATATATATATATATATATATATATATATATTCAAAAGGAAGTCCACCGTACTCCGTCCAAAGGTATATGGCCTGGGTGCTACTGTAGCATAGTATGCACACACAAGGGAATCCAGAGCACTCCAAGGACTTAAATAAAGTTCATTTATTGCATCTGTAGGATCAGTTCACCTACGCGTTTCAGCCTTTAACAAACAGGCTGTCATCAGGGTTACAGATCGACTGTTACAATTCAATATAAAGGCAAGTGTCCCCCCCGCCCATCCCCCCGTGCGTTCCCCACATCCTATCCCATTGGATGACAAAGGTTCAAACTAGTAGTGAGCTACACACCCCTATTGCTCCTACCAGAGCTCCAAGGTATTAACCCTAAAGTGCCACATAAACAGCAGTAAAGTGCTCCAGTGCCTACATCAATAGACATCCCCGGGTTATCAGAGACCCATGCATGAGTGATGGACTACACCTATGTGGTCCGCAATAAAGTGCAATAAGCTGGGTAAAGTGCAATAGGTTAGAAATAATTAGTATTATGATAAATCATTAAAATAGTTATATAGTGTGATAAAAAAAAAACATTTTTTAGGTCACCATGAACAATTAAAGGGCGTGTCCACCCCCAAAACTGTAATCCCCCCCACTACTGGCCCCACTCTGTAGTGTAGTTTAATCCTTACCTTACATCCCAGCTCCAAATGATTCTCCAGTAATCCCCCCCAAAGTCCCAAAAACTGCCCACCAGGAGGATAGCAGAGTCCATATAGGACTCTGCCTCCTGTCTCCCCTTTGGGAGATGTTTGGCATGCGCACTGCAGGCCTCCCCCCACCCTCTCCCTCCCTTTCCCTCCCTCTCCCTCCCATTTCGCAATCCCTCCCCCTACCTTAAAAACTCTTTACACATACCACATATTAGTATTCTTTCGCCCAGCCCCAACCGCTGTAAAAGATTTTTAAGAAAGTCCCCGAACTCTACTTACCTTTCCTCACTCCCCTGGCGTTCTGAGCAGCCAGCAGCCGCGTCCGTGATTGGCTGCCTCTTGAAAGCAGAAGGCCGGGCAGTGCGGCGGAGGAGAGAGGGGAGGTAAGTAAAGATCGATTTTTGGAGGGGTGGACATGCCCTTTAAAATGTAACAATAGAATAAATATTAAATATATAAATATATATAAGGATACCTTAAATACAACAGAATAAGGCGCACAGATATACGTATACGATTAATGATAGACGAGGAGATCCGCTAGTGGGGCTCTCCTAAAATGTAGAATGGTAATCATTACTGGATATAGGGTCAAGATCCGAGTCATCACCCCCATTTTTGTGGCATAAAAGACAACGCGATTATGATGACCTGTTTGTTAAAGGCTGAAACATGTAGGTGAGCTGATCCTACAGATGCAATAAATGAACTTTATTTAAGTCCTTGGAGTGCTCTGGATTCCCTTGTGTATATATATATATATATATATATATATATATATTTGTAAAAGAATGATATGCCCCTTTTGTGAAGATCTTGGTTGCACCAGCAGCTGCAGACTGACATTGCCAGCTACAATAAAGTTTGCCATTCACAATCAATAACCCCAAGTCCTTGATTAATCCCAATCACGTTAGGTGCCCAAATCACCCAAAGAATACTTTTTAGTAAATAAACCAAGAACATTTAAAAAAATTATTTCCATGTCTTTGTCTCTCCTGGCATGCTTAACAGCAATTTCATGTATCTAGCTCCCTGAATTAAAAATAATGCATTTATTTTGGAAAAAGAAGCGTTTCCTTGAAGCCCTCAAGATCAAGAAATATCGGCAATAATCACATAATTCACATATGCCCAGAGCCATGGCAGGCTGAAAGCATATTATGCATGTTGATTAATGAATAGTTTATTCCAGGTACAGAATTGACTTTGTGATTGATAATGTAATGTTTCACAATCACAATGCATTGTTACTGTAATTATTCAATCATTAAAAACAAAAGTGGCTTGGCTCCAAATATCCAACTACCTTCACATATGACTGATTAGTCATTGTTTTTTGTTCCTAAAGGTTTACCGTATGAAAAAATGTTTTTGCTTTAAATGTGCCAGAGAACAAACTGTACCTTCTTTATAGGAATGCACATAATACTGACAACAGGCACCAATGTACGGTACGGTAACATGAAGTTGTGGGTCCCTCCAGCAAAGTCATAATGAGGCCCCTCTCCCTGCTCTGATTACAGAACTAACGTTGGCCTTACAATGGAACAATAGGGAGTAGGAATTCTGGGTCTCCAATTGTTCTGCCCCCCATGCAGTAGCTGAGGCTGCTCCAATGGTAGTTACATCTCTGCTTGTAGGCTGGACCTGGTCCCAAGAATGAATCATAGAGTTTCGGGCAGGGGTGTTATGGCCCACCAGGAAATTTTAGAGCAAGGGCCCACCGGGAAACGTTAAGAAAACTCATTCAACCTTTTCTAAGTAATTTAAAGTATCTGTCTTGCTCCTATTTGTTCCTTATGATTATGTATTTGTATTTATTAATGTCCCTTTGCCTCAGTATATGCATTTAAACTATTTCCTCTATTTTAAAGTGTAAAGGTGCTGTGGGACGACTGGGGATTTCCCCTGTAAACCTGTGGCCCAGTCCAACCCTCATGTCCTAAACAATTAAAGTGAACCCATATAACAGTACTAAAGGGTAAATGCAATCCCCCCATTTTCTGCTATACCCAAGGTCAATTCAGGTCTTACCACTCGGATTTCAGTTTACCGTATATACTCGAATATAAGTCGATCTGATTGTACTTTTTTTTTTACCTGAAAAATGAGTAAAACCTGATTGACTCAAGTATAAGAGGAGGGTAGAAATTATGACCACTATTGACTTCTGATTCTGTATTGTTTTGAGGCTTTAGTTGCCCTTAAAATGGACAGCAGAATTCCCATACAGTAGTCCCATACAGTAATAACTATTACTGTATGGAACGACAGTATGGGAATACTGGTGTCCATTTAAAGGGCAACTAAAGCATCAAAACAATACAGAATCAGAAGGCAATCTTTAACAATAGATACCATCCTCCTGATTCTGTATTGTTTTGAGGCATTAGTTGCCTTTTAAATGGAGAGTTATCCCACAGAGTAACCCCCAATTTCTTGCCACTCCAAATGCTTGGAAACTACAACTCCCAGCATGCTTTAGTTGCAGGGAGTTGTTGTTTCCAAACATCTGCAGTGGCAAGAACTGCTTACACCCCCAAGCCCCAATCCAATCCAGCGGCCTTGGTCAATCAGCAATCCCACTCTGCATCCACTGTTCTGGCACCTGATGTCACTACTTGGCGCTGGGAAGTGAGACTGGCGACAAGTAGTGATGTCAGCTGCCGAACAGTGGATGCGGAAGCGAGTGGCAGCTGTGGATTAACAGGTGAGTGAGTAAGCCGAGGTTTGATTTTTAGGGTATTTTTAAAGCCTAAAAACCTCAACTTATACTCGAGTATATACGGTATATCATACCACAACACTGCACCTCCGGTTCTGTCCCCTTCCCTATAATGATGAAATGGGATGTTCCACCACTTTTTGCAGAGGGGTATGTATGTAGGTCCTCAGCCTGGGTACAGCAGAAAGGAGAGGGATTGCATTAACACTTTAGTTCCCCTGATTGTAAACCAAACTTCCAGCCATAATGCTGAAATTCTGAAATCCCTTACCTTTCTTCTGTATACAAAAAGACATGGGGGATTCACTAGACTCAAAGGATACAACCCATCTACTGCAGGTAAAATAGCTCAGCAAAGCTTAACCTCAAAATGCTACGACAGTGGATATTATCAACCAAAGAAAGAAATGGCTCAAAAAATGGTCCAAATCCATCAAATACTGAACTGTATACAGTATGTGCAGGGACCATCATACAGAGCACTTTGCTTAGAATCCTGAATGTGTCCTCATCTCGCATAATGTGTGTGAGAGCAAGAAAATCAGCGTTCATTAATATTTCATCAATCACTGCAGTCAGTGTTACTTACAAATGGATGGAAAAACCATTAAAAGACAAAAATAATATCTTGTGTACGGTCTATATTAGCATAAACCTCCAAGGAATGACAAGAAAATAAATCTCTACAATGTGAAATACTTGATCTCAGTGTTCCATACCAGATGAGATAAATAAAGAGTCAAATGATTTATGAAAAATATAGTGCTGCTTGGATATAATAGCTCAACATAAACCGGGAGCTAACTTCAATTTAGCACGCTACCTCTACATTGGATGTTTGCTAGCATAGTTAATGTGTTATCTAAGAAGCACACAACAGGTAACTACAGGGTGTGACAGTCCAGTCAGAATGTTTTATTAAATCTTTTTTTTTTATTATAAAATTATTAGATTTTGTTAAGATTATTTTCATATCTTATTCTATGCTGGGTTCTGGGTTTATTTTTCAGGTTCAGTCTCTCTGTCTCCTGTGGTGGATGCTTGTTCCATTGGAATATTCCTAACAGTAATTTCTACTAATTGTCTGTTGGATGGGTCAATCATGCTCAGATCGCTACTGAGAATCAACCAGGACAAGACCCTAATGGACTCTATTATGGTCCCTGCAAACATAAAGTTGGTATTTTGAAAGCATTTACTTACACACAGTAAAATCAATGAATGGGCTGCTTTAGGGGGCCGTATTTATAAAGGCGCGGAATCGCTAAAGATCTGCAATTTAATGACCTTTCATTTACATATTGTAAATATACAATCAAGATCGTAATTGTACAATCGTCCATACAATACCATAGCGGCAGTCAATTTGCCATACCGCGGGTTTTTAATTAGCACCCTAGGTGAGACACTACCTTCTTTTTTTCCCCTCTATGCATATGTATTTGAGATGAAGTTTAAATATACAGGCATTCCTCAGTTTGACTGTTTCAAAGCAAATAAAATGAAGACAATTGGTGTGCACAAAAAAGTTTTTGTATATTTACTTGGAAATAAAATAATCTTATGCAATATTCTGCTGTTCTGTATAGCCTGTATTGTCTTATCCATGGAGTAACTGCAATAAGCAGATTTTTACTCACGTGTAAAATCTTTGCAATTGCTGGATATGTGGTTTAAATAATAAGGGCTAGGCCACACTGCCGATTTTTAACACGCTTGTGTGTGCGCTTCCGGTGTGCTAGGACGCTCTGTAGTGTGGCCTTGGCCTTACATCTGTCCCCATCTGTTCTAATTGTTTAAGGGCATCTATAGTGAAAAAAACACATTGCCCCTTTGTAAAGTTAAATTAATGTACTCTGTGTTGCCTTAATCCTATCTCTGTCAGTGACTTTGTTTATCCATGGTGTCAGATCTGTGTGCAGTACTCCCCCCTTCCCCCTCCCCTCTGTTACCTCCTCCATGTCTCAACTCCGACTAACCGACAAGCTTATCATGTGCAGTAGGAGTTAAAAGTTCAACATCCTGAAAAACACACCCACACACAGTGGCCAATAGAAAGCAAGCTGTCCTGGAGACAAGGAAGAAGGAGATCAGTACAGTTTACGATTTCTCTCTTTGTGACCCATCATCAATCAGTGAAAGCTATTAAGAAGGGGGGTCAAGTGCAGCCTTATATCTACCAGGGAGGGGGGTGTCACGTTACAGGGATTTGATTGACAGTCCAAGTAGGAGTAGAGGAATGCAATCACGTATTCTTCTAACTGGTGTATCTCAGGACAGAGAGGGAATCTGAATAAAGTGAAGACACTCTGGGGGTTGTGGGGAATTATAGAACACATGAAAAGAAAGAAAAAATAGTTTATTTTCACACTATAGATGCCCTTTAAAAAGTGGTAGTGCAAGGCTTGTCTTTCAGAAATCACACCAAAAAACAAATTTGTTAACCAATTTAATAAAGCTCATGTTTTTCTGAACGTAAACCGAATTACATTGTTAAACAAATTTGAATGATTTTTATTTTCACTAAATAACTAACTCTCTCCAAGCCTATAAAACAACATGAAGTATGAATCCATTTCTGGAGCATGTAGGAAGAAACATTCCCTAGATCTTTATGGAAACCTCCCGCTTTGCTTGATCAGTATGTTATGGTCTTTAAGAATCTTTCCACATTATGGGTTAAATGTTAAATGTTCTTGTTATTCAGTAAAAATGACAGCACTATTATAGAAGCTCTCCATAGAGTATACATACAGTCAAAGAATATAGATCCTCAGCTGCCACACACAGAAACAGCATTACCATTTACCACATGAAACTTGAGTATTAATCATGTGAGATACTGGAATTTGTTTATACTTTGTGCAATGCACCATTCGTTCTAAAGTGTCCCTGTTATGCAGATGCAGTTATTCGTTTTGTTATATTACATTCTAATTTAAGGGGCATATTTATAAAGCTTCGTTAAGTTTTCGCGGCCGTTTTCACGGACATTAACGCATAAATCGCGTTTAACGCGATTTATAAATGTCCGAAAACGGCCGCGAAAAGTTAACGAAGCGTTAACCCTTCGCGGCGATACTTACCTGTTACCGCCGCTTCTATTTATAAAGCGGCGGTACTGGTTTCGCTCTGCTAGTATTGGCTGTTTTACTTCGCCACCTTGAAGCGGAGACCACCCGCCGCCGCTTCCCAGCAGCCCCTCCCAACCCGTTCCCCGCTCGCGGCAATCTCGGAACGGGAGGTTAGGAGGGGCTGCCGGGAAGGGGCCACAGCAGGTGGTCGCGACCACCCGCCGCGCACCCCCTCCCCAGCAACCCCTCCAAGCCCCCCGCCCCGGCCGCTCCCGGGGAGGGGAAGGGAGGGAGCCGCTGGGAGGGGTGGAGGCTCCCTCCAGCGGGGCCCTGAGAAGGGCCTTTTGGGGCTTAAGGGGTCCCGCAGCTCGAACCGGGACCCCCCTCCCCGGCCCTATCAGGGCCTTTGCGGCACTTACAAGTGCCCTTGCGGCTCTGACAAGAGCCCTTTGGGGCTTAGGGGTCCCGCAGCTCGAACCAGGACCCCCTCCCCGGCCCTTGTAAGGGCCCTTGCGGCACTGACAAGTGCCTTTGGCGGGGGTCCCGCAGCTCGAACCGGGACCCCCAGTGTGCGGCTCTTAAAAGAGCCCTTGGGCGACGTCTTCGGGCTGGCGACACCAACCCCACTCAGGTCGCCGATGCCAGGCAGACTCACTGCGGCCGCCAGTGAGCCTGCTGGCACCGCCAGCCTCAGCGGAGCCGATGTTGCCAGCCGCTTCTTTCTTCTTTCTTCAGCCATCTACTGCGATGGCATCTGAGTTCCGCGGCGGAAAGCTCCTCTTTATATAGGTTTGCAGAAATCCATAATCCGTTTCTGATTGGTCAATTTTTTAATGCTTGGTTTACATGCTTTACATTAATCAATAGATTTCTGGAAAGTTCTGAAATCTGATTGGTTAATGAAAGCATGTAAACCAAGCATTAAAAAATTGACCAATCAGAAACGGATTATGGATTTCTGCAAAAAGATTGAGTGGAGTAGACTTGCAGCCTAAAAGACTTAAAATTCTGTGAGTATCTAATCTGTTTACTGATTGCTAGCCTGATTATTCCCTGGAGTTACCACACACTGGTGGTTGTTTAATCAATGCTGGTGACGTGGTGACATGCTGTATGCTGTGTTTTTTAAACACATTTCCCAACTGATAACCTTTATGCATAAACAGGCCCCAGTATCAGAGAATACTTGTTGACTGCATTTTGAGCAAACTTGCGGGGAAATCCAATATATTGTGCCGCGTTACTTACCTTAGCCCGTCCCGCGATACAAAAACTGACGTAACGGGATTATGTCAGTTTTTACATCTCGGGATTGGGCTAAGGTAAGGAGCGCGAACTTAACGCTCCACAGCCTTTACCGTTAAGTTTCGCGCTACGAGGTAGCGCAAAACTTAACGGCAGGGGTTGGATCGTTAGCACAGCGCTATTTCAAAAACTTTCGGAAATGTCGCTGTGCTCTAAATTCCGTCTAAAACCCACGTTAACCCGATTTTTTTTCGGGTTAACGTGGTTTTAGACGGAAAAGGGGCATTGAATCTCCCCCCTGGTATCCTAATGCTAATAGAAACATATGCCTTTAAAAAGTGTACAGTGTAAAGTGAGTGCTGTGAATGTGTTGTTACCAGCTGCATCTATGTACATGGTTGTGAGAAGAATACAAAGCTGATTTGTTGCAGCCTCAGTTCCCCTTTAGATGAAATTATCTGCAGGATAATGGAACTATTTCCAACATGAGCGTATAATGCAGAGTTTCAGGCTAAGAATAAGTCACAAAGTTTATTCTGACCTCATTCTGTTTAAGCAGCTGCAGTAATCATCACAATATAATATCTAGGGCGATATACTGAGAAGCACAAAGACTCTTAACTGCCCTAGAGATTGCGCTACAGTAAAGCCATTTTATCTCATATTCTGTTCTATCACCATTCTAATATTTGCACTGGTTTAAAACCAGGCATTCAGTCTTAAAGCTTTGTGCCCTCACATTTACTGGTGAGTTCAATAACCGCACATGACCCGCAACTAGTCACAACCACAACCCCACCCGCACCCGATATTGAACAGACCCACAACCCAACCAGCAACTGCTACCTGGCCTGCACCTGCAGCTTTCTACCTGAGCCCGACCCACAACCCATTTAAACACACTGTGGTTTACATGAACATAATATAAAATATAGAAAGTATATTGCTGTGACCGACAGTCATTTGTCCCGGCAAAGCGCTCGCTCGCAGAGAACGCTCGGCCTGGACAAATAGTCCTACGGTGTGTACCCAGCTTATGTTGCTTCCTGTAATATTCTACAATTCAGGGACACACAAAAATAAACCTTAGTCTGGAGTACAGTGGTCATTCACTCCTACACTATTCCTTGATACACTGCTGCACACGGGATAGCAATGGGTTTTAGTGTGTTTTAACTAGTTTCTCTCAGTACATTACCCCCTTTTGAATATATTTTCTAATGCCAGCAAGGCAATTTACTGCACTACAGCCATATTAATGTGTCTTTCTAAGTAGGTAGATAACATAATACATTATAATATTCAAAAACAAGCAGATTATTTATAAAAAGGAAATTGTTAAAGGTGTAAGAAGAAACAGCTACTACTGTCGTGTCTACTGTATTTTAGCAGATCCAGTGTTTTCAATCTATGTCTCATTGAACATCACAGAACATTTAACTAGATTTCCGCTGACTACATATTTTTGTTAATTGCTTCTTAAAATATAAACCAGTCAATTTTGAGGATATATCATGAAATGTATCTATGGATACAAGTAAGAAAATTCTGTTGCTGCTTCTAAAAATACAGTAAAGGGAAGTGAAGCAGGAAACAATGAAAAATAAGATGCTTTACATTTTCAGTTAATCAGATACTATTCACCAATGGAGTGCTTCAAGCCATCATGCAATAAACGAAGCAAGATAATTAAAATGTGCAGTTGCTTTTTGTACGGAGCTGAGTCCTTCACTTGTCAATTTAGTTACCATTGACCTTGATGCAGAAAGATTTATTTGGCCTTTGGGTTTTAAGTCCTTAAAGCAAATATTTAGATGATCCACTGCTCAATGTTGATTGATTTACAAGACACCAATCAATAAGTTACAATCTAGTGTTGAGATGTTTTCCTCCACAAAGTAATTAAATGATAATTTAGCAAATGTATCCAGTTACAAATTTACATTTTTACAATTGCTAATGCCAATGTCTTAAAGCACATTTATATTTAACAATCAGCCCCCTGGATTTTCAGAATTTAAAGATTTCTAAAGGTAGCCATACACTACGGCTTACCGAGCAAAAGGGCATAGGACCAGTTAGAAAATGTTCAGATGATCTTATACATAGCTGTTATACATTAGGCAGACAAATGACTCAGGGTGGTGACATTTGAAATTTCACAATCGAGTTTTACCCTTGTGCAGTTATCTGCAGTGTATGGCCAGGATAAGGCTGCTTGATCTACCTTAATCTGCTAGAGTCCAGTGAATAGCTCCACCTCCTCATCTGTTCCCCTGACATAAGCTTAACATATTAACACAAGCGCTAGATAATAAATGTAAGAGTACATAGGAAAATATATTATATCCCATATAAATTAACAATTCATTAATCTGATATAGAAAAAATCAATGTCACAAAAAAGATAAATTTTAATAAATAGGCTCTGAACAATAGAACTTTATACTAACTTTTCATATGATGATTTTCCCCTAAAATAATAGGAAGCATGTCAATATCACCTCCTTCCTTACCTTGTGAACTGCACCTTTAATAATTCTCGTTAAAGGGGAAGTTCAGTGCAAATACATTTGCTTTTCAGAAAAAAGAGAAATATTTTTCCATCCCAATTCAGCATTGTGTATAAATAAATGCAACTGAAATACTGACTTCCTGTTTGCAGGACCCCTAGTAGAGACTGTTAGGGAAAATTCCAAGGATGTGGTGCATCCTGGGAAGAAGAAGGACCGTTAGAAGCTGAAATGTCAGCTTACTAATGTCAACAGCAGGGAACAGCAAAGGGTATGAAATCAACTGATTTTTCAAATTGGGAGCGAATATGTAGAATAACTAAGAAGGCATTTCACAAACTAACAATTTAACAAATATTGATAATTTCCACTGAACATCCCTTTAAGCAGAAAAATTTGCTTTCACGTTATTACCACACACAGAGAGCAGAAACCAATTAAAGAACTTTCTCGCCTCTACTGTCCTACCCCACTGGTGCCAGAATGTTCAGGGAACAGAATAAGCTACTTTATATTTCCCTGTAAAACAACTGTCTGGCTTTTACATTTGGCTGCTACATCAGCAGTCAAAACTTGTTTTCTAAACCAAACTTTTCATTTAAAATACGCTATAGCTCTAAATATCTCTTGGTTGACAAGTTGGGCATCTGTGAGTGTGTGGGAAGTGCAGGTTAAAACTAATGTTCAAAAGTTATAAGGAAGATATTATTGGTCATGAAATGTTGTGTTCTGTTTGGTTTTCAGCACTATTTATAAGTGTGCCTTACACTTTTGAACTGAATTTTGCTTAAAGGGAATGTCTACCCCCAGAATAATATTTCATACTCACCTTTCCCCCCCAATCCCCAAAATTATGTGAGATTCTGGTTTTCTTCCGGGTTGCAGTCAGTCACAACCATGACAGTGATGTCAAGGAAGGCCAATGGATTCGGCCGCACCTCCCCAGTCCTGCGAGTCTCCTTTGAAAAAAGCTCTCTGAGTTTACAGGGGACTGGAGAAGCATGGCAGGGAAAGGTTTATGGGCTTTAGGGACCACGGGATAGTTGAGTAAATATAATGATCTTGGGGTACACTGTTTGCTTGTTTGGACCACGGTACAGCCCCCTCATCTACCAACTGCTCCGCTACAGCTAGCTAAATCTGTATTCTAATGGTTTCTGACAGGGCTACCCATGGAAAGCTGCTCTCCAGAGAACAGATATATTGAATTTCTATTTCACACAATACAGCATCACTTCATCATTATGTTATCTAAAATAAATACAAGGGAAATCTACTGGCAGCTCTTTGGAAGAAATACTCAACAGGAAATCTAAAGTAGAGAACACAAGCCCTTAAATGCATTTCTTTTTAATATCCAGGAGCATTTATTTTATTTTAATGGCCACACACATTCATTTGCTTTATGATGAATTTGCTAAATCAGAGTTATCGTGGAAATGCCAGCAGTAATCAAATTGCATGTGTTTTCCATTTGTAATATAGCGAGTGTTCTATCACAAAGTATATATGAAATTACATCCAACAATAAAGGGTTCTCTCGTGGTAACGGTAATGGAAGGCTCTAAAAGACAAATGCACTCATGCAGCAATCAATTAAAAAGGGCAGCTAAGCTAGAGATATAAAAAATAAAGACATTCCTAAAACCAGCTGTTAAACTATTAATGTTACATCACGATATCTGTTTACTTGTAGTTTTCAGACCTCACAACATCACTATTCAAAAGACAATTATATTCTTTACCCCCTAATTATAAAACCAATAAAATCACACAGGACGAGGACATGAAATGCTGGGCCCTTACCCCTGGGCTTACCTCCTGTACTCGGACATTTAAGTAAAGATTACTGGCTTGCTTAGCCCTGGTTTGTCCAGAACCTGAAAAAAAGGCCAAGTCCCAATCTGAAGCTTGATGGTATGACTAAGCAAGCCAGCAATTATGGATTCAAAGGATGAGTGTAGAGGTTCTACTGTGAGTGCAGGGGTGAGGACCTAGCATTTTAGGTTTTTGCCCTGGGTTACTGTATTTTTCTTGGAAGAGGTGGGGTGAAAGAGTTTACTTGTTCTTTAATAGCTAAGAAGTAGAGAGTTAGGGTAGTCATACGTGTTTCAAGCTGTGCTTCATCAATTTTCATCAATAGTTTGATGAAAATCGAATGGTTGGACTGTTGATAGAAAATTAATTAATTGCAGCACAGTTCGTTTCTCATGTTGATAATTCAGCAAGTTTTCATGCTTGTTAGTATGCAAGATAATAGATACCGCCACTGGGGTGTAACTGGGAGGTATCTCTAGTATGGTCGGAATCACACAATGCCTCAAAATGCCCCACAATCAACATCAACCCTACTCTCAATACCAATCAATTTTTTGTTCACTTAAACACATATCAATTTTGATTTGATTCAATTAAAACAATTGCATGAACTTAGACTGAATAAAAAAAATGATCCTGTGTATGACGGCCTTACATTGCATTACATTACATTGCAACGTTTCTGTCTGGCCCTTTAGTGCACCATGTGAGAGATGGTAATAATGCAAAATAATATATAATCTGCAAAAACGGAGAAAAGAGCATACCGCACTCAGGAATAACTGCATCCTGTAACCTAGTAACCTGGCAACTAAATCCTGCCCCACAAAAGCTTTCAAGTTAGGTTGCATTCGGCTTGCACAGTTTTGATAGTTTGGCTGATCTTCACATACTAGAAATTGACAAAGTCCCCAGGAAAGAAAGACTATGAAAGTGCTTACATTTTTTATTTACCCACAATCATGGACGGATAGATAGATATTAGATAAAAAGGCATATGAGCCTTATTAAACACATTAGCACTTTTTTAACACTTGGAATTTTATTATGGTATCTACTACTCTTTCAATACTAAATTATTGATTGTGGTATGATATTGTACTGTTTTGATATTATATAGATATGTACTTCATTGCTAGCCTACCAAAAAAAATCCTCTAAGCTGATATATTCCTGTGTTTATACTTTTTGTTTTACATGCACTTTAGCACTTTGTGCAGTACTTTATATCACTCATCACTAGAGGACTTCTGTTTCATGCTCCTCCTATTTAAGTCGTCCCACAAAAGCTGTGGTTATCCAGCAAGTGGAGAGGCTCCTGTAACCTAGTAACCTGGCAACTAAATCCTGTCCCACAAAGCTGGTTTCCAGCAAGTGAGAGGCTCTGTAACCTAGTAACCGGCAAACTCAATCCTGTCCCCAAAAAGCTGTGGTTACCCAGCAAGTGAGAGGATCCTGTAACCTAGTAACCTGGCAAACTAAATCCGGTTCCCACAAAGCTGTGGTTACCCAGCAAGTGAGAGGCTCCTGTAACCTAGTAACCTGGCAACTAAATCCTGCCCCACAAAGCTGTGGTTACCAGCAAGTGAGAGGCTCCTGTAACCTAGTAACCTGGCAACTAAACCTGTCCCACAAAAGCTGTGGTTACCCAGCAAGTCAGAGGCTCTGTAACCTAGTAACCTGGCAACTAAATCCGTCCCACAAAAGCTGTGGTTACCCAGCAAGTGAGAGGCTCCTGTAACTACGTAACCTGGCAACTAAATCTGCCCCAAAAAGCTGTGGTTACCCAGAAAGTGAGTCTCCTGTAACTAGTAACCTGGCAACTAAATCCTTGCCCACAAAAGCTGTGTACCCAGCAAGTCAGAGGCTCCTGAACCTAGTAACCTGGCCAACTAAATCCGCCCCACAAAAGCTGTGGTTACCCAGCAAGTGAGAGCCATGTAACCTAGTAATCTGGCAACTAAATCCTGCCCCACAAAAGCTGTGGTTACCCAGCAAGTGAGAGGCTCCTGTAACCTAGTAACCTGGCAACTAAATCCTGCCCACAAAAGCTGTGGGTTAACCAGCAAGTGAGAGGCTCCTGGAACCTAGTAACCTGGCAAATAAATCCTGTACCAAAAAAGCTTGTGGTTACCCAGCAAGTGAGAGGCTCCTGTAACCTAGTAACCTGGCAACTAAATCCTGCCCCACAAAAGCTGTGGTTACCCAGCAAGTGAGAGGCTCCTGTAACCTAGTAACCTGGCAACTAAATCCTGCCCCACAAAAGCTGTGGTTACCCAGCAAGTGAGAGGCTCCTGTAACTTAGTAACCTGGCAACTAAATCCTGTACCACAAAAGCTTTCAAGTTGCATTTGGCTTGCACAGTTTTGATAGTTTGGCTGCACTTCACATACTAGAAATTGACAAAGTCCCCAGGAAAGAAAGACTACGAAAGTGCTTAAATTTTTTATTTACCCACAATCATGGACGGATAGATAGATATTAGATAGATGATAGATACATATTAGATAGAGATAGGTGATAGACAGATGATGTTGCTAAGAGCACTGAAATAAAACTTGTTTGCAGTCGATTGCGCATGGAGTCTTCGTCCAAGTTTGTCTGTTTGCGAGAGAAGCATATAGATAGATAATAGATAGGCAAATAGAGATCGATAGATGGAGAGAGTAGAAAGATAGATGATATATAGATAGACATATAGATAGATAGGAAGATGGAGAGTAAATAGATAGATAGCTGTACCAATATATAGATAGATAACTTTAAAAAGTCCCAGGCAGTATCAAGGCCCCTTATGGCGTTTCAAGCCCCCCGCAATAATCTTAACAGCTTCAGATAAGCACGCCCCCCAGAACTGATGTGACTCTCAGGCTGACAGTCATTTCACTCCTGTTGTCACACCTCTAATCATTAGGCAAGTAAAGTTACTTTACTTAGATAGCACCTCTCGGTAAATCGTCCTTGACAACTGTGCGTTCCTACTACAACTGTCCACCACAAAGGTAGAACCAGCAATGGCACGAGAACGTAGCAAGTTCTGTCTCCATGAAATACGGTATTGCTGCAAGCTGGGTGATAAATAGTAGTATAGTATAGTATAGTATAGTATTTGAGGTTGAATAAAGACATACGTCCAGCCAGTCAAACCCATCTAGCAATACTCATTTCCTGCCTAAACTGTTGATCAGAGCGAAGGCAAAAAAAACCCCACCAAATTTATGAAGGGGAAAAAATTCCTTCCTGACTCCAAGTGGCAATCGGAAATTTCCCTGGATCAACTCTACTTTATGTATTCAATACCAGTAACTGTAACATTCCTTGTTTGTAGAACTCATCCAGCTTTTTTTTGAAACTGACCAATGAACCTGCCATTACAACGTCCACGGAAGACAGTTCCATAGCTTTACCGTTCTCACAGTGAAAAACCCTTCCGAGCTTGAAGCCTAAACCTTTTTCTTCAAGTCTTAAGAGGATGTCCTCGTGTCCTTTGACATGTTCTATTGGTGAACAATGCCCCAGATAGTTTTTGTATGGCCCGTTAATGTATTTATACACAGTAATCATATCCCCACGCAAGCGCCTTTTCTCCAGCGTACATAATTGTAACTTTTCCAGTCCTCTTCATATTCAAGCTCCCCCAATCCCCTTATTAATTTAGTTGCCCTTCTATGAACCCTTTCCATTTCAAAGATGTCCTTTTTGTACACAGGATTCCAAAATTGCACTGCTATTCCAAATGAGGCCTTACCAATGCTTTGTAAAGAGGGAGAATTACATTTTCCTCCCTTGAATCCATACCCCGCTTATACAAGACAATACCATGCTGGCTCTGGCTGTTGCCGCTGGCACTGCTTGCTACCTTTAAGTTGTTATCCACCAAAACTCCAAGATCCTTCCAACAGGGATTCACTTAACACAGAGCATTTATTAGATAAGTAGCACAAGTATTTTTAAGTCCAAATGATCACCTTACATATCAACATTGAATTTCATCTGCCACTTAGCAGCCCAATGTGTGATATCTATCTAGATCCCCTTGCAACGATGACATCCTCTGAAGTTTTTTAATGGCGACAAAGTTTTGTGTCGTCAGCAAACACAGAAACCTTGCTGACAATACCCACTTCCAAATCATTAATAAATAGATATAATAGAAGCGGCCACAACACAGAACCCTGTGGCACCCCACTTAGCTACTTTAGTCCATAATGATGAAGCCCCCATTAACACTACTCTCTGCCCTATTCTTTAAACCAATTTTCTATCCATGTACAAATGTGACTCCCCAGAACAACAGACCTTAGCTTATTCATTAGTCGCCTATGGGGGACTGTATCAAAAGCCTTTGCACAATCCAAGTAAACTACATCTACTGCTATACCAGAGTATCAATTTTCACTTACTTCCTCATAAAAGCCAAGCAAGTTAGTTTGACAAGTCTATTCTCTCCTAAATCCATGCTGGTTATACTTATAATGTCAGTCCTTGAACATACTCTAGAATGTTCCCCTTATTAAACTTTCCAGGATCTTCCCCACACTGAAGTTAAACTTACAGGCCTGTAATTACCGGCTGTGAACGACTACCCTTTGAATATTGAGAATAACATCAGCCTTTTTCCACCAGAGGCCACCACCGGACATGAGGGAATCAGCAAAAATAAGAAACAATGGCCTAGATAAACTGAACTTACCTCCTTAAGTACCCGAGGATGTATTTTAGTTCCGGTCCAGGAGATACTAATATTAACCTTATTAGTTCTTTCTGTACCATATCCTCAGTTAACCAAAGTGAACTGAATCTTGTATACCATTATTGCTACTATACTCTATGATATCTGTACTTGGATCTTTATAGTGTATACAGAGGGTAAAAAAAAAAATTCAAGACATTTGCTTTATCGCCATCCTCCGTAACTAAATTACCCCATTATTATGGTGCCACATTCTCAGTCCTCATCTTCTTACTAAATATTACTTAAAATAATGTTTAGGCTTAGTGATGCTTTCTTCAGTATCCTAACTTCATTATTCATTTTAGCTAGTTTGATTGCTTTCTTACACTCCTTGTTACCGTTTTTATACTCCCTAAAGGCCCTTTCCGTTCCCTCGGCCTTAAAGGTTTTAAATGCCTTTTTCTTCCTTACCATTTGCCTCTTTACATCAGAATTCAGCCACATGGGCGCGGATTTATTTTTTTACATTTATTTCCCAAGGGTATAAATTTGATGTGAACTGGCTCAAAATCCCTTGAACACAGTCCACTTCTGTTCAGTACCTTTACCTGATAATACATATCCCAGTTGACATTCTGAGAAGCTGTTTTTAACCTGGGAAAATTTGCTTTCCTGAAATTAAATGTCTTTGTTAACCTATGGGAGGTCTTCCAGCGGCAAACAAGCAAATGAAAAAGACAAATAAAGGGAAGGATGTGGAGGAGAAAGCAGCTGTTTATGGGACTGACTCCCCCTATTGTCAAGCCATCTGCCACCAAAACTTTGACTGGCGCCTCGTGGGAGTCACGGAACGGTATATACGGCCAAGGAAGTTATTTGCGAGAGACGCTTCCTATTCCCATAACTATTCAAGCCCGACTGCAGCAGGCAAAAGGACGATGTTTGTGGCCAGAGTCTTGGTGGGTGATTTTGTGAAGGGTGATTCACCTTTAAGCGACCACCACTCGGTATGGCAGCTCCACTCTCTGCTATGACAGTGTGTGGACAACGTGTTGAATCCCTCCATCTTTGTAGTGTTCAGAAACATCAGATCTATCCGGAATATCTTCTGGAATATCAGAAAAAGAAGAAAAATGTTGTATCAGCTAAAAATATCCTGACACCTCCGATTAGTTTGCGATTGATGCCAGCAAGGACACCATCAGGGAGATTCAATTAAAGTTCTTATCGTTTAAAATGGTGCTAATTGCCCCAACCAACAGATGTTAGTTTTCAAATGTTAATAAGATCTGATTGGTTGGGGCAAAATTAGCACCATTTTAAACAATAAGAACCTTTTATTGAATAACCCTGCATATGCCTTATTAGCATAAAAAATAAACCTTGTCAAAGAATTAATTAATGAGAAGTTTAAGATATTATATTTTTCTTAAAGGGCATCTATAGTGAAAAAAACACATTGCCCCTTTGCAAAGTTAAATTCATGTACTCTGTGCTGCCTTAATCCTATATCTGTCACTGACTGTTTAACCACGGTGTCAGATCTATGTGCAGCATTCCCCCCTTCTCCCTCCCTCTGTACCTCCTCCATGTCCAGCTCCGGCTAACCGACAAGTTTTTATGTGCAGTAGGATGTTAAAAGTTCAACATCTGAAAAACACACCCACACACAGTGGCCAATAGAAAGTAAGCTGTCCTGGAGACACGGAAGAAGGAGATCAGTACAGTTTACGATCCTCTACTTTGTGACCCATCATCAATCAGTGAAAGCTATAAGAAGGGGGGTCAAGTGCAGCCTATATCTAACATCAAAGCTACCTTTTCTCCCCTGCTAATGCTGTTATCTCTATGTTTATTACAGAGCAGGGAGGGGGGATCAAGTCACAGGATTTGATTGACAGTCCAAGTAGGAGTAGAGGAATGCAAATCACGTATTCTTCTAACTGGTGTATCTCAGGACAGAGAGGGAATCTGAAAAAAGTGATGACACTCTAGGGGTTGTGGGGAATTATAGAACAATGGAAAGAAAGAAAAAAAAGTTCATTTTCCCACTATAGATGCCCTTTAAATTATTTCTCAAATTGTTTCTTATTCACAGGCTGAAGTTATTTGGGAAATGAATAAATAAACTGGTGTTTCAAAGGGGTTAATCACTTTGTTTCAGTGAGACAACACTCACATACACAGATACAGACCCTGGCACATAATGCATTTCACTCCAGCCTGAAACAAACTGATTCTGGGCATGCATACGGGCATCAAAATGGGCAAAATAGCCTTTTCTGCAGTTTTGAATAAGAGACTGGTGTTTTCAAAGGGTTAAATTACGTTTCAGTGAACAACACTTCACATACACAGATACAGACCCCTGGCAAAAAATCCATTTTCTCCAGCCTGAAACAAACTGATTCTGGGCATGCATATGGCCATCAAAGTGGGCACAATAGCCTTTTCTGCAGTTTTGCATAAGAAACTGGTGTTTTGCAATAGGTAAACGTGTTTGGGCACTGAAAAAACAACGAGACTGACTGTACATACCCTGGCACATAATTCAGATGAGTCCAGTCTGGCCCAACTTGGTTTTGGGCATGCAAGTTGGCATTAAAGCCTGCAAAATAGCCATTTTAGCCATTTGAATAAAGAAATTGGTGTTTTGCAATAGGTAAACCAGTTTTGGCCACTGAAAAAACACCACAGACGACTTGTACATACCCTGGCACATAATTCAGTTGAGCCCAGCTGGCCCAACTTGGTTTTGGGCATGCAAGTTGGTATAAAGCCTGCAAAATAGCCATTTTAGCCTCATTGAATAGAAAACTGGTGTTTTTCAATAGGTAAACCAGTTTCAGCACCGAAAAAAAACACAGCAGCAGACAGACTGTACATACCCCTGGCACCTAATTCAGTTGAGTCCAGCCTGGCCCAACTTGGTTTGGGCATGCAAGTTGGCATCAAAGCCTGCAAAATAGCTATTTTAGCCATTTGAATAAGAAACTGGCGTTTTGCAATAGGTAAACCAGTTTGGGCCACTGAAAAAACACAGCAGACAGACATGTAGATACCCCTGGCACACAATTCAGTTGAGTCCAGCCTGGCGCAACTTGGTTTGGGCATGCAAGTTGGCATCAAAGTCTGCAAAATAGCCATTTCGCCAAATTGAATAAGAAACTGTTGTTTTGCAATAGGTAAACCAGTTTGGGCCACTGAAAAAAACACCACAGATAGACACATACAACCCTGGGATATAATTCAGTTGAGTCCAGCCTGGCGCAACTTGGTTTTGGGCATGCAAGTTAGCATCAAAGTCTGCAAAATAGCCATTTTAGCAAATTTGAAAAAGAAACTAGTGTTTTGCAATAGATTAAACCAATTTGGGCCACTGAAAAAACACACAGCAGAATGACTTGTACATACACCTGGGATATAATTCAGTTGAGTCCAGCCTGGCCCAACTTGGTTTTGGGCATGCAAGTTGGCATCAAAGTCTGCAAAATAGCCATTTCTTCAAATTTAAATAAAGAAACTGGTGTTTTGCAATAGGTAAACCAGTTTGGGCCACAGAAAAAACACCGCAGATAGACACGTACATACCCCGCACATAATTCAGTTGAGTCCAGCTTGGCCCAACTGATTTGGGGCATGCAAGTTGGCATCAAAGCTGCAAAATAGCCATTTAACCATTTGAATAGGAAACTGGTGTTTTGCAATAGGTAAAGCAGTTTGGGCCACTGCAAAAACACCAGACATGTGCACTGGTGGGGCTGGACTTAAAATAATTTGGCCAACTTATTGAACTAATTGCTTTTATTTATCCAGGGTTTAGCAGACTGTTTGTAGTAGCAACCTTATGGAGGTAGCCAATATTCAATGAGATGTGTGGTGCACTAGAATTCTGTTTTGTATGTGTTATATTTGGTCTCTAGTTCCACTTTGATATGGATGTACAACAGCCAATTTTCTATAATGTGTGATACATACACCTGGCACATAATTCAGTTGAGTCCAGCCTGGCGCAACTTGGTTTGGGGCATGCAAGTTGGCATCAAAGTCTGCAAAATAGCCATTTCTGAACATTTGAATAAGAATTTAATTTTGCTATTGGTAAACCAGTTTGGGCCACTGAAAAACACAGCAGAATGACTTGACATACCACTGGGATAAATTCAGTTGAGTCCAGCCTGGTCCGACTTGGTTTTGGGCATGCAAGGTGACATCAAAATCTTCAAAAGCTGTTTTAGCCATTTGATTAAGAAACGGTGTATTGCAATAGTTAAACTAGTTTGGGCCCTGAAAAAACAGCAGACAGACACGTATATCCCACAATGTGTACTTAACATGGTAACAGAAATTTCTAACTTTTTTGGAGATTTCACTGGATTTTTGGTTAAAATATGTGAAAAAAATGTAAAATTTTCCCCATTTTTATTTAGTTATCTTAACTTTAAGCAAAAAGATAATGTATAACTTTTTTCTAACTATGATCCGGTTCCATATTTAGGTTACGGTATTCTTATGTCCTATATATTAAGAGATGTTCTAGTGAGTCTGTTATATAAGATATGATATGTAGCTCTATTTTTTGTTTTTTTTTTTTTAAAAAAAACAACTCAATATAGTTAGCTAGGTGAAGGCATGTGAGCCATTTATAACACATTAGCACTTTAACACTTGGAATTTATTATGGTATCTATTACTCTTTCAATACTAAATATTGATTGTGGTATGATATTGTTATCTGTTTTGATATTATATAGATATGTAATCCATTGCTAGCCTACCAAAAAAATCCTCTAAGCCTGTATATTCCTGTATTTATACTTTTTGTTTTTACATGCACTTTAGCACTTTGTGCAGTACTTTATATCACTCATCACTAGAGGACTTCTGTTTTCTGCTCCTCCCTATTTAAGTCTGTCCCACAAAGCTGTGTGGTATCCAGCAAGTGAGAGGCTCCTGTAAACCTAGTAACCTGGCAACTAAATCCTGTCCCACAAAAGCTGTGGTTACTCAGCAAATGAGAGGCTCCTGTAACTTAGTAACCTGGGAACTAAATCCTGCCCACCAAAAGCTGTGGTTACCCAGCAAGTGAGAGGCTCCTGTAACCTAGTAACCTGGCAACTAAATCCCGCCCCACAAAACCTGTGGTTACCCAGCAAGTGAGAGGCTCCTGTAATCTAGTAACCTGGCAACTAAATCCTGCCCCACAAAAGCTGTGGTTACCCAGCAAGTGAGAGGCTCCGTTAACCTAGTAACCTGGCAACTAAATCCTGCCCCACAAAAGCTGTGGTTACCCAGCAAGTAGAGGAGGCCTTAACCTAGTAACTTGCAACTAAATCCTGCCCCACAAAAGCTGTGGTACCTAGCAAGTCAGAGGCTCCTGTAACCTAGTAACCTGGCAACTAAACCCTGCCCCACAAATGCTGTGGTTACCCAGCAAGTGAGAGGCTCCTGTAACTCAGTAACCTGGCAACTAAACCCTGCCCCACAAAGCTGTGGTTACCCAGCAAGTGAGAGGCTCCTGTAACCTAGTAACCTGGCAAATAAATCCTGTCCCACAAAGTGTGGTTACTCAGCAAATGAGAGGCTCCTGTAACTTAGTAACCTGGGAACTAAATCCTGCCCCACAAAAGCTGTGGTTACCCAGCAAGTGAGAGGCTCCTGTAACCTAGTAACCTGGCAACTAAATCCTGCCCCACAAAACCTGTGGTTACCCAGCAAGTGAGAGGCTCCTGTAATCTAGTAACCTGGCAAATAAATCCTGCCCCACAAAAGCTGTGGTTACCCAGCAAGTGAGAGGCTCCTGTAACCTAGTAACCTGGAACTAAATCTGCCCCACAAAAGCTGTGGTTACCCAGCAAGTGAGAGGCTCCTGTAACCTAGTAACCTGGCAACTAAATCCTGCCCCACAAAAGCTGTGGTAACCTAGCAGTCAGAGGCTCCTGTAACCTAGTAACCTGGCAACTAAACCTGCCCCACAAAAGCTGTGGTTACCCAGCAAGTGAGAGGCTCCTGTAACCTAGTAACCTGGCAACTAAATCTGCACCACAAAAGCTGTGGTTACCAGCAAGTGAGAGGCTCCTGTAACCTAGTAACCTGGCAACTAAACCTGCCCCACAAAAGCTGTGGTTACCAGCAAGTGAGAGGCTCCTTTAACCTAGTAACCTGGCAACATAAATCCTGTACCACAAAAGTTAGATTACCCAGCAAGTGAGAGGCTCCTGTAATCTAGTAATCTGGCAACTAAATCCTGTACCACAAAAGCTGTGGTTACCCAGCAAGTGAGAGGCTCCTGTAACCTAGTAACCTGGCAACTAAATCCTGCCCCACAAAAGCTGTGGGTACCCAGCAAGTGGAGAGGCTCCTGTAACCTAGTAACCTGGCAACTAAATCCTGCCCACAAAAGCTGTGGTTACCCAGCAAGTGAGAGGCTCCTGTAACCTAGAATAACCTGGCAACTAAATCCTGCCCACAAAAGCGTGGTTACCCAGCAAGTGAGAGGCTCCTATAACCTAGACACCTGGCAACTAAATCCTGTCCCACAAAAGCTGTGGTTCACCAGCAAGTGAGAGGCCTGTAACCTAGTAAACTCGGCAACTAAATCCTGCCCCAAAAAGCTTTCAAGTTAGGTTGCATTCGGCTTGCACAGTTTTGATAGTTTGGCTGATCTTCACATACTAGAAATTGACAAGTCCCCAGGAAAGAAAGACTAGAAAGTGCATTACTGCTGGGAGTTGTAGTTTTCTTGCCCACATGATTCTTGCATAATACAACACTCATTGGCCCAAGTGAATTGTGGTGGAAAGCTCGTGTGCGAGATATCTACAACGCTGTTCGTCTGCGTGTGTCAAACTTACAACTCCAGCACTCTTGTAATTTCAATTCTCTCCTACCAGTCCAGCTTCGGCCTAGTAATTTTGATATCGCCTGAGCGCATAAAACTCATGATTTGTTACCGTCTATTATTTGTAACCCGGGACGTGTGAGGGGAGGGGAAGGAAGGGGGGGGGGGGGGGGAGAGAGAAAAGGGAGGACACACGTGCACTGTGAGCACGCATCGCATTCTCAGTTCAGCGTCGGTGTGTGACTGACAGGGTAACAAACGAATAGTGCCTTCGCTGGAGTAGGATCTCTTAGGTTTAAGAAGATCTACTTGAGTAAGATGGGCAGCCCTGTGGTGTTCCTGATCTATCAACCTCCTAGGGTAGCCTCTATTGCGAAACCTTTGGCGAAGTTCCTGGGATGCAGTACAGAAGTCGACATCGAGTGTACAGTTCCTCCGAATTCTGAGGAACTGTCCCCAGTTCCTCAGAATTCGTGTCCGCACGATCTGGACAAAATCAAAGGCCGCGAGAAAGTACTTGCCTTTGTGTGTCCGTGAGTATCCTTGTGGATAAATTAATTATTTGGAGTTGATCTGTGGGTTGTCCAACATTCTCGGTGATATGCCAGCAACTCACTACTTCATTATACCAGCGCCCATCCTCTTGCTTTAAGAAGCTCGATACCTAGGGGACAGTTCCTCAGAATTCGGAGGAACTGTACACTCGATGTCGACTTCTGTACTGCATCCAGGAACTTCGCAAAGGTTTCGCAATAGAGGCTACCCTAGGAGGTTGATAGATCAGGAACACCACAGGGCTGCCCATCTTACTCAAGTAGATCTTCTTAAACCTAAGAGATCCTACTCCAGCGAAGGCACTATTCGTTATATCACTACATATGGTAGAGAATGGGATGGACTTAATAGGGCATTGGCTAAATCTTGGCATGTGATTAAAAATTATTCTATTGTTGGCAGATATCTTACAGATAGACCATCCATGACCGCCCGGAAATGTTGTTAGTCTTGCTATATCTTACCACAGTCACTTATACCAGAAAAATATCTGTGAAAACTGGAGGTTCTTCTTTAATGGACATACCCTGTGGGCGATGCTGTTACTGCCAGTCTTATGTCAAAAAACACTGAGGTACGAGACTCTAGGGGAACCAATGTTATAAATTGACACAATACTTTAACTGTAGGACTGAAGGGGTTATATATGCCATACGTTACCCCTGTTCACTTTTATATATAGGTAAAACCAAACAAATGATTAAACAGAGACTGGCTAAACATCTGTCGGACATCAGACTGGCTGACCGCAATAGACTCGACGGTAAAACATTGACCTCTGTTGCTGCTCACTTCTTAACGACACATGGGGGGTCCTATAGAGACCTTCAGATCTTTGGCCTAGAAAAAGTGAACTTGACACTTCGGGGTGGAGACTTAAACAAAAGATTACTCTGTAGAGAAAGCCGCTGGATATTTCCCTTAGGACCATGCATCCAGGAGGTCTTAATGAAATGCTGGACTTAACACCTTTTCTGTGATCATTTGATATATCTTGGACTAATAACTCTTTGTTTGACATTCCCATTTTTTTCAGTGGATACTCATTTTACAGATGACATCTATACCGCAGAAGACTTACCGTTACTATTCAACATCGGCTTTTCTGGGAGGAATACACTTATGGAGTGGGGCCCCACTTCTTACCACAATCTTCTTTATTCTCCGGTGTTTCATCAAAAAACTATACCTACCTTCAGCTTATTCATCATTTGATACTTTGGATCATGGATTATGGATTCTTGTTGCTTTGGTCACTGGATATTCATGTGTTCATTTCCTCACCGTGTAGGATATATCAATCTTTATGAAGCCTGTTGCTTCCAATAGGATCATATAGAAGTGAATTGAGTGTATCTCGAACTTGCCAAACTTCCCTCTGGAGCATACTTTCATTAGCTGTATATTTATCAATACCTATCTGAATGGTACCATGTGGATTACCCTACATTTTCCACTAAATGTGGACTCCTTGGATTCCTACATCCTTGTTTATGTATGGAGTTTTGAACTATATGGAGACATTATTCTCTGCTGATCTTATTTATCCTTATTGTACTCCACCACTGTCGTGCATACTGTCTATTACTTAATACTATCTAAATATTTGTAGATTGGTTATTTATTCATTTTTGTTTTTATGTGTTTGCTACCAGCCATCATATTGCTATGATCATTGACCATATGACCTATGACTATTGACTTACATTTTGCCCTTTCTCTCTGTTTCCCCCCCTCCCTCCACCTTCATTGTGGCTTCGTATCTGCAGTGCGTTGTGTCTGCAGCACGCATTGCTCGTGATTACGTCATCACGTTATTACGTTACTTACGTCATTACGTGCGTAACTCGTCATTACGTCATTACGCACGTACGTGATGACGCGTATACTACGTGACGTGTTACTTGTGGCGCGGAGGCCTATATAGGGTGGTGGTGTTTGGGCTTCATTACGCTGTTGAGAAAGTCCGTTCTTCGGACGAAACGCGTTCGGCGTTTTCTCCACGGTTGGCTAGCTGGCGTCCCCTCCTTGTATTTGCTCTCTCAGTCATGGACCCCCTGACTGTGTCTGCAGCACTTCTAGACAGATAAGTCTACACTACATTGAGACTGGTTCCTGACTGACAGATCTGTGTGGTGAGGGCATATACTTGTGCATTGTTCACTTTATTTCTTTTACTTTACAAGTCTACTGAGCGGGATTCCTGTATGTTTTGTGATTTTAATAACATTTTAACTTTATGTATTTCCTGTATCTTTGTACCCCCAACTTTTTGACCTTTATGGTCTTCTAATAAAGGGTTTTTTATATTTATGAATCTGCAAAAACGGAGAAAAGAGCATACCGCACTCAGGAATAACTGCATAAATATAAAAAAACCTTTATTTAGAGGACCATAAAGGTCAAAAAGTGGGGTACAAAGATACAGGACATACATAAAGTTAAAATGTTATTAAAATCACAAAACATACAGGAATCCCGCTCAGTAGACTTGTAAAGTAAAAGAAATAAAGTGAACAATGCACAAGTATATGCCCTCACCACACAGTATCTGTCAGTCAGGAACCAGTCTCAATGTAGTGTAGACTTATCTGTCTAGAAGTGCTGCAGACACAGTCAGGGGGTCCATGACTAGAGAGAGCAAATACAAGGAGGGGGACGCCAGCTAGCCAACCGTGGAGATAAACGCCGAACGCGTTTCGTCCGAAGAACGGACTTTCTCAACAGCGTAATGGCTTTCTCAATTCAGAATGACTTGTACAAGAATCTGTGGCAATTATGTACCCTGGAAAATCCCAATTAGCATATCACAGCCAGGTGTTAAGGGTGTGATTAGATAGTGGCTAAGAGGTGTTATAGGAACGCCCAGAGTAAGGTGTTAAAACAGCATTGTACATGGCAGACAGTTGGTGTCGAACCCCCCCACCTCTATTTAGGCTTGGTTTCTTTATTTTCACATAAATGGCCTCCTTAACACCTCTCTTGAACCAGTCACGTTCCTTCACCAGTATGTTAACATTACAATCTTCAAAGGTATGTCCTTTATCCTTAAGATGCAGATACACGGCTGAGTCCTGACCCGAGGAATTGGCTCTTCTGTGCTGGGCCATACGTTGATGCAGTTGCTGTTTGGTCTCCCCCACATACAAATCAGAGCATTCTTCACTGCACTGCACCGCATATATGATGTCGCTTTTCTTGTGTTTTGGTATTGGGTCTTTTGGATGTACCAATTGCTGCCTCAGTGTGTTGTTCGGTTTAAAGCAGACAGGGATACGATGTTTTTTGAAAATTCTTCTTAATTTCTCAGAGACCCCTGCTACATATGGGATGACCATGTTCTTCCTCCTGTCTTGCTTTTCCCCTTCACTGTTGGTATTTGTGTTCTTTTCTTTCCTTCTACTTCTTTTGACAAAGGCCCAGTCTGGATATCCACAAGTTTTAAGGGCTCCTCTGAGATGTTTCATTTCTTTAGCCTTCGCCTCTGTGCTAGTGGGGATGTTCTCGGCTCTGTGTTGCAGGGTTCTGATGACAGTCGGATGACTAGCGAAACGTCTTCAAGAACTACATTTCAAGTCCAGTTGATCTAATTGAATACAACAGATATAGAATGGGATGGACTTAATAGGGCATTGGCTAAATCTTGGCATGTGATTAAAAATGATTCTATTGTTGGCAGATATCTTACAGATAGACCATCCATGACCGCCCGGAAATGTTGTAGTCTTGCTGATATGCTTACCAACAGTCACTATACCAGAAAAATATCTGTGAAAACTGGAGGTTCTTCTTTGAATGGGACATACCCATGTGGGCGATGCTGTTACTGCCAGTTTATGTCAAAAAACACTGAGGTACGAGACTCTAGGGGAACCAAATGTTATAAATTGACACAATACTTTAACTGTAGGACTGAAGGGGTTATATATGCCATACGTTGCCCCTGTTCACTTTTATATATAGGTAAAACCAAACAAATGATAAAACAGAGACTGGCTAAACATCTGTCGGACATCAGACTGGCTGACCGCAATAGACTCGACGGTAAAACATTGACCTCTGTTGCTGCTCACTTCTTAACGACACATGGGGGGTCCTATAGAGACCTTCAGATCTTTGGCCTAGAAAAAGTGAACTTGACACTTCGGGGTGGCGACTTAAACAAAAGATTACTCTGTAGAGAAAGCCGCTGGATATATTCCCTTAGGACCATGCATCCAGGAGGTCTTAATGAAATGCTGGACTTAACACCTTTTCTGTGATCATTTGATAGTATCTTGGACTAATAACTCTTTGTTTGACATTCCCATTTATATTTCAGTGGATACTCATTTTACAGATAGACATCAATACCGCAGAAGACTTACCGTTACATTCGACATCTGGCTTTTCTGGAGGAATACACTTATGGAGTGGGGCCCCACTTCTTACCAACAATCTTCTTTATTCTCCGGTGTTATCATCAAAAACATATACCTACCTTCAGCTTATTCATCATTTGATACTTTGGATCATGGATTATGGATTCATTGTTGCTTTGGTCACTGGATATACATGTGTTCATTTCCTCACCGTGTAGGATATATCAATCTTTTATGAAGCCTGTTGCTTCCAATATGGATCATATAGAAGGTGAATTGAGTGTATCTCGAACTTGCCAACTTACCCTCTGGAGCATACTTTCATTAGCTGTATATTTATCAATACCTATCTGAATGGTACCATGTGGATTACCCTACATTTTCCACTAAATGTGGACTCCTTGGATTCCTACATTCCTTGTTTATGTATGGAGTTTTGAACTAATATGGAGACATTATTCTCTGCTGATCTTATTTATCCTTATTGTACTCCACCACTGTCGTGCATACTGCTTATTACTTAATACTATCTAAATATTTGTAGATTGGTTATTTATTCATTTTTGTTTTTATGTGGTTGCTACCAGCCATCATATTGCTATGATCATTGACCATATGACCATATGACTATTGACTTACGTTTTGCCCTTTCTCTCTGTTTCCCCCCCTCCCTCACTCCTTTATTGTGGCTTCGTATCTGCAGTGCGTTGTGTCTGCAGCACGCATTGCTCGTGATTACGTCATCACGTTATTACGTTACTTACGTCATTACGTGCGTAACTCGTCATTACGTCATTACGCACGTACGTGATGACGCGTATACTACGTGACGTGTACTTTGTGCGCGTGAGGCCTATATAGGGTGGTGGTGTTTGGGCTTCATTACGCTGTTGAGAAAGTCCGTTCTTCGGACGAAACGCGTTCGGCGTTTATCTCCACGGTTGGCTAGCTGGCGTCCCCCTCCTTGTATTTGCTCTCTCTAGTCATGGACCCCCTGACTGTGTCTGCAGCACTTCTAGACAGATAAGTCTACACTACATTGAGACTGGTTCCTGACTGACAGATACTGTGTGGTGAGGGCATATACTTGTGCATTGTTCACTTTATTTCTTTTACTTTACAAGTCTACTGAGCGGGATTCCTGTATGTTTTGTGATTTTAATAACATTTTAACTTTATGTATGTCCTGTATCTTTGTACCCCACTTTTTGACCTTTATGGTCTTCTAAATAAAGGGTTTTTTATATTTATGCAGTTATTCCTGAGTGCGGTATGCTCTTTTCTCCGTTTTTGCAGAGATGGTAATAAAGCATTTAATGGCAGACTGTTTTGTCCTTTTTCAGCATCACAAAAAGTCACAGGGTTCCATTAGGTGATTAAATGGCATGTCCTCCCTCCCTCTCCCTCCCGTTTTGGTCTCCCTCCCCCTAGCACAAAACCATTTTTATATATTGTAGGGCTTTCTCCCCCAGCCCCAACCGCATTATTATTATGGGCAGAAACTCCCCCGATCTTTACTTACCTTCCCTCTATCCTCCGCTGCACTGCCTGGCCTTCTGCTTGCATGAAACTGCAAGCAGGGGGCCGGACCTGCAGCCGCGTCTGTAATTGGCTGAGAGGCAGCCAATCATGGACGCGGCAGCCAGCAGTTCAGAACAGCGGAGGATAGAGGGAAGGTAAGTAATGATCGGGGGGAGTTTCTGCCCATAATAATAATGCAGTTGGGGCTGCGGGAGGAAGCCCTACAATATATAAAAAGGGTTTTGTGCTAGGGGGAGGGAGACCAAAATGGGAAGGAGAGGGATGGCTGCAATGCGCATGACAAAATTCTCCCGGAGGAAAGGCAGGAGGCAGAGTCCTATAT
This sequence comes from Hymenochirus boettgeri, assembly GCA_019447015.1. Lineage (NCBI taxonomy): Eukaryota > Metazoa > Chordata > Amphibia > Anura > Pipidae > Hymenochirus > Hymenochirus boettgeri. The sequence continues at coordinate 228,848,611 of CM033474.1, read as the reverse complement.
GGACTCTGCAAGGCACCTGGGGGCCATTTTTTTGGACTTTGGGGGAACCATTTGGAGCTGGGAAGTAAGGTAAGGATTGTGGGGCCAGTAGTGGGGGAAATTATAGTTTTGGGGGTGGGCATGCCCTTTAACATTAGACCATCCAGAGAAGACACACTGTATTGTAGCTTTTTGTATGCTGCATAAAATGAACCACTCACACCATACACACTGACAATGTAATATACAGATACATCAATAACCAGATCTAAACAAAAGAGATAAAATTACAACTCACAAGGAGGCAGGATTTCCAGTCTTTGTAAACTTCCTTACCAATCCAGCATCATGGTACTGGATGTAATCTGGTCATACACATGGATCTGATGGGAGTTGCTGAATTTTAGGATTGTGAATGGAATGAAAATGATGGATTTCAATTCAGACAAACTTTAGCAGCCAGCATTGAGATCTGTTGGGCCAGACCAAATATTTCCATCATATCATTATCAGCTCCCTTTAATATAGTAGAGGGAGGGAATAAATTTGAAAAGTGTGTGGGCACACAAACAATCATTTCCTATACAGAGCATACGAGACAATTGTTAATGTGTATTTGGGAACTGCCGCAAATTAACAATTATTTTCCAATAAAATTTGCAACGGGAGTCACATGTGTATGGCCCCCTCAAGGCTCATCCACTGGCACCTCACCTGAATCCTCGTACACAAGTCCAATACTTCGGGCGACAAATGACCCTCGAATGTGTGTACACGCACAGTGAATGTCCGTTTCCGGGTGATAATCGCACATGTTACGTGCAATTATCGGGTGAAACGTCCATTCATTGCGCATCTTCACTGCGCTCGGGGGAGAGTCGTCGTCCGAAGTATTGGACGTGTGTATGGACCGTAAGTCTATTTATCTGCATGAGGCTGTTTTTTTTAAAGAGCTCTGATTAGGGTGTATGCCAAGACCAAACACCCCTATTTGGACCCACCCTCAGGCTAAAAAACATGGAAACAGGCTGCACACTTTTATAATCCAGATCAATAAAATAGATACACTTTAATCAACATTAATAAAAGCTATAGACTAAACAATGGGTGCAGGTATACAGTGGGAAGGAGAGACATAATACAAGCTGAAATGATTTCTTCAGGAGCAATTTATCTTGGCTATTCATGGCATAGCAATGTCCAGTAATTTAATTACAAATAATCATTAGCATCAACCAATAAATCAAATTCTAAATCGCTATACAATATGCAAACAAAAGCATGCAGATGTTAGCATAATATATTATCCACAGACCTTTTATTGAAAACATATATACTTTTATGCTGTCCCCTCAAAAAACTCAACACACAGTCGTTACTGCCTAAAATGCATGGCTGGCAACAGAAATGAGAACCCCCCTACGTGAAAAATTTCCAAATTGCACCCAAAGTGTCAGTATTTTGTGTGGTCACCATTATTTTCCATTACAAGGTGCCACAGGAATCCTCTTCTACTGCTCCATCATGACATCAAAGAGCTGGTGGATGTTAGAGACCTTGCACTCTTCTACCTTCTGTTTGAGGATGCCCCACAGATGTTCAATAAGGTTTAGTGGTTGTATTGGGAGTGTGTTTGGGGTGGTTATCATGGAATACTGCCCTGCATCTTAATTTACTAAGGGAGGGGATCATGCTCTGCTTCAGTTTGTCACATTACATGTTGGCATTCATGGTTCCCTTAATGAACTGTAGCTCCCCAATGCTGGCAATACTCATGCAGCCCAAAAACATTACACTCTTGCCACTGTTTGACTGTAGGCAAGAAACACTTGTCTTTGTACTCCTCACCTGTTTTTTGCCACTAGAGATGGACTTAGAACCGAATTCAAACCCGAGTTTGACCCTGAACTTTAAGAGTTTGGACAAACTCGAACTTCTAGAACTTTCTGAACTATGAACTAGTAAGATGTTTTTAGATAATTACATAAGTCTAATTTGCATACTGTTCGCCAAACTTTGAATTCGGCCATGACCCTCAAATTTATCGCTCTATTTTCAGTAATCCTCGAATATCGTTCGAATTCGGTAACCCTCAAATGTATTGATCGGTAACCCTCTAATTGGTGACAACACTCGAATGTAGCATGCCGGAACTCGACAATTACCCGATTGTGGGTCTCCCACCAGGATACCTGTATATATGCGTTCTAAAGCTACAGTATGACACCCTAATGTGTTTGATGTGATAGTGTAAGTACTAACACAGGTGTATTTGTCTGATAATGACCAGACACACTCCTACTATATGTATATTGAGATCAGTATGACTACACAAGCATGGGTGGCCTGTGAACTTTGAACTATCTGGTCTGATCATGCATAATTAAAGTGGGATCACCTGACTCCTTTATCATATATTTGAATCTCACAGTTTAGACCACCCTTGGTTATACTCACTGTGACCATGCTATTGGACCCTCCCGGTCATATGCTTTTGTAATGCATTGGTGTGGGCTTATTTGTAGGGGTACTTTTGAGATTTACAGCAATCAGTAGATTATGTTGGGAATGGGGATGTTGTAATAAAGATTGTATTCGCAATATTGACAACTGGACTCATCCATTTGATTGATGGGTGGTATTTTCCACCATTGTATGAGTGCCATTAACAGATACATTTTTCTAAAGTTAATCTGCAGGCAGATTATTCTAACCTTTTATTGCAAGGTTAGTGTTCAAGACTGTGTTGAAGGTTCATGTGCTTGGGGACTTCAGTGCAGCCGTTCTAGAACTTTCGTGACTGTTGGATCCGAAAAAAATTGTCCCTTTATTGGTAAAACAGATCTCCTTTATTTCTTGGACTGTGTTTATTTGGCCTCAGACAACTTTTTAGAACATTTATTTGGTCCCTCAGTTCTTTATCATTGACCATAAGCTAAACTTATAACATCGTTGGATACTGATGTTATCCTTCCTACCATGACAATTAACCACCTTGCCATTCAGTTCTACAGTAGTACTCCTCAGCTACACTGCTCAAAAGCAGTCCCTGGCCAGCACCATTCCCAAACAATTATAGATTGCATTTGATGTAAAAACTCTATAGGCAAAATATTTCTACAAGGTAGGAAAAAACCTTACTCCTATTGAATGGAGGTGTACTGTAGGGAAAAAGTATATGTCTTACCTGACCGGGATCCCACGATGCAGTAAGTCTTCCAAAGGAGATCCAAGCATTTTGGGATTGCGGTATGGTACATTTTTTTTTACTACATCGGCCCATTAAATTTTCCCTACATAAATGTGCTTTATGGATTATTTTAGTTAGTTTACAGTCTATTTACTACTTTATACCTTTTTATTAGAAGCAAAAATACGAACTCACAGATCTGATTTGTCTTGGTTCTCTTTTATGATAGAAAGCTGCTGAAAATAGCAAACCATGACATTTCCTAACGCCTTTCTTTCTAGGGTGCATTGTACTTAATGTCATTCGCACTGTAACCCACAAAATGAATCGAACTGTTATAGAAAGCTGAACAATTGCATAGGGTTAGAGAAAAGAACAAAGAAAAATACCATGACAACCTGACAATGAATGGGATAAGCCTAGCAAGGAAGGTTTCCCTTTGTCAGCCTAGTACAGTTCAGACCTGCGCATACAGCATGGCGTTATCTGTTAACATTAGGGTGAAGTATAAAATCCAGCATGTGTCACTATAATTATGAACTACTGGTATCCACTGGTATCGCTAAGGCAAAATAAATTACTTTTTAAAATGAAAGTTTAAGGGTATGTCCATTTAAAATGAAAGTTTAAGGGTATGTCCATTTAAAATGAAAGTTTAAGGGTATGTCCATTTAAAATGAAAGTTTAAGGGTATGTCCATTTAAAATAAAGTTTAAGGTATGTCCATTTAAAATGAAGTTTAAGGGTATGTCCATTTAAAATGAAAGTTTAAGGGTATGTCCTTTTAACATGAAAGTTTAAGGTATGTCCATTTAAATGAAGTTTAAGGTATGTCCATTTAAAATGAAAGTTTAAGGGTCTGTCCATTTAAAATGAAAGTTTAAGGGTAGGTCCATTTAAATGAAAGTTTAAGGGTATGTCCATTTAAAATGAAAGTTAAGGGTATGTCCATTTAATGAAAGTTTATGGTAAGTCCATTTAAATGAAAGTTTAAGGGTAGTCCATTTAAAAGAAAGTTTAAGGGTATGTCCATTTAAATTAAAGTTCCGTAATGTTGCCCATTTAAAATGAAAGTTTAAGGGTATGTCCATTTAAAATGAAAGTTTAATGGTAAGTCCATTTAAAATGAAAGTTTAAGGGTAGGTCCATTTAAAATGAAAGTTTAAGGGTATGTCCATTTAAAATTAAAGTTTAAGGGTATGTCCATTTAAAATTAAAGTTTAAGGGTATGTCCATTTAAAATGAAAGTTTAAGGGTATGGTCCATTTAAAATGAAAGTTTAAGGGTATGTCCATTTAAAATGAAAATTTAAGTGGTATGTCCATTTAAAATGAAAGTGTTAAGGGTAGGTCCATTTAAATGAAAGTTTAGGGTATGTCCTTTAATTTAAAGTTTAAGGGTATGTCCATTTAAAATTAAAGTTTAAGGGTTAGGTCCATTTAAAATGAAAGTTTAAGGGTATGTCCATTTAAAATGAAAGTTTAAGGGTATGTTCCATTTAAAATGAAAGTTAGGGTATGTCCATTTAATTAAAGTTTAAGGTAGTCCATTTAAAAATGAAAGTTTAAGGGTATGTCCATTTAAAATTAAAGTTTAATGGTAAGTCCATTTAAAATTAAAGTTTAAGGGTAAGTCCATTTAAAATTAAAGTTTAAGGGTATGTCCATTTAAAATTAAAGTTTAAGGGTATGTCCATTTAAAATGAAAGTTTAAGGGTATGTCCATTTAAAATGAAAGTTTAAGGGTTGTCCATTTAAAATGAAAGTTTAGGGTATGTCCATTTAAAATGAAAGTTAAGGGTATGTCCATTTAAAATGAAAGGTAAGGGTATGTCCATTTAAATGAAAGTTTAAGGGTAGTAGGCCATTAAAATGAAAGTTTAAGGGTATGTCCATTTAAAAATAAAATTAAAGTTAAGGGTATGTCCATTTAAATTAAAGTTTAAGGGTAGTAGTCATTTAAAATGAAAGTTTAAGGGTTGTCATTAAATGAAAGTTAAGGGTATGTCCATTTAAAATGAAAAGTTTAAGGGTAGGTCCAATTTAAAATAAAGTTTAAGGGTAAAGTCCATTTAAATGAAAGTTAAGGGTATGTCCATTTAAAATAAAGTTATGGTAGTCATTTAAATTAAAGTTTAGGGTAAGTCTCATTTAAAATTAAGTTTAAGGGTATGTCCATTTAAAATTAAAGTTTAAGGGTATGTCCATTTAAAATGAAAGTTTAAGGGTATGTCCATTTAAAATTAAAGTTTAAGGGTATGTCCATTCTTAAAACAAAAAAATTGGTGATTTGGTGATATCTGCCTCCATCCTTGGCCCTCAGAGCATTTCAGTAACTTGAGCATGTGCAGAAGAGGCAGCAGAGGAATTAGCAGTCAATCATTGGTTGTGATGTCAACAGTCACAACCTTGATACACTGCAGGGTGGGAGGTATCCGCTTACTCTGACAGAATGGAGGCAATAATTATGCTTACAACCTGGCTAGTAATGCATCTAATAATGTGCTGAATATATTAGTTAAGGTCTGAGGCAGGCAATGGATATATGGCCAGTTTTTTGTTTTAAGGGAAGACATGTCCTTTAATGTTTAACCCTCAAATTAAAACTATATATAGGTAAATTACCCCAATCCCAATATAACAATAGTTATAAATCCAAAAGAGGTAAGACTAACCTGTTCATGGCATGGTCCAACCCCCCATATGCGCAAAAGGGAACGGCAGCTGTGCGCCCATACAAGTGAAGGGAGCTGATAGACCAATGGAAATTGGCCCCAACTGACCACAATGCTGATAGCGGTTGTTTCTTATTCCTACACATTGCTTATATTAAACAGGGTTCATGTTTAATGTATTGTATCAAGAGAAATTCAGCTAATAAGCTTTGCCATGCTGTAGCCTAACGCGAGACATAATAAATAGACAGTATTAATGATACTCAGGTGGTAAGGGAGGGGAGTAAAATGAAAACAATGGCACCTTTTAACAATCTGCATATATTAGCACATTGCAAGTTCAAATGCAAATCCCTAAAAGCAAAGTGCTAAGTTTTGTTGTATAATTTAGCACTGACATGTTACCAGCTCATTCCTTCATTCCTTCCAAATAAGCTTTGGCTCTTAATTAATGATAACATGTGGTATCTCCTAATCACTCCTGTCATTTCTCAGTTCCCTGACTGGCCCAAAACAAGACTAAAGTAATTGTGGCAGAGACACATTAGAATGTACAGTATTCTCTTTATTTCCATGGGATACAAACCCTTCCAACAAATCCTTCCAACACAGGGAGATACAATAGCTGATTGGAGAATTCCTCTCTCCTTTGGCAAAACATCTCTGGGCTTATCGAGCTAATGAAGGGGAAGCAACTTAACTGCAAAGATTTCTTCACTAAAATGAACATCAATACTGGGGATTTTTTTCTAAATTGCCCAATAGTGTAGGTAAGCTATGATTCTTCCCAACTATCACTGTACCGTTTTTTGTCGTTTTTTTCTGTCTCCTTTCTTTCAGCTGTTAATCAAGTACCTTATTATCATAAACACTTTTGCTGTGTTAATTTTTTCTGCATCTAAAATGATCACAGGTGGTATGTGTGAATTGCATTGTGGGTAATTGCATCTGTGGTGTTGGCTCAGCGTAATTACTGAGCATGCTTGAATCCACAAAAAGTCAGGTCAGATGGAAGGAGGGGTTGGTTAAGGGAGGGAGGGGGGATATTTAGCTTGTGCAAAGCAAATACTTAAATGAAGGCATGCAGCAACACACACCTCAGTGTAAGTGCTACTTACATGTATTCATTTATAGTTGTTATTGTTATGCTATCAGAAGTTTGTGAGCTAAAATCAGCAGGTTAAGGCTAGAATGACCCTTTAAAGAGGAAAAAAATACACTGATAAGCCCCACATCTATTGAGGAATATTAGAATATTAACGTAGCATTTTAATCCCCTTTAAATTGGTTACAATTCGCAATATTTCACAATACATAAAAAAGGAAGACCAAGGCGCATAACAAAACTAAGTTCCCAATCTTCGGCAGGGTATGTTTCTCTGCGTAGCATATTTATTATTGTTAGCTTTCACTGCATCCTCTCTGGAGACAGTAAGCAAGCAAAGAATACCATGCTATTAAATGTGCGGAACTCCAAAGCAAACAGACTGACAATCTGATTAAGTAAATGAGGGTTAAAGTTGGAGAATGTTATAAACAGAAATAATTCTCCAGGACTAGCACATCATTTCTATATGAATCTTTCTACTTATTTTATATATAATATAGATTTGTTTCTATCTAGGATGGAGAGGGGAGGATGTGACTACTCTGAAAGTCTCAAATCAAAATGATATATAGGTAAATCACCCCCCAAAACACCAAACAACAATAGTTAAAAACAAAGATAATCTTTTATGCAGCAAAACAATGCTTTACCTTTCCCTCTGCCTCTCAAAAGGTTCCACCTCCTCTTCAAGCTCTCTGAGCTTTTCTACAAGCTTTTACATGCTCAGAGGAGGCAGCTTGGGGAATAGAGGTCAGTCAATGGCTGTGATGTCATCTGTTACATACATGACTGACAGCTGCTAACTGGAAGAACCAGGAAGCAGAAAGAGAGGTAACAGAACTTCAGGCGGTGCAATGATAAAAACAATTCTTGGGTTAGATAATGTGTTCTATTCAAATTGTTGAGTAATTTGTTTACATTAATTCCATTGATACAGCAAATTTGCTATTAAAACCAACCCACCCTATTATTATTTTTTATTCATCTGTTCAAGGGGAACTAAAGCATAATACTAATGTCTAGGACCAGATAAAATATCCTAGCACCTAGAATTGCTTACCAACTTTTAATGACACCATGTATCTACCCTGGTCATAGTTTCTATATGGACCAGTGAACGGTATTATATTTATTACTTCCCAAATTTCAAAACACTAGTTTCATGTTACTGGCTAAACCAATGTTGAAGGAGGGGTGGGATATCTACTGATGTCACTTTATGTACCACCCCACCAGAACGGAGGGTAAGCAGATAGATATATAGATAGATATAGGCAGCCTATTAATATATTGGATGTTTACTAATAAAAATGATTAATATGTCAGCTGATTTATGCCGTCTCTGTCATTTCCCATAAAGTCATTGAATTATATTTTTCAAGTTGTAGAGAGACTGGTAAACTGAGGCCAATGTCATACACAGCAAATGTATAGGTCGGCCATTGTTACAGTGACATGTGTTGTTCTGCTTCTCATACAATTACAAAGAATTATCACCTATCGATCCATGTATTTATACAGTTTAGTAATTACACCGAGTACAAATGAAACAAAGTTCACCGACTTGTGAATGGGGAGAGAGAGCAGAGAGACACAATCCTGTGTAAGGGGAGAGTGCAGAGAGACACAATCCTGTGTAAGGGGAGTGAGCAGTTAGACACAATCCTGTGTAAGGGGAGAGTGCAGAGAGACACAATCCTGTGTAAGGGGAGAGAGCAGAGAGACACAATCCTGTGTAAGGGGAGAGAGCAGAGAGACACAATCCTGTGTAGCAGAGAGACACAATCCTGTGTAAGGGGAGTGAGCAGAGAGACACAATCCTGTGTAAGGGGAGAGAGTGCGAAGAGACACATCCTGTGTAAGGGGAGGAGAGCAGAGAAAGACACAATCTGTGTAAGGGGATGAGAGCAGAAGACACAATCCTGTGTAAGGGGAGTGAGCAGGGAGACACAATCGTGTAAGGGAGAGAGCAGAGAGACACAATCCTGTTAAGGGAGAGAGCAGAGAGACACAATCCTGTGTAAGGGGGAGGGAGCAGAAAGACACAATCCTGGGTAAGGGGAGAGTGAGCAGAGAGACACCAATCCTGTGTAAGGGGAGAGAGCAGAGAGACACAATCCGTGTAAGGGGAGTGAGCAGAGGACACAATCCTGTGTAAGGGGAGAGAGCAGAGAGACCAATCCTGTGTAAGGGGAGAGAGCAGAGAGCACAATCCTGGTGTAAGGGGGAGAGAGCAGAGAGACACAATCCTGGTAAGGGGAGTGAGCAGAGAGACACAATCTGTGTAAGGGGAAGTGAGCAGAGAGACACAATCTGTGTAAGGGGAGGAGCAGAGAGACACAACTGTGTAAGGGGAGAGAGCAGAAAGACACAATCCTGTGTAAGGGGAGTGAGGCAGAGAGACACAATCCTGTGTAAGGGGGGTGAGCAGAGAGACACAATCCTGTGTAAGGGGAGAGAGCAGAGAGACACAATCCTGTGTAAGGGGAGTGAGCAGAGAGACACAATCCTGGTAAGGAGGGAGAGAGCAGAAGAGACACAATCCTGTGTAAGGGATGAGAGCAGAGAGACACAATCCTGTGTAAGGGGAGAGAGAGGCAGAGAGACACAATCCTGTGTAAGGGGAGTGAGCAGAGAGAACACAATCCTGTGTAAGGGGAGAGCAGAGAGACACAATCCTGTGTAAGAGAGAGAGCAGAGAGACACAATCCTGTGTAAGGGAGGAGCAGAGAGACACATCCTGTGTAAGGGGAGGAGAGAGCCGAGAGACACAATCCGTGTAAGGGGAGAGAGCAGAGAGACACAACTGTGTAAGGGGAGAGCAGAGAGACACATCCGGTAAGGGGAGAGGCAGAGAGAACAATCTGTGTAAGGGGAAGGGCAGAGAGACACAATCCTGTGTAAGGGGAGTGAGCAGAGAGAGACACAATCCTGTGTAAGGGGAGGAGCAGAGAGACACAATCCTGTGTAAGGGGGAGAGCAGAGAGACACAATCCTGTGTAAGGGGAGTGAGCGAGAGAGAACAACCGGTAAGGGGAGAGAGCAGAGAGACCACAATCCTGTGTTAAGGGGAGAGAGCAGAGAGCACAATCCTGTGTAAGGGGAGAGAGCAGAGAGACACAATCCTGTGTAAGGGGAGTGAGCAGAGAGACACAATCCTGTGTAAGGGGAGAGAGCAGAGAGACACAATCCTGTGTAAGGAGAGAGAGCAGAGAGACACAATCCTGTGTAAGGGGAGAGAGCAGAGAGACACAATCCTGTGTAAGGGAGTGAGCAGAGAGACACAATCCTGTGTAAGGGGAAGTGAGCAGAGAGACACAATCCTGTGTAAGGGGAGTGAGCAGAGAGACACAATCCTGTGTAAGGGAGAGAGCAGAGAGGAAGAGAAGGACAACAATCCTGTGTAAGGGGATGAGGAGAGCAGAGAGACACATCCTGGATAAGGGGAGAGAGCAGAGAGACCAATCTGTAAGGGGAGGAGCAGAGAGACACCATCCTGTGTAGGGAGAGAGAGAGCAGAGACACAATCCTGTGTAAGGGAAGGAGAGAGCAGAGAGACACAACTGTGTAAGGGAGGGAGGAGCAAGAGACACAATCCTGTGTAAGGGAGAGAGGAGCAGAGAGACAACAACGTGTTAAGGGAGTGAGCAGAGAGACACAATCCTGTTAAGGGGAGTGAGCAGAGAGACAATCTCTGTGTAAGGGGAGAGAGCCGAGAGACACAATCCTGTGTAAGGGGAGTGGAGCGAGAGGACACAATCCTGTGTAAGGGGAGAGAGCGAGAGAGACACAATCCTGTGTAGGGGAGTGAGCAGAGAGACCACATCCTGTGTAAGGGAGGAGTGAGCAGAGGACACAATCTGTGTAAGGGGAGTGAGCAGAGAGACACAATCCTGTGTAAGGGGAGTGAGCAGAGAGACACAATCCTGTGTAAGGGGAGAGAGCAGAGAGACACAATCTGTGTAAGGGGAGTGGCAGAGAGACACAATCCTGTGTAAGGGGAGTGAGCAGAGAGACACAATCCTGTGTAAGGGGAGTGAGCAGAGAGACACAATCCTGGTAAGGGGGGAGTGAGCAGAGAGGACACAATCCTGTGTAAGTGGGAGAAGGGGGAGAGAGCAGAGAGAGAACACAACCTGTGTAAGGGGGATGAGCAGAGAGACACAATCCTGTGTAAGGGGAGTGAGCAGAGAGACACAATCCTGTGTAAGGGGAGAGAGCAGAGAGACACAATCCTGTGTAAGGGGAGTGAGCAGAGAGACACAATCCTGTGTAAGGGGAGTGAGCAGAGAGACACAATCCTGTGTAAGGGGAGTGAGCAGAGAGACACAATCCTGTGTAAGGGGAGTGAGCAGAGAGACACAATCCTGTGTAAGGGGAGAGAGCAGAGAGACACAATCCTGTGTAAGGGGAGAGAGCAGAGAGACACAATCCTGTGTAAGGGGAGAGAGCAGAGAGACACAATCCTGTGTATGGGGAGAGCCAATACTAGATTTGACCCCTGCATTTTTAGTACTCTTGCAATCACGACAGAGCACCCAAACATTTAATGTAGAGATGGCCGGTTCGCGGACCCGAACCCGGATCCGCCGCGGATTTCTCCCGTCCGCGAACGGCGGATTATTCCGGACTTTCCGGACTTCCGAACTTCCGAACTGCGGATTTTTTTTTTCCGTAATTACGAGGATCTACGATACTTGCGGGATACGGAAAAACCGAAGATCTCATAATTGCGAGGATTCACGTAATTACGAGGATTCACGTAATTACGAGTATTTCGTAATTACGAGAATACTCGTAAAAAACGAGTAATTCGTGTAAAATTTCAAGACGGAGAGCAGCCACATGATCCAAATTAGCCAATGGTAGCTATCATAGTTACAGAAATCCTGTTTTTTTACGGAAATCTTGTTTTTACGGGGGAATCCTCGTATTTTCGAAAAATGCCGTTTTTTTTAAAGTCACGCTAGCGGACTGTACTTTTTAGGTATTGTTGGCATTTATACGTGCTTCTAAGGCCATTACCCAGGTCCCTGAGTGGTTAAGTGTACGTTACCAAGGCTATTTAGACCACTTTTAATGCGGATTTTGCCGAACTTCATTTTAATACGTTTTAACGGGTCCGCTCGCGGATTTTCGAATTTTCGGATTTTTTCGAAAATCCGCGGATCCTCGCGCGGACCGGATTTTTCGAAGTTCGGACATCTCTAATTTAATGATTGTAGCCCATCGATCGTGAACACAATCATCGTGTGTATGGACCTGTAGCTGTACTAATTACAGCTAATAATCTGCATTACATCAATTACTTTTTTTTTTGTTGAATATTAATTTGCCTTTATATATGCAGGGTAATACACAAAAGTAATGTAAGGGTGATACCTTTATTGGCTAAAGGTGAGTACAAACACTAAACAAACAGAATGTTAAATATTCTCTCAGCCATTTTTTAAAGATCACCCTAAACACAGTCCCAAGCATTCTCCTCATATAAAGTATAGGGGGAAAGTTTGGGACGGCTCATTTCCTTCAGCCATGGCCGACTCACTATACAGTACAAGGAGCCTACCACGGCTGAATATTTTGGCAATTTTCAGGCAGTTCTAAGTCACCCCGAGGTTGACAGTGAATGGTTGTCTGCCTCTGGAATGCTTGGAACACTTTAATGCTTGAAACACTTTAATGCTTGGAACACTTTAATGCTTGGAACACTTTAATGCTTGGAACACTTTAACTAACAGAATCGTCCCTTTATCTTTAAAGTTTGCACCTTCATTAAAGTTTGTAAGCTTAACTGAGATAATTACCATAACTAGATCTCGGAGCCTAAAGTTGCTTTTTCAAGCTGATTGCAGTCTAATAATATATTAGCTGTTTACTGATAACTCTAAACCAATAAGAATTATTAATATAACATGACCTAATGTTTTCTAACGGTTCTAAAAGCTTGCTATGGTTATCATCCCTGTTAGCAAATAAAGGAATCACCTTTACATCATTTTTGTTTATGTTTCATCTTTTAAGTATTACCCCGTATCTTGACTGGCCAACACTATACAGCATCTTTAACCCCTATATATGGACAGATTCTTGAGGTTTGGCCTCTGGATTTTAGCCACTAAATGCAGTACTGCAGTCTCTACTGAACAAGTGGAATATACTGATATGTCATACATCACTGCTATTTATTCCTAATTATTGGTTCAGAGCATGTCTGGAGCCTTCTCTTGTTAGTAAACCTCTGGAGAGTTCATAAACTCAGGAAGTCCATTTGCAACGGTCACTTTGCAGGTCCAGGAACTCCAGAGTTTGTAGATGATTTGTGCTTTTTTTATATAAAGCTGAGCAGCCTTCATTAATTTATTATAACAGGGTTAACCCATCTACAGGACCCAACGGAGGCACTGAATTCAAAATAGAAGAGCATCTTTGTGTACGGTACTTAATAATCCACCTTGAATATGGATTCGGCTGTTATCAAATTGATTTTCACCGTTAGGTGTTTTGTTTTCTTGATTTTTTTATAAAACCACTGTTTTCCTTTTTATGTTCATCTCACAGTTTATTCTGATCTGAGTGTTCCCGAATGTTACCTTTATCTTTTTACCCCTTACTCCACAAAGAAAACAAGTTTCAGAACTCGTTTGAAGGCTATGAAACGCAGCGAACAGATGTCTTGTCACAAGAAAAAAAATTAGCTGTGTCTGCAAAACATTATTAAAGATTGTGGAGGAGGGGAAAAAAAGTAAAAATATTGAAGTGAGTGCAGACCCAGTTGTTGATGATAAAGAATTGATATGTTTGTAGATCTGATCTATTGAAAAGTAATAGGTTGTGCCATTTGCTTGGGATTTATAAAAAGAAAAAGAGATTTAGCTGTATGGGTGTATCGACTGTTACGAATAACATTTTAAAGATGTAAGCTATACCTGAAACCCATGACCAAATAACAAGAATAAGGTGCAGGCAAAGTTAGCTTATATGTGTATGTAAACTGAAAAAAATAACTTTTCCTCATCTTAATCTATAAAGGAATACATAAATAGCACATACTCTGAGGTGTGTGTGTGTTGCTGCATGACCTCAACCCAATGCTTGTTTTGCTCAGGCTATGCATTTCCCATGCCACTCTAAACCGACGCCCCCTTTATCAGACACGACTCTCTATGAGAGCAAGCATGCTCTGTAATCATTATGAAGCACCACTGGGAGAGGGAATTTTCAACAATGCATTTCACACATACCAACTTTCACCCCTAACAGCATACAGTAAAAGTGTTTTTGATAGTAAAGCACTTGATTGACAGCTGAAATGTAAGATGCTTCAGTTTAGATCTCTAAATAAGTAGGGGATAGAGCAATAAAAAAATTGTGCTTGGAAAGAATTATTAGTGTCGAGTTTAGATGCCCTTTAAGTTGTATTATTTTCTATAACACACATCCAAGATTTTCAGTCTCATGACAAGGATAATGTATCTAAGCACCCATATAACCCAAAGAACCCACCAATTGTTCTGTGAATTTAAAGTTTGCCCATATTCTCCCATATTTTACCTCAACCATTCAAAGCCTATGGTTTTGGGGCCCCCTTTAGGGGTTTGACCCTGGGTAATTGCACTGTTTCCCCCTATTGTAAAATCAACCCTGCATATTAGAAAGTCAAAAGTTAACCCTAAAAAACATGTAAAAATTCAAGTACTCACATATTTCATTTAGATATCCTTAAAAATAAATCACTTTAGTGTCACTTTTTACATGAAAATGACCTCAATTCCATTATATTATCCTGGTTAATATGAACTAGTAGGTAGTATCCTAGGATTTGCTATGGTGAAGATATTTTACAGTAAAGCAGATATGAACCTGATCATGCAAATGATTTCAAATCTTTCAGAAATGACAGACATAGAGGCATCACTGAGATTAAAGTCTCAACATTGAAAAGTGAATTATTACTAAATTAAATGTCCAAAAAAAGTATATTTTCTTTCATCGTATGAACAGATTTAGATTGAATCTTCTTAATCCTCTTTCTGAGAACACATTTCTGTTAATCATGAGCACATAGAACTGTATAATGTAGCACTACATAGACTGGAGCAGGGATATCTAATCTCCAGATGCTTAATACATTTCTGTGTATAACACAGTCTAGCCAACTAGTGCCACTTCACTGCTATTCACTAAGGGGAATGAGCAGTATATGCATTACCCCCCCCCACACACCCAAACAATACAGTTTTGCCAGAACAGACATAGTTTGAGGGGCCTGTCCCAATGTATCAGACAGACATGGTGTGTTCTGTGCTGGACAGGGATTGGACAGACCAGGTTGTGTCTGGTATGCCAGGGCAGATGATAGGCTTTTCCCACATCTCAGATGTAATAACCAAAAAGTTGGGAGTTAAGGTATAGGAATTGAGGATGAGAGCAATCTGTGTTACAAGCAGATGCTTAGACACTAGCAAGTATCTGTTTCCTATATACCAGCTGAATGGGCAACTGTTGGTTCCTACTAATTTGAACTGCTTTACATACCACCTGAGTATCCCTCCAATTCTGTTGTGGACATATGTATTTTTCTGATAGTATGCTATATGTCAATAGTGGAGAACATATGGCACTCAGAGCCCTCTTTGTGGGCACACCACAAAGCCAGAGAGACACAGGCCAGGTTACCACCCCTCCCTGCGATCCGGACCTTGAGAAAGTGTAGTCTGTCTGGATCTCAATCTCTTGTCTGGTAATGTAGGTTAATGGTCACCATTTTGGGTTCTCATCAGTTGGGATCTATCAGTCTATTGCAGGGGTGTCCAACCTGGGTCCTTATGGGGCCTGCAATAGCAGTCCCCATGTAGGGATCAAGCCCTGTCCCCAATCTGCCCCAACACGTCCTGCCCTGCCCTGTATCACTGATCTATTGGGATGAGCTGTTCTCTATAAACTAAAACCTCAGTATTCAGGTGTTCTAGTGTTGGCACTTTGCAAAAAAATAAGTAGGTTTTGGGTTACAGTTTGGGCACTCTCTCTCTAAAAGGTTTGCCATTGCTGCTATATGAACTGTGGGAGCGCTCCTTGGGCTAAATAATGTCTATTATGATATTATCTTGATATTTATGAAAGTACCAGCAAATCTAACGCAAGGTAATATTATTCTATGTTTTGTTAAACAGGAGTATGATTGCCACCTCGCCCCCAAAGAAAATGTCTACGGGCCATTCGGCCATTTTCAAATCCAGGAATGTTTTGTTTTTTTTAATTTGAATTTTTGCTGCACTGGCAAATATTTATTGGCTGGGCTGGTGAAACTTGGTGCCAATGCTGGGGATGAATTATGAACGTAATTAGCGAAGCCACGTAACCACCTGCCAGAAAATGGTTACATCTCATCCATACACTAGTGCAAAGGTTTATATTGTTATGAAATAAGGCAGAATTAATGTTTTTTTGAATATTATTTCATTTTTAGTGTTTCCAGTGCAGAACCCATTTTACCTCCATAAGAACAAATTATGCATTGTTTTTAGAATGTTTGTTAGCATAATAATGTTACTGATAAACACACTTACAGAGATTACTACCTGGCATCAATAGCTAAACGACAATGTATATACCACAGTGGCCCAAAGGCATCACCAACAGGAACTGCCCCTACCGCTAATTACTCTGGTCAACTGGTTTATCCCTGACCAATTCCATTTTGACACATACATTTTATAACATCATCTGGGGAATTCACAAGGAGCATCTAGGCTCTTTTATGGTGTTTAATTTATGCTAACCAATTTAGTATTGGTTAAAACCAATTTAATATTCGCTAGCACGACTTTAACTTCTTTATTGCGCAGGTCTCCCAAAAAACACACAGGCAGCTGGAGCAACCAGTTCAAAACACAGTTTGCGCCAGTATTAGCACAACTATTTAATGCCCGCAAATAGCTGCCATTAAAGTCGCGGTGTGGGTGAATCCCTTCCAGAATTCACCCACAAGCACAAACCGTGTAATATATCTGGGAAGGGAGGTTTACCCAGAGCGAGAGCGGCTCTGGGTAAATCTCCCAGCAAGACTTCAACATTTAAGGTTAACCAACTGAACCTCGTCATAAATAGAGATGGCCAAACTTCCGAAAGTTTGAACTCTTCATTTAATTGGAAAGTTCGAACGGACCCATTAAAGTCAATAGGAGTCAAATAGTTCAAAAAGTTTGAATGAAATACAATTAAAATACCAATGGTAACTTAATATAAATGGCTTTGGGACCTGGGAAATGGTCTGGGAAACAGGTTTGAACATCCAGAACTTTTCAAGCACCCACGTTCGGTTTTCGATAATTAGCCTATAAACGATTCAAACATTCGATAATTATCCCATAAACGATTCGAAGATCATTTGATTTTCAAATTTGATAATTAGCGAAAGTCCAGAAAGTTCAAAAGTCTGAGAAATCCAGGTCCGGGATAGGTCGAGAAGTCCGAGTCTGTTCGAACTCGATAAGTTCGGCTCAAACTTAGGTTTGAGTTCTAGTCCATCTCTAGTCATAAAGCCAAATGTAATGCATGGAGTGTGTATGATAAAGCAGAATGGTTAAAGGGACATGCACTTGCTTCATTTTCCAAATTGTGACCTTTGCTAACAAAATATCATTGGTAAATGTATACTAAACATTGTATGATTGCTAGCTATTTTTTCTTTTAACTGAACCAAAATTATGTTAAATCCCAAGAGGAAAATCTGAAATGTACTTGATAAATAAGAACAATTTTGTGTATTTTTTTACTGAGTGTGTGGGAGTCAGATAAGAACACAACACTGTGCAAAAAAACCCCCAGCCATAATTTGAATAGCAAATACTCATATGAACTAATGGAAGTGAGGACGTGTTTAGACTAATATGCTCCTTTCAGCGTTTCCCTGTTCACATGATGGTTGGCCCTACCACAGTAAACACAAATACCTCTGGATATTTCATTTTATGTTGGAAAGGAAACCCTGCAACTATCTCACATAAAAACAAAGTCATCTAAATCTTTATGTGATTTTGTTATAATGGATTTATATAGCACCAATATCTTCCGTGGCGCATTGTACTCAGATTCATTTACAGCAATACCACGATATTTATATATTATATTGTCCTTCACCAGGTGTGGGGAATATCCCTGACACAGTCTATACCAGAATACTTTCTATGTGCACACAAGCCCAATATCTAAGTAGATTCATCAGTGTCATGGACCAATCTATTGATTGGACTGCAATAGAAAGATACCTCTAGTGATCACACTCGGATAGTTCTATCAAATGGAGAGTGTAACAGGCCAGCTCACCAATGTTACAGTTGTCTATTTGCAACATTATTGAAAAGAAATAATAATAAAATGAAGAAAACTCTAGGTTCTTGAAGAAAGAACAAAAAGACGGTTTTCCGCTATGGTTGCTACTATGGTAACCACAATAGGACTTATTTTTAATTCCTGTACTTTTCCTCACAGACAGCATTATGCACTTCTTGAGCAAAACAAATATTTTACACTGGCGCTCAGATTAATCACCTGTTCCCGGGCTGTAGGGAAGCTCAGAGTAAACAATGACAGGCTCTCCTATGCTGATACAAGGACAGGTACAGTGAGCAGTAAAAAGGCCAACTTTATTCTGTGACGGTAAAATGTTTGATGTTTTGGTTGGAATTAAACATTAATATCAATAATAAGCGCCAGATATCAGCTATCAATGATAATATTGCTACGTCGATGAACTTTAATTGACAGACACTTGTGCATGTCAGAGAATAGGTGGAGAGTCAGACTAGAGAAGGGCCCAGACAGCGAGAACTGTATAGCGTCTCTTAGGCTGTGCACACACAATGCAATTTTACTCTGAACTATCGATCCTTAAAACATTGCATGAGTTTTTTGGCCAGATGCGACTGAATGGGCGATCAAACGCAACCAAAAACAACGGGCGACTGTGCGTTTCTCTATGGACTGCATGCTCGCTTGCGGTGAACTGTCGGCCGCGGCTACTTTTGCCAAGCGATCGGTGGGGATGAAGAATTGGTAGGTGTGTATCCAGCCTAACAGTAGATTACATTAGCAATATCACTGCTGTACCTATAGGATCTAAGAATCTGTGTAATTAGTACTGTATGAGGTTCTATGGTTCCAATCTCAAGCTACCATTTGTAAGTATGAAGGGTTATTTCAATCCTTTCATAAACCTTGTACAATTCTTCAAAGGTATTGTTTTTCTCTGGATTAAATAACAGACACATATGATATTGTTATATAAGTGCATGGTTATAATATATATATATATATATATATATATATATATATATATATAATCGATAAGTGACAATGACAACACAGCAACATCTGACATCTGAAATGGAGGAACTCCCCACAGCTGTCAATGTCTCTGTCAGTCTAGATAAACCCACAGTTTAATTTGCTGGGTTATTCACCAAGGAATGACAGTGTGTTGCCTAACTCATCAATGCCTGTGAGTCAGCTGTTGCATGTTTTTTTTCATTGGAGCATATGATCACGACACACTGCGTTAAAAAATAGAAGTTTGGCTAATTTATTCCTAATTTAATTTGGAAGTCAAATTTGTTTTTTTTGTTTTTTTTACTCTTCAATTAATAATCAGAAATGGGTCTGAACCATCTGTCATATGGAATGAAGAGAAAATATACATATTTATTGCATATGTTTGTTTCACTGCTGAATGAGCATTTCAAGTAACATGACTCACAACCATTTCTCCACTAATGACGTCACAAGCCTTTTCTCTTGCCTCCCTCTGCTTTGCTGCAGACAAGTGCACGGTTAATATAAAGGACCTTAAAAGCATGTTATTTTACTCTATAGGGTTGAATTTAAGTAATTGCATGTCATATTTATAGTCAAAGGAACATGATAATTACGTGTACAAGAAAAGAACGTAATTGAGCAACAAAAAACGTAGAAGAAATAATAATCATATTGAAACAGAAATAACACATTGAATACGGCTGTATGTCATTACTTAGGTACAAAAAACCAGTAAGAGCAGACATCAATCTACTGTGGTAAAGTGTTGTCTATAATAGATGGCAGGCCTTCAACCCAGGACTTACAGTACCTCTCACTAAAAGTAACTGTGGGTACAATTGTTAGCATGATGGGGTAGCTATCGCTCTCTGTTTACCAATCTCATCTAGTTCTAAGCTTACACCTAAAATCCACAAAATTCAAAAAGATGGAGAAATGCGAATACAGGTGTTTTGTGCTGTTTAGTGTAAACCCCAAGCTAACCGCTTGCCAGATTTTGTGTTTTACGCCAAACTTGAATCGGTTGCATGAAAACCAAAACATTGCAATGCCACCACAATGTTGTAAAATTTAAAGGGTATGTCCACCCAAAAAAAGATTTTTTACATAAGATTCCCCAAGGGCTCCCAGCCCCAACCGCTATACT
This sequence comes from Hymenochirus boettgeri, assembly GCA_019447015.1. Taxonomy (NCBI): domain Eukaryota; kingdom Metazoa; phylum Chordata; class Amphibia; order Anura; family Pipidae; genus Hymenochirus; species Hymenochirus boettgeri. The sequence goes on along the minus strand of CM033474.1, from coordinate 228,828,198 downwards.
TGTATCTTTAGAAAGCCCCCAAACTCTACTTACCTCCCCTCTTCTCCTCCGCCGCGTTCCCGGCCCTCTGCTTGCGAGAAAATGCAAGCAGAGGCGGGACCGGCAGCCGCGTCTGTATTGGCTGAGTGGCAGCCAATCACGACGCGGCTGCCGGCAGCTCACTTCGCCGGAGGAAAGAGGAGAGGTAAGTAAAGTTTGGGGAGCTTTCTGAAGATACAAATTGCGGTTGGGGCTGGGAGCCCTTGGGGAATCTTATTATTAAAGACTTTACGCTAGGGAGGGGAATCGGGAGAGGGAGGGAGAGGGAGGGGGAGGGAGGGGGAGAAGGGCTGCAGTAACATGCCAAACTTCTCCCGAGGCCAGGTAGGAGGCAGAGTCCTATATGGACTCTGCTAGCCTCCTGGTGGGCAGTTTTTGGACTTTTGGGGGGGACTACAGAAAACCCTATGGAGCTGGGATGTGAGGTAAGGATTAGACTACACACATGGTGGGGCCAGTAGTTGGGGGATTATAGTTTTGGGGGTGGACATGCCCTTTAAGATAATTTTGCAGGATACACAGTGGCCAAATACAATAAGTAGCTAAGTTTTAGGTTTACACAATTTAAACATCTGTTTAGATTTTTATCTAATTTTTTAACTTATTTCTTTTAGCAACTGTGCTAGGCTGGGTTATTTTCTGTAAATATTATGTATATTATATTTTACACAGAACCAAAAAGCACACCAAAGACTATTTGACTGTAAGACCCACAGCCATAATACAGTTGTAAGGCAGAAAGCCATTTTTTAGTGCATATGACAGCACTGCAGGCAATTCTAATACATGCCAAAGGAAAGGGGACTAAGGGGCATATTTCTAAAAGAGCGAAAAGTAGCGAAATGTTTTCGCATTCGCTTTTCGCATGGGTTTTCGCCAAAAAGACAGTTAACGCTATTTATAAAGGTAGCGTTAACGAATGGCGAAACCGTTTCCGCGAGCTATCGCTAAACCCTTTTCGCCTTACTTTGCAATGGTAATTTTAGCGAAAAGGGAGCGAAAAGGCATAACGCATTTATAAAGGTGTTTTTTTGCGTTAAAAAGAGCGAAAGATTAGCGCGACCCTGAAGGTGGTGAAAAGTCATTGTTGGAGCGAAAAGGCATTCTAATGGGTAATATGCCTTGAAAAAGCGAACGCGCATTAGAAGGGCGATCGCGCATTAGAATGAAATATGCCTTGGAAAAGCGACATTAGAAAGGCGAACGCACATTAGAAAGGCGAACGCGCATTAGACAGGCGAACGCACATTAGAAAGGCGAACGCACATTAGTAAGGCGAACGCACATTAGAAAGGCGACCGCGCATTATAATGGAATATGCCTTGGAAAGGCGAACGCACATTAGAAAGGCGACCGTCATTATAAGGAATATGCCTTGGAAAAGCGAACGCACATTAGAAAGGCGACCGCGCATATAATGGAATATGCCTTGGAAAAGCGATCGCGCATTAGAAAGGCGAATGTGCAGTGCAAAAGAAAATTGTATTCCAATTGAGAAATTCTAAGAAGATTAACTAAATAAGACATGGCTGACTTCTTGGTAAATGTGAGGTGGCCATTTTGAACTTGACACTCATTTTCTAGTGGGCTTTTCTGGTTTTGAATGGTTTTCGCAATGCAGTCTTAGATGCGTTAGTTTTCGCTGCGATACTTTTCGTTCTTTATCGCGCCCGTTCGCCTTTTTCAGCCGCGAAGTGTGTTTTTTTTTCGCTTTTTTATAAATAAGGCGAAACGAAGCCCCAAATGGTGCTATTTTCGCTGTGATGTGCTGCGCTAATTATTTGGCGAAAAAGACAATCCTTTATAAATATGCCCCTAAGACATGTCCCAATAGTCTCAGTCTTAAGACATGTCCCAATAGTCTCAGTCTTAAGACATGTCCCAATAGTCTCAGTCTGTATATGTTTATCTTTTCTGCCAACACATAAAAAAAAGGACTGGTGCTCAGTTTGCACATTTTCTTAGCTTTGCCTTAGAAGACACGGGTAACAGACATTTGTTAAATTCCGGTGTTTTCACTCTTGATATCTGTTGCTTTTCTTCTTAATTCCATATTATTTCAGATCAGTTTAACCTTCATTCTACTCAACCTTATCTTCCATTAGTATAATACAATCTTCCTTCCAGTTCTATTTCTGATGCTCTCCAACATGACGTTTATTCTGTAATTTATCATGTTTCTTTCTCAGTCAAGATCAATTCACTAAAGCATTTCAGCTCTACGTTTGTCCTTATGCATTGATGATGCCTTTTGCCAGTGTCATTAATATGAGTTTAAATCCAAATGTTTAACATTAGTAAGCAATGCTTTACAAAGTTCTCATTTAAAAGTAGTGAAGAGGTGACCTTGAAACTACTTTAGCAGTTCTAATTTTATGGGTTGTAAAACATTAAAGAAACAATTGCTTTTCTATTTTAATGGATCTTTTAGTATCCTGTGGGTCTCTATATGGATTTTTCTTCAAATGTATCATAAAATGTGGCCAAGCCCCAAAGGTTTTTGGAAGAACCGCTAGGGGTGTCTGCAGAACTAACTTGTGAGATCAAGTCACTTTGTCTGCCCTTATTATATGTCTGTCACTTAGAATTCTGTGGTGTAAATGAGGTGTAAAGTAAACTGATACCGGACTCAAGTTTGTGTCTAGACTTATGCAGAAGAGCACACGCCATGCTAAAGGACAACCTTGTTATGCTTTGAAAGATATAAAGATGTTTGTATGAAATATTATTGTCTATGCTGTGATAGCTCAGGGTGTTCTGAGCATGAAAGGGCACTTCAAATATAATCACATCTAGAAGACCCAAGATAATATATTTGCATGTATTTAATCCACTCCAATCAGGCCCTGCCCTGAAGAGCTTATAATTTAATTATTTTATCTAACACCCCCCCCAATCAGTATGACTTTTAAAATTGTGTGGGAACCTGGAGTACCCAGAGGAAACCAATGCAAGTACAGGAAGAACATACAAACCCCTTGTTGATATGTCCAAGGGAGGATTCCCTGGGTGTTCCTATAACACCTCTTAGCCACTATCCAATCATGCCCTTAACAATTGGCTGTGATATGCTAATTGGGATTTTCCAGGGTACATAATTGCCACAGATTCTTGTACAAGTCATTCTGAATTGAGAAAGCCAGTCGGATGACTAGCGAAACGTCTTCAAGAACTAAACTTCAAGTCCAGTTGATCTAATTGAATACAGCAAATATTTTTAAGCTTGATAAAGAGTACTGCCCAAAACATTGACTTTTTTGTCTTGCACTATGGGTGAATTAAGAACAATTCTTTTGCAACTACTTGTAAGTATCTCAGTTATTATTTTTGTTATGATGCAACAGTAAAGTAACAGAAAACACAAACAAGGTTTATCAATTTATTTGTCACTCTGCTGACATTTTTTTCCCTTTTAACAACTTTTTCTCATTGATTACTAAAAACCACAGGGACCAGATAAATGGCCTTTTGTCACCAAAACCAACATTCCACGCATCGCTGAGCAGAGTGTTCACACATAGGCGTTTGTATGCGTTGCTGTCTATATATTTCTCTCATTGAGTTATCAGTAATCTGGTTCCTCTATAACATTCTCATTCTTAGTATTACATTCCAACACTACACTAACACTACACTAATGTTTTTTCTCTACAAAACTACAAACAATAAATATTTTTTCTGTTGTTTTACGGCTTCCACAATGTTATATATATAAAGCTTCCACTGTGACTGAGCCCTAACATACTTTCATTTATAAAAGGCCTTTCTCTGCATGGTTTGCCATCAATTGCAGGATCATTATATAATATTATGCTTCATTAAACCAATGTGTTGTGTATGAAAATTACAGTATATTTAGTGTTATAGATCATTTTTCTTTGAAAAGTTCCTGTGCAAGGGATCGCTTAATTAGGTTCGCAGGTGGTTTAGGAAGAGAACAGGTTAAAGCAATTTAGCCTATACATTTAGATGTTCAGTCACAGCAGAGCGAGATTCATGAACAATAAAACAGCAAAAGTCTTGCAAATGGCATCCATCAATGCAAACAATTCTAGGGAGGTTAGCACTTAGCTAAACAAGTTTCCTTTAAGTGTATGTGGACATCTTCTATGATTTTCAATTCTACTGTCTGTTGCATTACATTAAGTAGATGATGTGATATTGAATATTTAGCCAATGACTCACCAGATCAAGTTGCTAATAATGCTAACTTAAATTTGTGGCCCTTTTGCTCCATCTAATGCCTTTGTCCAGGGCCTGACCAATGGTACTGTAAGACACACTTGCCATTGGTCAGGAGCAAGAATCACTTCTTCCCATTGACCAGGTTCCAAAATGTGGCAGGGTTTAGAAGTGAACAAGAGTGGTGAGTGCGAAAGCAGTTAAATATTGCCAGCTATCTATGGAAAACCCAGGAGAAGATCTAGTGGTTTGGGTACTTTTAATGGGAGAGGGTGGTTTAAAGGTCTTTGTAGTCCTGATGAAACTGCAGTTGTGCTTTAACCTGACACACTTTGTACAATTCTAATGCCCCAAAGAAATCATTACATTAAAAAAAAAAAATTTTTTTAGAAAGTTTTTAGAAACTTTGGGTTAATAACACAGGTGTCCAGAAATGCTCCTTCATATTGTCCTCCAAAGCCTTTCCCTGCGTGTGGCAAACTGAAAATAATAATGTAGGAAATAATATTTCTCATGCTTAAATTTATCTAATATTGCACTTATCTATTATATAGTGGATAGTGCACCCCCAACTGTAAATTATAAGGATATTAGAAGTCACCAAAGAGGTCCGTGACCTTATAAAAGTACGAGGCCGCAGGCCGAGTACCTTTTATACAGGGCACTGAACTCCAAGGTGACTTCTAATATCCTTACACTATCCACTATATAATAGATAAGTACAATATTGCAGCTCTAGAGACATATAATTTGCCACAGTACACAAGCACATGGCAGTTGACCATTATAACTGAGGGAAACCAGTTAAAGATAACAGAGCTTTGGTTGCTCTGGGTTACTAGAAAACATTTGCAGCATTTGAATATTTATGGGGAGAATCTAATAAAATAAAAAGCTGATGCCCAAAAGAAAATGTAGGATTTTAAATCCTTGAGCTTTTTGAAAGTACCAACTACTAACACACGTAAGTATTGTAGGAAGACACAATATGCAGATCTGTGCTTGCAAAACATGATTTATTGCTGCTAAAGATACAACGTATGGTATGAGCTGGGCTACCTGTATATGATTGGAGAATACTAACACATATCATAGAACATAAATCAAAGGCTGACAATTCCAGACATGGGTAGACAGTGGAGGGTCTGGTGATTTAGCTGTGCCCTGCACAATAACATTCCGGTGTTCTCAGGGCCGGATTTACCATTAGGCACAGTAGGCACAGTAGGCACTAAGCCTCCACAAAGCCTCTGTCTCTGGGTGTTCTTGATCTGAAATTTCCAGGCTCTGTTGTCTGGTGATGTTATCTTAATGTTCACATGTGTTCACTGCCCTTCATTCCCCGCTTCAATAATCTGATCTTGTGGACCGCCGGTACAAATGTAATGGTGCATTTCCCAGAATGACCTCTCACACGTGACAGTAAACTCTATTTATATTTTTTCCCCTTTATTCTTAGGTTGTCATTTTTAAAAAAAAAATTTGCATTGTAATTTGCTGAAAGCAATGTTCTTTGAAATGCAAATACACTTTACATCCTGTGTTTGCAGAACATCTCCCATTTCTATAGGTTATGGCACAACCCAGCTCCGTACAGCATATTCCCTTTCAGCCATTCACCTTCTCTTTTCTTTGAGGGTGAAACATGCAGTTCATCTAAAGCTAAAGGGTGTGACAATCTGTAGTGGACAGAGAATTTGCACTCCGAACCCAGGATGCTCTCTAACTAGAGTCGCTTATTGCAGAGGATTCTAGATCTAAACTCGTTATAGGATTTATTAATCTATATTATTGCCCTTAGGGGTCTCCTTGTTCCCCATTAAGCATATTAAACATATGTTGCTACTTAAACGTCCATGATATGGAAAAGGCACAAGTATTTCATTTTAAGTTACTGAAATTATTTTGGCAAACAGGATATGGAAACCCCAGTACTTGTATTTACTGGAAACACAAGACAGCTTTGGAGATTACAAAGTATTTTTCAAATGCTTGAGATGTCAGTTCAAAGACAGCCTGCTAAATGTTCCATCATCCTGTGTATTTTAAATGATGATGCTTGTTACATGGATGTAAATGGCTAATACACTGTTTGGAGGAACATTTTTATGATCATTTAATGAATTGTTGGTAAATATTCCAGGGATGGCACAATTAAAACACAGTTTGGGTCTATAACCCAACATATTAACATCATAATTAATAAATAATAAAGCGACTTAACTCCATATTAGCACCGGATGCGCGGGTTCAAAAATCAACCGCACATCCGACGATCGCGATTTTATATCGCGCTTTCTGGCATTAAAATCCTAGCGCAGGATTCTAATGCCAGCAAATAGCTGGCGTTAAAATCCATACCGGAATTTACCCACATTCGCAAATGCTATATTAAATCGCGGAAGGAGCATTTACCCAGAGCAATAGCAGCTCGATTATCGGCCAAAACGTTCGTTCATACACATCGTGTGTCGCGATTGCACGTTTGTACGAGCCTTAAGTCTCAGCTGTCTGTTTACTTAAGATGACCTCTCCTGTGTCAGCAGATCAATTTGGAAGTTGTAAGGTGTGTTCGGTATTGACCTTGTTCACTGGGTATCAATAATTATGGTTAAGGATCTGTTTAACATATAACAAAGGACCACAGCATATTTCTCACCGATTCACTGAACTAAAGACAGGTCACAAGGGAACATTTCACTACCTGAGCAGTTAAATTCATTTCAACTACATAAAGTATTATGATCTTGTTTTTTTTCTTCCTTTTTAAATATGTATTTCCTTACTGGGGAAGTCCTTGATCTACAGTTTCTATGGTGATTTTCACTTTCGATACGAGCCCATGTAAGAAGTGGAAGAACACTCCCGGAACACCAGAATGAAAAAACCTTCAGGGAGATTTACCCAAAGCCGCAATCTCCCTTCTGTGACTTTAACATCAGCTATAAGATGGCATTAAAAAGTAGTGGGGAAGGAGCCACTAAGCCAGTAATGAATAGCTTGCGGTGTCTGTGTGTCTATTGCGATACCTGCACAATTGTCAGGGGTTTAGGTTGCACCAACTGGTATTTAAAACACCACTATTTACCGCTGCAGCTGAGGGTAATTAGGCTGATTGAGTTTTAAAAGTGTAAAACTCAAAAAATCAATTAACAGCTTTCAATGTAAAATAATTCCATACCACTGTCTGTCTAGTCTATGGTCTACAATGGAGGAATTCACACAAGTTTCAGGGGGAAGATATTTAACTTTACGTTCTACGGTGTTGGTTATTCTTCTATGTATGTGACATCACGGCCAATGACTTATGGCTGCGTCCACAGGCCTCCTCCTCTGCATCTGCTAGAGCTCATAAAGGACACAGAAGAGGCATAAACCTTGGAGCCAAAGAGCAAGAAGAGATCATCTTTCTGGAACATTTTGGAGAGAGGTAAGTATTGTGATGTTGGGGTTTAGGGGACCCCTGGTTTAAAATATTAAAGTTCCTAAGACACACAGGAGTCCACATCCACCCTTTAGGTCCCACGGCCAGCATCTTTCTCTGAATGGGCCGCATGTAGCCTGTGGGTTGGACATCACGTTCCTAAGGGGTGTGATCCAAAGATTGTGATTCCTCTGCAGCATTACTCACACCAAAGTAAAGCTGTCGCACATCTATACCTACATTTCATTAGATTAAGGTTATTGTGGACATGAATAGAATATATGGCTCTCACCAAATCCAATATGATTAAAAATAAATGCAGAGTAAGAAAATATCTGCAGATGCTCTAATGAGATAGATAGATAGATAGATAATAGAGTGATAGATAGATAGATAGATGATAGATAGATAGATAGATAATAGAGTGATAGATGGATAGATAATAGTGTGATAGATAGATAGATAGATAGATAGATAGATAGATAGACAGATAATAGAGTGATAGATAGATAGATAGATAGATAGATAGATAGATAGAGAGATAGATAGATAGATAGAGAGATAGATAGATAGATAGATAGATAGATAGATAGA
>CM033474.1:228609368-228819741 GCA_019447015.1 Hymenochirus boettgeri | reverse complement strand
TACCAGTATATAATGATATTGCCAGTTTACTGTGCCTTTGTGTCATTCATTTGTGTCTCTCTATCCAAATCTCTATCTCTGTCTGTCTATTTCACTGTCTTTCTGTCTGTTTATCACTATCGGGCTGTGTGTCTATGTTTGTGGTTATCTATCTGTCTGTCTGTGTCTTTTTGGCCATCTCATTAAGTACTTAGTGGGTGTGTCCTAATTGGGGCGGAGAAAGGGGCGTGGCCTAAACATTTTTTAGTGGAGTGCCCAGGAGTGCCCCGGATCTTCTTAGACTCTAGATACGCCCCTGCTAACCAATGTGTTCCCCATGGGATTAAAGCTCACTCTACGAGGGCAATGGTAACTTCCTGGGATTAATTGAGAAAGCCAGTCGGATGACTAGCGAAACGTCTTCAAGAACTAAACTTCAAGTCCAGTTGATCTAATTGAATACAACAGATATAATGTGTCACTTTCTACGTCATTTCTTCACATCAATACAGCATTGTATCTTTCTTCCCATTAAACAAAGCCCCTGATGTATGCCCTCTCTCCCTGGTCCAGGCAAGCCCAGTGTGCTTCATCCAAGGAAAGAGAATCCAGCTCTTTATTCAACTTAGGCTAGGTACATACAGGGGTGATCCTACCATGAAGCAATGTGATATAGCCCTTGTGGTCCAATAGAAAGGTGGCGGTTAGTGGAGAGCAGGAAAAAAATTGCAGCTCATTCACCTGCAATTTTTGCCCTCTGCTCTACACTTACTGCCGCCTTTCTACAGCGTTCATGAACCCACTCAGGCATGGAGTAATCTTATATGTACCTAATTGTGTGAGTTCTAGTTCACCAGTCAGTGTTAATTCAGCCTTCCAGTCCACCAGCCAGTGTCAAGTCAGTCCTCCATTTAACCAGACACCACACCCACCGGCACAAACAATGCTCACTTTCTCTGAACAAGCCACGCCAACTTTACAGCTGCAGCCTATAAATGGCATTCAAAAGTTGTTTCAGGTGGCAAAAATCATAAGAACACCCCTGGATACACACATGCCAGGCCATCCTTTTGCCACTTTCTACGATTTGGACAACACATTGCAACAAATCATGCAGTCATTAGGACCACAATTTACTAAAATGTCTGATCATCCTTTTGTCTGATTTGGACAAAAGAACAACCAACATTGATTGGTGGCAGCCAAAAAACACCGCCTATATTTTCGCCCTATCTTCCAAAATATTGGTAATGCCTGGCTGTATGTACCTAGCCTAAATATTTCTTTGTGCGGGAAAGGGCAAAGTTAGAGGGCTGTTTGGACTTGTCACTATAATCAAAGTTATGTAATCACAAATCATTTTAATCAGCCTTTTACCATAAAGATTTCCTTTAAGTGTACATTTTTGTTACATTTGAAGTACCCAGTGTACAAGTGATTAAAGTAAATCTATTTTTAGTGCACAATTAAAACATGTCTTCCTCCCTGCAATGTGAAGGGTCATCCAATGAATTCTGTATGACATTCAAAAAGCCATTGCCATCACTGTTACAAATCAGTATTATGCATTTATTTTTAGCTTGACGACTTATGATTGCATAAGGACTCAATAAAAGCTGTGTAATCAATATGGATGTGGAGGATGAAAAAGAATACGTAATGTTCTTCAAAGGAATCGGTTGTTATCAGGTGAGGACATTTAGCAGGGCTAAGAATATCATAGTAATTACAGCTCTGCGGACCTGATGTCAAACTGGGAGACCAAGAACAAACATATGAAGGCTACAGTGTTTTTAAAATCTTCTCTGAACTAAAAAAGAAATCATAGTTCACAAACAACTGCTGTGTATGTCTTTATGCAGCAGCTGAATGTCATATTGCCTTGGTTAAAAGGGATATTTGGGATTTTCTTTTACTACATCAGATCTCTCGGTGCAAGGTTTCAAATGACCTTGCAGTGAAGACATTTTAGCAGTACTGGGTCTATAGATTTCTCTCCCTGTGGCACATCCCCAAGGTATACTTGTATCCAACAAGCATAGAGCAGTTGAATCATTTACTGCCTGAGGGATTGGATGTGGAAGAAAGGTTTTAAATAAATATTGAAAATATAGAAATCTAGAATAGGATGCCCTTATGAAAAATCTTTGCTCCTCTCATGTCTGCATCAGCAATAGAATCTTTAATTAAATAAAATATTTCTTGCTAAACTGTCTAAAGGGAAATATTCTCCTACACAAGAGACCAATAAACGGGCTTGTGTTCTGATACTGTTAATTAAACAAAAAAAACCTATAGATATTCGTTTTTAATTAAACATTAAAGCATTAGGGGCTAACTAAATAGTTTCATTGACTTCCCTCCCTTAACATAAAAGAAAAGACGTCCTTACATAATGAGCAATATGTTATAATTACAAAGGATTTTTCAATTGACAAATGAACAATTCAGACTGTATTTTGTTGGCCAATGAAACCTACTGCCCCTAGTGGTGTTGTAGTGGGACAAGCTTGCTAGATTTTGCAAGGGGCAGCAATACATCTGTCTGCACACAAAGGGGATATCAACAGTTTGGAGGCAAATCGGTATAGAGAGTAGAGAGCCAAGCAGGTGCCCTTGAGATAACAGGGGGAAACACAATTTGTGGGTATAGTTCTGTCTATACATTAGAGTGAGGTGTGTAAATATTGTTTTACACTCAGATCTGTTAATGTTATCCTAGCAGTTTATACTATTAGTTTATACTAATGTCTCTCCCCGTTATGCTAGGTATGCTAACCCAAAAATAATGTTGGTTGCTGGAGGATATAGTTTCAGGGTATTGTGAGATCCTAAGTTATATGACATCAGTTATTCCAGAGATTTATGGAGGTAATATTTTAGAAAGCAACGTAGATGTTTTTCAGCAACATTTCATATATCTATGTGCTTGTAATGAAGTGTCTGTCACATTATTATTAGCGATACTAAATTCATCTCACAGAGATGGTTGTTTGGTTACTAGCATTTTAAAATGACCCAATGTATTTCAGTATCACACACAAACACACCCTGTATCTCTATCTTCTATCAGCCCCTTTGTATATTTAGTTTCCTTCTCTTGCACAAAAACGCAATCACGCTTATTCAATGAGAGGTGCAAAAATTTGCCTGAGCTATTAATTTACCTCAACCAATCAGATGTTCCTTTTTAACCGGTCTACTACAGTAAGAAAGCATCTGATTGGTTGCTGCAGATTAAGAACATGGGCAACATTTTGCACTTCTTACTAAACAACAGAAATTCTCCACCTATACATTCTATAAACATTATTTACTACTTGACCTACAGACTATGTAAACTAGCTCTGGTAGATCTGTTTTATTCAATTAGATCAACTGGACTTGAAGTTTAGTTCTTGAAGACGTTTCGCTAGTCATCCGGCTGGCTTTCTCAATTCAGAATGACTTGTACAAGAATCTGTGGCAATTATGTACCCTGGACAATCCCAATTAGCATATCACAGCCAAGTGTTAAGGGCGTGATTGGATAGTGGCTAAGAGGTGTTATAGGAACGCCCAGAGTAAGGTGTGAAAACAGCATTGTACATGGCAGAAAGTTGGTGTCGAACCCCCCCACCTCTATTTAGGCTTGGTTTCTTTATTTTCACATAAATGGCCTCCTTAAGGAGGAAGTACAAGTTTTCACAGAACACATCAATGCAGTAGACCAAAACATCAAATTTACAAGGGAAGAGGTACAAAACAACAAACTGGCTTTCTTGGACTGCTTGGTAGAAGTTAAAGGGCAACTCCACCCTCATAAGAACATCTTTTAGAAAGAATGGCCTCTTTATAATATGTATATATATGATAGTTTGTCCTATGAATTCATTACTCTATGTCTGCTATGCTTCTGGAGGCCTCATGGAAACTGAGCAATTTAGAAACCTGTACTGAGCCTGGGCATGCTCAGAAGAGGCAGCTAGGGGATTAACATTCAGTCATTGGCTGTGATGTCAAATCCATAACTGAAAGTTACTAACTGGAAGAACCAGGAAGCAGAAACAGGGGAAACAGGACATTGTGCAGAATTTCAGGTTAGACTTATATATTTCACATTTCAAACTATTACCGTTTAGGGTTTTGGGGAAGATTTACCTGTATGTAAATTTTCATTTTAGGGCTGGACTTGCCCTTTAAGCAAAATGGTAAACTGGAAGTAGAGGTTTACAGAAAACCAACACACACAGATCAGTATTTGATGTTTGACTCCCACCACCCTTTAGATCACAAGCTGGGTGTCATCAGAACCCTGCAACACAGAGCTGAGAACATCCCCACTAGTACAGAGGCGAAGGCTAAAGAAATGAAACATCTCAGAGGAGCCCTTAAACTTGTGGATATCCAGACTGGGCCTTTGTCAAAAGAAGTTGAAAGAAAGAAAAGAACACGAATACCAACAGTGAAGGGGAAAAGCAAGACAGGAGAAAGAACACGGTCATCCCATATGCAGCAGGGGTCTCCGAGAAATTAAGAAGAATTTTCAAAAAACACCATATCCCTGTCTGCTTTAAACCGAACAACATAATGAGGCAGCAAATGGTACATCCGAAAGACCCAATACCGAAACACAAGAAAAGCGACATCATATACGCAGTGCAGTGAAGAATGCTCTGATTTGTATGTGGGGGAGACTAAACAGCAACTGCATCAACGTATGGCCCAGCACAGAAGAGCCAATTCCTCGGGTCAGGACTCAGCCGTGTACTTGCATCTTAAGGATAAAGGACATACCTTTGAAGATTGTAATGTTAACATATTGGCAAAGGAACATGACTGGTTTAAGAAAGGTGTTAAGGAGGCCATTTATGTAAAAATAAAGAAACCAAGACTAAATAGAGGTGGGGGGGTTCGACACCAACTGTCTGCCATTGAAGATTGTAATGTTAACATATTGGCAAAGAAACGTGACTGGTTCAAGAGAGGTGTTAAGGAGGCCATTTATGTAAAAATAAAGAAACCAAGCCTAAATAGAGGTGGGGGGGTTCGACACCAACTGTCTGCCATGTACAATGCTGTTTTGACACCTTACTCTGGGCATTCCTATAACACGTCTTAGCCACTATCCAATCACGTCCTTAACACTTGGCTGTGATATGCTAATTGGGATTTTCCAGGGTACATAATTGTCACAGATTCTTGTACAAGTCATTCTGAATTGAGAAAGCAAGTCGGATGACTAGCGAAACGTCTGAAAGAACTAAACTTCAAGTCCAGTTGATCTAATTGAATACAACAGATACACCATGAGCTGGATGAATGAGAACCTTCACAAGCATAGCTCTGGTAGAGTTGGACACAAATACTCATTGGCTGATACAACTGGAAGAACACAACATACAAAATAAAGTTACATTATTTTTACAACATAGATTCCTTGACCTTTTTCATATGTGTGATGAATCTACTGTCATTTACTAGAGGACTTATCAAGTTAGACAGAAGAAATAATGATGACAAGAAAGAGCTATTTTTAGAGCCAAAGTTAGAGCATCAAGAACATGAGCCCGGTAAAAAGATATTAGTATAGGCAGTGGCATACTTGGCCGTTATTTTTTTCTCATGGCACACCTGAGTTCTTAATGTTGTCATTTCCCATATTTTATACACTTTACAGTATTAAAGGGTCACTATACTGAAAAAATGACTTTGCCTCATCTTAATCTATAATTGAATACATGTAAGTAGCACTTACTCTGATCTGAGTGTGTTGTTGCATGCCTTCAATCCAGCATACATTTTGTTTAGGAGCAGTATCTACCCTCCCTCTTTTAACCACTCCCACTTCCATCCGACCTGACTTTTTCCCCACAAACCAACTGTCAAGCCTGCACACAGCATACAGCATTTCAACTGTCAAAACTCTTGTCACCATTCCAGCTACAGTAAAACTACTCACAGAAGAATAGTTTTTGAGAGCAAGGAACTTGATCGAGAGCTGAAATATAAGAAGTTTTAATTGGATATCTAAGGAAATAAGGGGCAGATCAACAAAAAAAATGATACAGTGATGGTTGGGAAGAATTATAGTTTCCAGTTATGGTCAATTAAAAATAACCTATTTTTTTTGGTATAGATGCCCTTTAACTATAAAATGTGTTTTAATGTCTTCTCAATGGGAATCTGTTTCCAAAATGTATATTTACAGACTAATGGAAGAACAATATGGTCATATAACAATACCTTCCCAATCCCTCTTGTCACCCACATTTTATTAGTAAACAGGTGGAGCAATGGAAATATAACTCTGTAACATGCTGTAACTGTATTAGACCCATTGCATGAGAGCAGTGTTACAGTGTCAGTAAAACTAAACCTAAATACATGATGGCAGAGGCATCTCTAATGGATTGCAGTGGTGACACCTGGTAGCAATAGGGTCTATAGTTAAAGGATATCTCCACTCGTATTTTCAAGATTTGGGAATCCAGTTCTATTGAAGAACGGGAGGTAAAGGAGCTGTGCCTTACCTTCCGTTCTTCAATAGAACAAACAGGAGCCAGGAGAGAAGGTAAGAACTTACCCGCTCGCTCGCTCCCCCGGCGTGTAGTCTGACAGGTCCCGACAGACCTTGTCTTCTATGCGCAAGCACGATCTATGCGCATAGAAGACAAGGTCTGTAGGGACCTGTCAGACTAAGCGCCGGTAAGTTTCTTAACTTCTCACCAGTCTCCTGTTTGTTCTTTTGAAGAACAGAAGATAAGGCACAGCTCCTTTACCTCCCGTTCTTCAAACTGAATGACTTCCTTTTATCAGTGAATGTACATGTGAATCGGATGACCTGGGATTGTGACATGCTCTAGGTGTAACTGAACTCCTTTTATCAGGTGAATGTATCATGTGGAATCGGATGACCTGGATTGTGAACATGCTCTAGTGTTGTAACTGAACTCCTTTTGGACCAGCATCTTCATATAACCGGAACCTCGCACTCCGCAAGTGTAAAGTCTCTGGAACATGGCTGCCAAGAAAACTTATCAGTGCTGCTAAGTAACTACTGACAAGTTTCAAGTAGATTCCTTACTAATGTTAAGTGCCAAGATAAGAGTGGAAAGATTAGTGTAGAGAGGAAAAAATCTGTTTTGAGCGTCTGACTAATTGTGATTTTGTCTCTGTAAGTGTTACAAAAAGCAAATATTTTACTGTATTGTGCAGATAATTATTAATAATTATAGATGACTGGTAATTATAATGATTATTATTATAATTAATTAATTCATGTAGATCCATATAACCATCTTAGAATGTCAGCTCTGTTTCCAAGCTGAATATTCACGATATTCCAGTGTGAGTGCAAAGGGATAGAAAATCTGAAAATTCAATCTAATTTAAGGAAGAAATATAGAATGTTTATGTAACTGACAAAGGGTCATGGAAATGGTCTTGGAGAACAAGCCTCAGTATCCCTTGAAAGTAGTTCTGTATTCTCAGTGAAAATACTGAAAGTTATGGTATTTCTGACTGAACTCTGGAACCGGAGTTCCAAATCTGAACTGGATTGATGGAACCCAGATTCCATCCCTACCTGTGACTGGTATAGAATATAGCATTTTCCTGCACACTATTTTGATCGTATCCGTCTTAATAAGATGTGGAAATATCAGTGGCACTGATTAATGCCAAACTGACACATTTTTGATTGGTTTTGATCATATGGAATATATTACCTGCTCTAATTTACCATTTTACCAATGTACAGTTCAGTTACATCCTCTCTTTGTAGAATAATGTAGTCTGAAGTTCTGCACCTTTACAATAAAAGTTTAATAAAACAATAGTAGATTGGGTTACTTCCTGCATTGCCTGCATTGCCCCTAGTGGTGGATAGGCACATGTGAGTGTGGATTGGCACATGTGAGTGTTAAGAATTTTAATATATGGAAGTGTCATTTTAGACTGATTTTTTACAGAGATCTGTTCTTAACCTATTTAACTTTTACTTTTTTGTTTTAACCCTTCCCCTAATCATACACCCAAGTGCAAGCAAGATACTTTTAAAGATTTAATAAAACAATGTTTACACCTCATATATAAGACAAACATACAGGCTTTAAGTGTAGATAGGTTTCTCAGATTGTTAAGCTCTTAGCAGAAGGACCAGATGTAAAAATGTTCCATATAGATGTGGAATACCAGGCTGTCAAAGACCGTCTCATAATGCGCGTCTACACCGCGCTCTCTCCCAACAGTCTGGGACTATTACACCCGAATGGCAGTAGGGATGGGCCCCTTGAGAGAGCAGCTACCCCTTGTCAATATGGCTGAGATGGGTATAGACCAGCATTAGGAGCTAGTCTTTGACAGACTTATACAGTTTTGGTCCTCAACTTGGGTACTATTACGTTGGGGATTTACCCATTATAGTTTTCCTTTTAAGTTGACCTTGTTGCTTTAAATTCATAGCTAAATCTTTACCAAAAACACAATGCTATACCTAATAAAATATAATACAATTCCCCTGAAAATAGAACAAGAGAAGCTGGTATTTTTTTCAGTAAAGATGATGTGTTATAATGGGAACCTACAATGATCCAGGCAGGAGTGCTCCAGTAATGGATCTTAACCTGCCCTGCCTGGTACCATATGAGACCACACACCTGGTGTCTTAACCTGCCCTGCCTGGTACCATATGAGACCACACACTGCCCTGCCTGGTACCATATGAGACCACACACCTGGTGTATTTACCGTGTCAGACACCATATAAAAAAAACACCTGATGTATAAACCTGCCCTGCCTGGTACCATATGAGACCACACACCTGGTGTATTTCACACCAGATATCTTAACCTGTCCTGCCTGGTACCATATGAGACCACACACCTGGTGTATTTACCATGTCTGATACCATATGAGACCACACACCAGATATCTTAACCTGTCCTGCCTGGTACCATATGAGACCACCCCTATACTTAAAAAATAAATGAAAACTCATCATTTTATAATAATAGGAGAGGTAGGAGCAGATATTCCTACTCCTACTTATACCTCTTCTCTAAAGTGTTTCTTCCGGATTGCTCCCCTTTGCGTGTGTTTAATGGAGCAAGTTGGGACTGCAGTAGAGTAACAGTAATAATCATAACAATAAACTTTCATAAAAATTTTGGATGACAGAGAGCAGAATAGTAGGTAGGAGTACTCACTCTTACCTCCCCTTTAATATCAGACTTTTTAGATTTATTTAGGTATAGATTTCCTTTCATTTAACCCCACTGAAATTTGGCCATTATAAAGAGAATTTTTACCCTTAAAACAATAACTGATTGTCAGTTACCTTGCCTCAAACCCAAGTGATATACATTAATCACTTTATTACCTGCATTACTAACCAGATATTATAGGATAATTATTATCCCCACTCTGTCAGAGCAAGCTGGCTCCTCCCTCTATGCAGTCAATCAAGGTTGTAACAACTGGCTTCACAGCCAATGATTTACAAAGGATGCTTGATAATCAGCTGGGTGTTGATGGAATTTTCAACATACGCATTTAATACAATAATAAATTACAATCGGTGGTCACTATTTTTGCAAATGTTATTTAATCTTTAAAAAGATGCACCATGTAAATGTCTGTACAATGTTAACCTTACAGTTAATCTGCACACGTGTTCCTTAAGCATATTCTGGGAAAAAGCGTAGGCTAGAGTGGCCATTTGCTTTCTACTGTAATCAAAAAAAGGTTCTTGGTCTATTAAGCAAGTGAACCATACATTACTATAATCCTGTTTACACCAACTGAGAACTCTCAGTAGTATCTTCACTATCATATTGCCCAGAGATACAGTAGCACCAATGCAGAACCATATCCAATTGCCTTAAAATGACAGCATAATGGTAAATTCCCTCTAATGATTTTTCATGCCCTGTAGCACATGTCGGTAAATGCATTGCTGAGTGCGAGATTCTATTCCAAGCAATCAGCCAGGCTGGACATTGACTATACTGTATGTGTACATTATATCCCTAGCAAATTAGCAATCGTATGAGATAGGAATGTATCCTCCATAGAAAAAACATAGAAAATCTCCCATATTAACATGACAGCTGATGATATTTTGGTTTTACACAGAGCCACAGAGATACAGCATGTCAGACAGGACAATAAAGCTTTAATTGTGTCATAGCTGGGTGTCTATGTACCAGGATAACAATGAAGCCATCTTTGGGCACAAATAAACCCATCATATGCCTGGAGAAATAAAAGGTCACTTGATGCTAATTATAATTTTTCTGGGAAGCAGAATTTTAACACTTGGGCTTGAAATGTATTTTTAGAGAGACAAGCGCGACGGAAGAACAAAACAACCCCATTAAAGGGCAGTCACATTGACAACATTGTGACGCTTTTTAACAAGTCTATGGGCAGATGATTACAGCCTCAAACATGTCATCATTCCTTAGGCAATGCTAAACACAGGATTGAACAAACTAATTATAATTAATATACAATTGTAATTTAGAAGGATGGCTCAGTCTGGGAAATGTTGTTGCTTACTCCGAGGGGGGGGGGGGAAGTCCAGTGATGTCAAACATTGGCACTCCAGGTGTTTGGAAAATATCATTTCCAGCTGCCTTGGTAGCATTCGGGAGTTGTAGTTTCTAAGTGTCAGGGTTCGACATCACATAGACAGTCAGACATAGATCTTTATTTAGTTTCACAACACACACTCACTTGGTATAGATCTTGGTATAGATCACAAGGGTTATGAGACCCTGAACACACATGATTGGATCTTAACTGGGAACAAAACGCAAGTGCAAATTAGGACATTGGTGCAAATTAAAAAAAAATATATATTTCATAGTAACAAACCTGTCTACACTGAACTAAACTGAAGTGAGAATATAATTCCACAATGACAAATCGACCTGAAACCACCATGACTGCGACACCAATCGAGGCCCTTCTACATAGGCAGTATGATGACATAGGTCAGATGTGTCTAATGCCCTGTAACCATGTAGACATCCAGCCAATCAATAAAGTCTAACAGTTTAGAAGAGATAGTCAGGCTGTGACCCTCTACTGTATTGTTAAAACTCATTTTTAATAGGTTAGCGTGGTTCAATTTTATTATAAGCCTCTTTTTTAGTGTTCTAATTGAACGTACAGTTTTTGTATTTATTCTTATACTTTGATTTCCATATGGTGAATTTTCTGCATTTTTAAAACTTTATGGCACCCAACTTAAATTTGTCTAAACCTACTGCTGATTATAACCCTCTATCACTTGCCATTCCTCTTCCCCATAGAATAAAGGAATTCAGGATTCGTAACTGACTCAACGGCACCCCATTTCTCAAATAAAGCAAACTAAACATGAATGTAATCTACTGGTTAATGCCTGAATGAAAGATTTGAGACAAATTACAGAGGAACATCTTTCTACTTAGAAAGGAAAGTGATACATTGTTTTAATTGTTCCTTACTGGGCTATACATGAAAAATGTATTTAGCCTAAACTTCCCCTTATCTCTCCCTCACATATTGACCGAGCACTGTTGAATACAATCGTGCATCATATTTCTCTCTATTAAGAAGCTATATCTGTGTGAATTTAATCAGTCATTTAGTACCAAATCTTCAGCAAGTACTTTCAATTTCAGTTTTACCCCCTCCCACACTAAAGCACGATCAGTACAAAAGCTGATTGTGATTTTTCTGGGAGAATCACACCAAGCATGTAGGGCTCACTCTAAGGCACAGGGCAGTAGCTAGGATGTTTTACTGCTTATTTTTGGCTAGGAATTACTCAAACATTTAAATGGATACATTGTTTTATTCAGCAGTTTTGGGGCTATTAAGTCATAGAATTGTGAAATAAATTTCAGGGCCATCTTCTATCTCCACTTGAGCTTTTTCACTTGCAATAAAATACAAACTAAATATTGATAAAAATATAGTAACAACGGGACTTGAAATAGGGTCTGTCTAAGTGTCTATTACAGTAAACCCACTTAGAAAACGAATCATACACACAAATTCAGAATATGAAAACTTTCCCAACTCAAGAGAAAATGAGAGAAACCATCTAATCGGTGCTCCCTGCTGATAAACAGACCATCCCACCTCTGTGTACACAATTCTATATGCTACTCTGTTTTATATTATCGTTGTTGCAGTGTTTTCCATTTAACACTTTCAAAAAATAAAATGTCAATCAAAAGACTGGAATGCCACATCTGCTGTAATAACGAATCCTCTTACTTACAACATCTGCAGTCAAAATGGTTTGGCTCTGGGATATCAAACTCACAGTCCTGCACCTGTCGCTAAGATCATTAGCAGGAGAACTGAAAGTTTCTATATTAAAGAATGTGCATTGTGATGGTTATTGTGCAATGTTTGATTCTGTTTTTAATATTTTGTTTAAAGCCATAAATCACACATATTTATAATATAGGCATTAAAGGGTCACTATACTGAAACAACTTTATCTTACATTATCTGAAACTACAATTTGAGACAAGTAAAATGATTGTACTCACATATTAATCAGTGCTTGTTAATGTTTAGTGAGTGCTCTTAATTGCCCCCACCCTCCCTTATTCACTGCCTTCCTGTAGTGTCTGCGACACTTATATGTTCTGCACATCCTCACCATGGACACTGCTCTGCTTACACATCACCTTTTTTTTTTTCTCTGTTGGTTCTCTTAAATGTTGCAGAAAGTGTTCTGGCAGGCAGACAAAAATCTTAGTAAGAGGTCTGGGATGGGGCATTATTATAATTGTCTGCTTCTGGAGTGACAGGTCCCTGTAAACGCTGTGTTTTTCAAATGATGATTTCTCATCTACAGCTCAGATCTAAAATCTGAAAAAAGTTTTGCTGTAGCTAAAGTTACAATTTTTGAAAATCTTTAGAGTAAAGATACCCTTTAACTTGGGGTGTAAGGAGGTTCTGTGTAACCAATAAGGTTTATAAGTGTATAAAATCCTAAAACGAGGAATTTGTTGTAACGAAGCACCAATAGACATGTCCTAGCTAGATATAAATACATCTAAAGCCTCTGTGATTAGACAGGGTTCTAACAACAGGTTAGTGCTGTAACAATTTAAATACAGTGAAAGATTTTTTTTTAAAAAAAATATCCAAATATCCATAAATCAAACATCAGATTTGCATACCATTAAGGCCAACTAACCCACCAAACACAACGCCGCTACCCTTTTCATATTTATAAGGAATGGCTGGTAAGCAGAAAGTGAAAATTCGAACTAGGAAAGTCATTACTTTAAGACGGTGATTAAAAGCTATTTGTGTCCAATGCAACATGGTTTCTAGCAAGCTCCCAAGTGCACAGAGGTCATAAATGATTTTACTACTCATTAATATATAGACCAATCATCTACATCACCTACAACCAATAAAAAACCTTCTACAATTTACCTTGCCTCTCTATGATGAGTTTTATGTTCTCAGTCCCAGTTAAGGACTTGTTATTAACTATATCGTTTATTTTGCTGTTGCCTGTTTTTCTATATAAAATAAATTGACAGAACTATCTTACCTACCAGATTTTAAATTTGTCTATTGCACAGCCGACAGTTTAATTATCAATAATTGGGGTTGTGCAGGTTGGATATTTCTAATATAAAATCATTAGACTGTCTATAATAGTTAGTCTTTAAAACCTTATAGACTAATAGAAGTAAAACCTCACATTGTATCACCATATATATATCTACATATCTATATACTACTGTATATTCACTGCAGGAGGAGATTCATACAGCTTAGATGTTACATAACTTGATTTGCTTGGATTATAGCAAGTGGTAGAGATGTATATCCACGTGTGGACTATTCTCCTAATGTGTATTATCATTATGATAACATGTGTAGACTTTGTATTGAATAATCAAATGTATGGATCCAATAAGTTTAACATCAGACATCCACGTTCTAAGGGAATCGGTAATAATTTAATACGATTAAGTCCAATCAGGGGAACCATTTTCCAGATTCTCAATGAAATATATAAACCCAGGAAGACTGAATGTACCAAAATACAATCACAATAACTATAAACCTGGAATTACAGACATGCTTGTGTTAGGTAGGCAGAGTTAACAGACGACATTGTGCTGCATTATTTGTGTGTCTTATGTGTGTATATAAGTATATATTAGTTTGTTACTATACTACAGCTCCAAGTATCCCCTTTGAATGCTGATAGTGTTGGATCAAAAGCCACATGTGTAGATCACATTATGGTTATCTGTTTCAATGTTTCCTATGTGTATGTGGCTGGCTGTTTACATACACAAACAAGCACACACCTGCTCATACAAGTATGGAAAAATGGAAGATGAAAAGCATCCAATTTTGCAGGAAGTGAGAGCAATGTAAACATTAACAGCCCTACTGCTCAACAACCCTCATACCCTGCCTGCCACATTAGACGACACACCTGATGTCTTTACCTGCCTGGTACCATATGAGACCACACAACAACAGCATGGGCAGCATGGTGGCTCAGTGGTTAGCACTGATGCCTTGCAGGGCTGAGGTCCTGAGTTCAATACCACCCTTGGACACATCTGCAAGGAGTTTGTATGTTCTCCCCGTGCTTGCATGGGTTTCCTCTAGGCACTCCGGTTTTCCCCCACATCATAAAGACATACTGATAGGTGTGTGTACATAAAGTGATTAGATTGTAAGCTCTTCGGGGCTGATGTGAATTGAGTAAATAATTGTAAAGCGCTGCGGAATATGTATCTCTATACAAGAAATAAAATACATACATACATGTAGCTAGCGTCTTTGCCCTGTCTGACACCATTCCATTTGAGACCAAACAACTGATGTCTTTACCAGCTAGGTACCACATGAGACCACACACCTGATGCCATTACCTGCCTGTCTGACACATATGAGACTATACACCTGATGTCTTAACCAGCCCTCCCTGATACCATATGAGACCACAGACCTGGTGTCTTAACCTGCCCTGCCTGGTACCATATGAGACCACACACCTGGTGTCTTAACCTGCCCTGCCTGGTACCATATGAGACCACACACCTGGTGTCTTAACCTGCCCTGCCTGGTACCATATGAGACCACACACCTGGTGTCTTAACCTGCCCTGCCTGGTACCATATGAGACCACACACCTGGTGTATTTACCGTGTCAGACACCATATAAAAAAACACCTGATGTATAAACCTGCCCTGCCTGGTACCATATGAGACCACACACCTGGTGTATTTACCATGTCTGATACCATATGAGACCACACACCAGATATCTTAACCTGTCCTGCCTGGTACCATATGAGACCACACACCTGGTGTATTTACCATGTCTGATACCATATGAAGACCAGGACAGATTAGTACAGTTTTGGTCCTCAACTTGGGTACTATTAAGTTGGGGGATTTACCCATTATAGTTTTCCTTTTAAGTTGACCTATGTTGCTTTAAATTCATAGTAAATCTTTACCAAAAAACAATGCTAAACCTAAAAAATATAATACAATTCCCCTGGAAAATAGAACAAGAGAAGCTGGTATTTTTTCAGTAAAGATGAATGTGTTATAATGGGAACCATACAATGATCCAGGCAGGAGTGCTCTCAGTAAGGAAACTTACTTCACTTTAATAATTTAAAGGCTCAGATCTCAGAACAGTCTCCATTTATAAATAACATATAATATTTCACATTTTATTTATGAAGATAAGATTGTACCTCCTATGAAATCCCTAGAGCCTCTGCAAAAGAAAAAAACAGAGAAAAATGTTACTACACTACTGGAATGCTTATAGGAAAATGTGCTCCAGTATTCCATAACCACCCACATTATACATATGGAATACAGATACGCATGTGAACATTTAAAGGGTATCCACTCGTATTTTCAAGATTTGGGAATCCAGTTCTATTGGAGAAACACCTAGAGCATGTTCACAATCCCAGGTCATCCGATTCACATGATAAATTCACATGATAAAAGAAGTTCAGTTACACTTAGAGCATGTTCACAATCCCAGGTTATCCGATTCACATGATAAATTCACATGATAAAAGGAGTTCAGTTACACCTAGAGCATGTTCACAATCCCAGGTCATCCGATTCACATGATAAATTCACATGATAAAAGGAGTTCAGTTACACTTAGAGCATGTTCACAATCCCAGGTCATCCAATTCACATGAAAAAATCACAAGATAAAAGGAGTTCAGTTACACCTAGAGCATGTTCACAATCCCAGGTCATCCGATTCACATGAAAAAATCACATGATAAAAGGAGTTCAGTTACACCTAGAGTATGTTCACAATCCCAGGTCATCTGATTCACATGAAAAAATCACATGATAAAAGGAGTTTAGTTACACCTAGAGCATGTTCACAATTCCTGGTCATCCGATTCACATGAAAAAATCACATGATAAAAGGAGTTCAGTTACACCTAGAGCATGTTCACAATCCCAGGTCTCCAATTCACATGATAAATTCACACGATAAAAGGAGTTCAGTTACACCTAGAGCATGTTCACAATCCCAGGTCATTCAATTCACATGATAAATTCACATGATAAAAGGAGTTAATTTACACCTAGCGCATGTTCACAATCCCAGGTCATCCAATTCACATGATAAATTCACACGATAAAAGGAGTTCAGTTACACCTAGAGCATGTTCACAATCCCAGATCATCCAATTCACATGATAAATTCACATGATAAAAGGAGTTCATTTACACCTAGAGCATGTTCACAATCCCAGGTCTCCAATTCACATGATAAATTCACATGATAAAAGGAGTTCAGTTACACCTAGAGCATGTTCACAATCCCAGGTCATCCAATTCACATGATAAATTCACATGATAAAAGGAGTTCAGTTACACCTAGAGTATGTTCACAATCCCAGGTCTCGAATTCACATGATAAATTCACATGATAAAAGGAGTTCAGTTACACCTAGAGCATGTTCAGAATCCCAGGTCATCCGATTCACATTATAAATTCACATGATAAAAGGAGTTCAGTTACACCTAAAGCATGTTCACAATCCCAGGTCATCCGATTCACATGATAAATTCACATGATAAAAGGAGTTCAGTTACACCTAGAGCATGTTCACAATCCCAGGTCACCCAATTTACATGATAAATTCACATAATAAAAGGAGTTCAGTTACACCTAGAGCATGTTCACAATCCCAGGTCATCCATTCACATGATAAATTCACATGATAAAAGGAGTTCAGTTACACCTAGAGCATGTTCACAATCCCAGGTCTCCAATTCACATGATAAATTCACACGATAAAAGGAGTTCAGTTACACCTAGAGCATGTTCACAATCCCAGGTCATTCAATTCACATGATAAATTCACATGATAAAAGGAGTTCATTTACACCTAGAGTATGTTCACAATCCCAGGTCATCCAATTCACATGATAAATTCACATGATAAAAGGAGTTCAGTTACACCTAGAGCATGTTCACAATCCCAGGTCATCCGATTCACATGATAAATTCACATGATAAAAGGAGTTCAGTTACACCTAGAGCATGTTCACAATCCCTGGTCGTCCGATTCACATGATAAATTCACACGATAAAAGCAGTTCAGTTACACCTAGAGCATGTTCACAATCCCTGGTCATCTGATTCACATGATAAATTCACATGATAAAAGGAGTTCAGTTACACCTAGAGCATGTTCACAATCCCTGGTCATCCGATTCACATGATAAATTCACATGATAAAAGGAGTTTAGTTACACCTAGAGCATGTTCACAATTCCTGGTCATCCGATTCACATGATAAATTCACATGATAAAAGGAGTTTAGTTACACCTAGAGCATGTTCACAATCCCAGGTCATCCGATTCACATGATAATTCACATGATAAAAGGAGTTCAGTTACACCTAGACATGTTCACAATCCCAGGTCATCCGATTCACATGATAAATTCACATGATAAAAGGAGTTCAGTTACACCTAGCATGTTCACATTCCAGGTCATCCGATCACATGATAAATTCAAACGATAAAATGAGTTCAGTTACACCTAGAGCATGTTCACAATCCCTGGTCGTCCCATTCACATGATAAATTCATATGATAAAAGGAGTTCAGTTACACCTAGAGTATGTTCACAATCCCAGGTCTCGAATTCACATGATAATTCACATGATAAAAGGAGTTCAGTACACTAGAGCATGTTCAAATCCCAGGTCATCCGATTCACATTATAAATTCACATATAAAGAGTTCAGTTACACCTAAAGCATGTTCACAATCCCGGTCATCCGATTCACATGATAAATTCACATGATAAAGGAGTTCAGTTACACCCTAGACATGTTCACAATCCCTGGTCGTCCCATTCACATGATAAATTCATATGATAAAGAGTTCATTTACACCTAGAGCATGTTCACAATTCCAGGTCATCCTCACATGATAAATTCACATATAAAAGGAGTTCAGTTTACACCTAGACATGTTCACAATCCCTGGTCATCCCATTCACATGATAAAAGGAGTTCAGTTACACCTAGAGCATGTTCCACATCCCAGGTCATCCATTTCACATGAAATTCTATGATAAAAGGAGTTCAGTTACACCTAAGCATGTTCACAATCCCAGGTCATCCAATTCACATGATAAATTCTATGATAAAAGGAGTTCAGTTACACCTAGAGCATTTTCACAATCCCAGGTCAGCATTCGTAAATACTTATTTCGAAAATTTCCGAATTACGGGGATTTCTTGTATTTTCGAATATATGTATTTTCGAAAATTTCCGAAAATTGGTGGATCCTCAGCGACGCGGATTTTGCGAAGTTCGGACATCTCTAATGATAAAGATTTCAGTTATACCAGAGATGTTTCACAATCACAGGTCATCCGATTCACATGATAAATGAAAATTCACATATAAAAGGAGTTCAGTTACACCCAGAGCATGTTCACATCAACAGGTCATCCGATTCACATGATAAATGATAAATTCACATATGAAAGGAGTTCAGTAACACCCAGAGCATGTTCACAACCACAGGTCATCCGATTCACATGATAAATTCCATGATAAAAGGAATTCAGTAACACCTTGAGCATGTTCACAATCCCTGGTCATCCGATTCACATGATAAATTCACATGATAAAAGGAATTCAGTAACACCCAAGCATGTTCACAATCCCGGGTCATCCGATTCACATATAAATGATAAATTCACTGATAAAGGAATTCAGTAACACCTAGAGCATGTTCAACAATCCCTGGTCATCCGATTCACATGATAGAAATGTAAGAATACCAGCTAATCCATACAGCCAATCATATTCATCTGAGACACAGTGTTGATCTACTAGTGATAACAAATCATCACATCAATCCAACTATACGATCATTATATGTTGTATGTTTTTGTTGTGGGGGGGGGGATGTTTTTGGTATTATTAAAATACAAATTTGCATACTAGCAGTCACTTCTAAAATCCTATTAAATTATAGTAGGTAGTTATAAAATATAATTCATCCCTTGCCCCCTCATTTAAAGGCATTTCTGTCCTCATAGCCACTGCATGGTGCTCAAAATCTGCCCACCTCCTTCCTTCCTGACCACCCCTTTATTTCAGTACTCCAACCCTTCCCCCCAACAATGTCCAAATCTGCTCACCGGCTCTTTGGGCTGCCCTACCTGCTGCACACCTGTTTCATAACCAGTTTGCTTGCCACTATATTGGTAAATTGTAAATTGGTCAGTAGTCTGTGGGGGAACACAACTTTATTGGGTATGTTTATAATATAGATAATGTACACCTTACTGAAAATTATAAGGATATTAGAATTCACTGAGGAGTCCCGTGACCATATAAAGTGCACAGAACTCCGAGGTGATATCTAATTCTTAAAAGGGGGTACATTATTCACCTTTCCCCCTTTGGCATCAGCGTAAAACCCAAAAAATCTATACCATTTTAATATCTGTGCCCTCCCTTGCTGCTATTAACACCCCCCTCAAACATCCCCCTGCACACCTTATCTCCCCACTCCACCACCACCCCTAAAGGGAAACTAAGGAAACTTTTAAAAAAAAATATTAAGGGCATGTCCACTTTAAAAATACTTTTGATATAATACCTTTAGGGTTGCCCACCCTCAACCGCATATAACACTAAAAAAACTTTCCAATAACTCCTTACTCTTTTTCCTCTCTGCTAACAAGAAACAGCAAGAGGGGCCGGACCACAAGCCACATCTGTGGAATTGCTACAGTCAGCCAATCACAGACGCGGCTGCCAGCTAAGAAGATAGGCGCGGGGGGCGGTAAGTAATCCATTTTTTGTGTGTTATTATGCAGTTGGGGATCGGAAACCCTAAGCATCATATATTAAAAGCATTTATGCTGGGAGGAAGGGGTGGCAGATAGGATCCAGAGGGAGGGAGGGAGGGGGGGGAAGGGAGGCATCACAGTAGGCCGAGACCATTGGACAGGAAGACAGCCACTACCTTCAGTTTCCTGGACTTGGACATGGACTGCAGGAGAACCATAAGGAGCAGAATGTAAGGTAAGATTTTTTTTTAAAAACTATACATAGGGGCCAGCACTTGGGCAAATTTTAGATTTGGGGGTGGATATCCCTTTAAAATAAAAGCACCTGAGTCAGGAGGTAGGAGGTCTTTTTACCCTCCCAATATAATTTCTATGGAAGCAGCAGGACAAAACTGCTTCTGCCCAGGCTTACTGTATGCTTCAGCACTAACTTTAATATAGAATGTCCCAGGGCCATAACCTGGCAGATGAAAAACTGTATGTGCTGTAGCTTCTCAACAAAACAATATTGGGAGGTGGGAATAATCAATCCTATCCCTTGCCCCGTTGCTTTCCATTTTTAAAAAGTGATTTTTTACAGTATAGTTGCACATCTCGCCAAACAATTATTTTACCACCCCCCCCCCCCCATCGGATCCTGTTCTGCACATAAACTCCATCCCCAGTCACACACGTATTCCCTTACTTTGTTTTCATCCGTCAGGGAGTGCAGATATTTTCACGCGGTTGTCACTTTCAGATGTACGTGCCACTTGGTGGGTCAGGGTCCTTCCTACACTTATTGTATGGAGCTGCTCCAGAACCTTGTCTTATTCCTGCCAAGTTCTTCCAAGTGCAGAAGATGTTTGCACGGCACTCAGTTTCAATGGCTGGTGTCGGGTGGGAGGTAAGAAGTGTGTTGTAGTAGGGCATGCCGATTAAATAGTATGTTTTAAACACTTATATCCATTGTGATTCACACTCTATCCCTGTAGTGGATTCTATGATAAGAACTGTAAGATTATAGCCTTATAAACTTACAGTCAGGAGGAGAAGGAAACCAGAACCCAAAAAGGGGTAGGTTATAATATATAAGGCACCCTGAACTATAAATTAAAGGGATAATAGAAGCACCTTGGAGTGCCGTGCCCTGTATAAAAGGTACTCGGCCTGTGGCCTCGTACTTTTATATGGTCCGGAACTCCTCTGTGACTTCTAATATCATTATCATTTACAGTTGGGGGGTGCATTCCACTATATAAGAGCTATAAGTATATCCTGTAAATTCTATCCTTACAATAGCTCTTAGCAATGCCATCAACCTCAATTTTTACTTTTCGGTTGAGGTCTTCGATTTCCAACTTTTGCAGATTTCCCCAATGGGGAATCATCTAGTCCTCATAATAAGTGCTACAGTATGTTACACTTAATAATACACCCACTACACAAAACAAACAAAGCTACAGAATCACCATCACTCCCTGGTACAGAAACCCAAACACCAGAGGGCGCTAGTATGCAACAAAACTTGTTCTCCCCTCAAATTAAATAATTGTGTAGTAAATCACCCCCAAACTCAAAACTACAATGGTTAGAAAACTGAAATCTTGTTACTGTTTTTGCGAATGTTAAGCTCCGTCCCTCTCAGATTCCTCTGCAACAGGCAAATTCTGATTAGTTTTCAATCCAGCCACCACCTCACTGTTGCACATACTATTTGCAACATCAGGTCCGGTGAACTATTTTAAGGGGATGGTTTCTGCGTGCACCACATTGACTTACTCCTGCCGCAAGCCTGCAATGATCAGGTATGTGAGGTACTAAAGGGAGGGAGGAAAAATGGTTTGTGCAAGCACTCCTTGATTGCCAACTTGCCATACAGACAATGGAAATGGTTGGCAAATTGGCAGTGGTAAATGGCACTTGAGTCACAGACTATGCCAACCATTTACCTCTCCAAATTTGCAGGGGTTAATGGTTGGCATTGTCTTTGTATCAAGTGTCATCTATCTCTGCCAATTTGCCAACTTTTTTTACCAAGTCTGTGTGCACAATTTTGCTAGTTCCAGTTTGAAAGCTTTTTGCCAGTCTTTGCCAACCTTTTACCATGCCAGTTTTCAACCAATTTATCATTGTCTGTGTGCCAACCATTTTACCAGTGCTCCGTGTACTATTTTTTTTTACCAATTCTGTGTGCCAGGCAGTTTACCAGTGTAAACTCACTGTCTGTGAGTTCCGTGCAGATGCACGTGCACGAAACTCACAGACATTACGATTTGAGTCTCAAGCAGGAGAGTGCACGAAACTCACAGACATTCTGTTTGAGGCTCAGCAGAGATGCCTGGAACTCACAGGCATTACTGTTTGAGGCTCAAGCAGGAGGTGCACGGAACTCACAGTCATTACTGTTGAGGTTCAAGCAGGAGAGTGCACGAACTCACAGCATTATGAGGCTCAAGCAGGAGAAAGCAGAGGAAATCTCAGAGGGGCGAGCTAACATTCAGCAAACCAGTAACAAGATGTCAGCAACTTCCAAGGCACAAAGCTAGGCTCTGGAGGGGCATAGGGAAAAAACATGGCAACGGTATTTTTAAAGCTGCAGCTTCCAAATAACATAACTTGATTTTACAGTGCACTTATCCTTTAACCTTTTTAATTAGTGTTGCATTTAAATGCTAAATACAAATATTTAATATTAGTGTGTGTGTATTGAAAGGCCTAGTGTTCACCGGACCTTTGTTATTGCTGCTGGGTAAATATGTATTTACCTCGAACATTTCTATTAAGGAAAGGGCAGGTGTTGAAAGTCAAATACTGTTTTACATTTCATCAACAGATTTAGACATATCAACAACTGGTTCACACAGAGCCGGATGATAACAATATAAACAACGCCATCTAGCAGGCAAACCTAGAATACATAAATATTATATATATATATATATATATATATATATACATACAGAACATATATTCCAGTGTATATTCTACATAGAGATTTGTGCAGCTTGCAGAATGGTAACAATAAGATATGTAATGATCTGTGCCAATCTGATTTACAGCTGATTTCAGATCAATACAAGCCGATGAATTGGATCCGATTTGATCCGAGGTGAGAAATAACCCGTTAGCACAAAGATAATCAGGTTTTTTTTGGGGGTTGGAGCGAATTGCTAAGGTTTAATCAATTTCATGTATAAGTTTATTGGAAAACATAGGCTGCCAGTTATCTTGTGATGTAATGATATGTGAATTAAGTTTCTCTGTAAAGCAAATTTGACATTATGCTACTAGACAAGCAGTTCTATAATTCAATTCCATATAACAAGGTATTTTAATTGTTTAACCACCTTCTCCCATATAAACACACTAGTGACTTTCATCTTATACACATAGGCAGTGTACAATTGGTTATCTATGAAAGCAATTTTATTTCTTCTTCTCTCTCACACACAGCTAATGATGCTGCTTCAAATGCATGCTGGGGTAGTTAAAACAACCAATTACAAGTCATCTTGTGTTAGGCCAAGGCCACACTACAACGCACCAAATCGTGCACACGCGATTGTGTGCACGATTCTTGTGCGTTTGTGTTTGGGCGTGCATTTTGTGCTTGCGATTTTGTTGTTTTCCGTTATGGAAATGCTGTGTTAACGCACCAAAATGGTGAACACTGCGTTACCAAAATGCGAACGACACGCAAACGCGCTAATGTGGCCTAGCCCTTTAGTTGGGATTCTATGGGTTACTAGACCAAGGTAATATGACCTTGGACCTTTGGACCTTGGACCTTTGCTTTTTCGTATATGTAGCATCTGCTGTTCAGAAAGTGCCGTCTCTGACAGCTTATATCTTGTAACCTTGTATTTTGTGTCTATGTACAACATGACCAGGACATGAGTTTTAGTCTACACAGCAAACCAGTAATGACTAATAGACAGGAATAGGTTCAAGGATCTCTGGTCTCAAACACATGCAAAGTTAAGTCACCAGGAATGTAAAATGTGTGCTATTGATTCATTTCATTGGTATGTTTTTAGGTTTAGGCCAACAAGAGCTGGTTGGTTCATCTCATTCTATTCACTGTGTGTGCTAATGGCCTGTTTGAGAGATGTGTCAACTTTCTTTAATTTTAGGGCTAGGTCACACTAGCGCGTCGCGTTTTGCACTCGCATTCGCGCCTGCGATTTTCGCTAACATGGAAATCGCGGAAATGCGAACGTTCCTGCAATTTCCGCTGCGCATGCATTGCATGTCCGTTCGCATTTTGCGGCGAGCTTTTTTTTTTTCGCGCAATCTCTTGCGTTTTTGCTTTAGGGTGAGGCCACATTGCAACGCACAGGAATAGCGTTATCGCACACATGGTGTGCGCGATTCTTGTGCGTTTTGCGCATGCGTTTTTGCCGTTTTGCGTTATGAAACGCATGCATTAACGCACCAAAAATGGTGAACAAGCATACCAAACGTAAACATAGGCACAATCGCATGCCATTGGAAATCGCTTGAATTTTTCGTGTTCCACGATTTCCATTTTAGCGAAAATCGGTGAGTCAATCCAAGCGTGAACGCATGCGCAAACTTGCAACAAAACGCGCTAGTGTAGCAAAACGCAAAAATAACGCTCGCTAATCACGAAAGCCCGCACGCAAGATGCGTTGTAATGTGGCCTCACTTAGAACTTAGACAAAAGTTTTCCTTTTACTTGGTTGCAGCAATCCAATTCTGCTAAATTGATTGTCCCAATGATTATGTGCTGT
The DNA here is from genome assembly GCA_019447015.1 of Hymenochirus boettgeri. NCBI lineage: Eukaryota > Metazoa > Chordata > Amphibia > Anura > Pipidae > Hymenochirus > Hymenochirus boettgeri. The sequence continues at coordinate 228,794,664 of CM033474.1, read as the reverse complement.
CTGTTATTTTGCAGTGCAAACAAATACATGTTTTAAGTGAAGTTGGCGAACTGCAATTATGTCTCACAAAACAAAACAAATTGTGATGTTGTGTTGATATATGGCCAAACCTTTCATGAAGCATTAAGCAATCACGCGTTGGTTTACCCCCTGGTTACAGGGTAATGTACACTATACTGTGGACATATCTGACTGCCAGTTGTTTCTAATAGCCACACATGTGAACTCAAGTTGGTCATAAAATCTGATAGCTTGTCTCTAGGTTTCTATGATGAAGTTTTCATGAGCTACATTGTACAGTAAAATTAGCTTTTCTCCTCAATTAAAACCTGACAAATTATTTAGCCCATAAATGAAACAGGTTACATACAAGAATGCTTTATGTTCTTGTAGTACAGTGGTTCTCAGACTCTGGCCTTCTTTTCAATGCAAATTCCTCTAATGGCACTTTTTCTTAATGCTGGAGTCTCCTGTATCACAATTTACTGAGTTATTTTCCTAGAATGTTAATAGAATGAATGTCATGTAGATAGATTGTATGTAAATTCTCTACATTGATTGGATTCAAATTCTATTCCAATATCTATTTTAGGGCAAATATTGGGCAACACTGATAATAGAACTGTTACACCAAACTCTCTCACAAACACCATGTGAACCAGCACAGCCTTTGGTAACACTAGTACAAACATGAGGGTCAAAAAGTGCACCCGAAGGCAACCCCCCAAAAAAAGTCACTGACAATAAAGGTCAAAATAAACAAAGCGTTTAATGGCGTCCAAATGTGTTATATAATGTACCCCTATTATATAGTAAAGTGCAAAACAATGGTGATTAAGGACAGCATTATCCCTATAAATATACACACACATGATTAAAAAATCTGGTGTCTTTTTTAATCATGTGTGTGGTATATTTATAGGGTTAATGCTGTCCTTTATCACATTGTTTTGCACTTTACTATATAATAGGGGTACATTATATAACACATTTGGACGCCATTAAACGCTTTGTTTTTTTGACCTTTATTGTCAGTGCCTTTTTTTGGGGGGTCTGCCTTCGGGGCCACTTTTGACCTCCATGTTTGTACAAGGTTACTCATACCCCTTGAGGCACCGCTAGATTGTTGGCGTCGCATATGGTCTTTTAATAAGAGCTTTTGTGCCACACCAGAATATAGTTATTTGGTAACACTACATGCAGCTTTACGCTGTTGGACACATGGGATTGGCTTGCAGAATACTCAGAAGGCACCACTGGTTTTTTCAAATGGTAAGGGCGGCGGGTGTAAAGTTCGCAGCTTATGACTGCTGTGGTATTGATAGACAATATAGCGCGGTAGCAATGAACCGCATGGTATTATGCATTTATAGTCACTGTGCAATTAAAGTACTCCCATTGTAAACCACCCATCGTTTTCAGTAGTTTAAATGTGTTAACACACACAGTATCACAAATCTGCAATCCTGTGCCTTTATAATATGCTCTGTTATCAAAAAAAGGACAACAGTATCTCTGAGAATCAGTGTTTTCGTGTGGTTTTTGAAACATTTGGAATCTAACTGGTGTTCCAAACTGGGTAACCTTTTTGGGCCAGTGTAATCTAAAAACTGCCTGACTGTGCTCTAGGTATCATAAACTTCTCAGTTGATGTTCAATAAATTGCGGTCTAAGAAATACAATATCTGTTTTTTTTTTACAACTTTCAATGATATAACCCCACTATTATATGGACCTTAATCATTATCACAGTAACAGCCCATATTTGTATATATAGATCTTCCCATCACCAAGAGCAGGAGTGATTCCTAAACTGCCTACTAGACACAAAGAAAGAACTGAACATCAGGATATTTTCAGCTTGAGGACCCCCACTGGGGTTAAGCTGTATTTTTTCCTCAAATTAAATCGGGTTTTTGACAAACAGCTTAAATCCTATGACTTTCAAACTGCTGCATTGACTTGATTTAGTTGGCTCTATTGCTAATTGCTATTGATTGCCAGTCCACGAAGAGAGACATCTGACCATTGTTTTAGGTAATTGTTTAATTGCTCGCTAACAGATTGTACCGTGCACAGAGGATTTATAAAAAATCGTATTGGAGGGTAGATCTGGGGGAGAACCTATGGTTATTGGCCCCATTACAAAATGGCTTGATCAGAACAAACTGTAATAAGTATAGAACTTTTTACGTCCGGAAAGAAAAGTTATCATGTTCTCATTCTTTTAATTCTAAAACCTGTCTATTTCTGTATAATAAAGTCATAGAAATACTCAGCACTACGATAGTGGTCTATATAGCTGCAATGTTAAGACTTGCCGTTTACTGACTGACTAGGAACATCACACTAGAAATCATCAATATGAAAGAAATCATTGCTATTCTGCAGGTGGATGGCATTTCTGATTTCTACAACCTCCTTCCTATTGTGTAACAATTGATTGGATAGGGAGGCGTACAGAGAATTCCTGAGCAGTTTAGCCCTTATCTGGCCAGTGACGCACTTGTTAAAAGAAAACCCAATTATGAGGTTTGAGTTACAGAATTTATTTAAGCACATCTATGTTTTAGTTTAGTTTCTCTGTTAATGGGGTGTGTGATATTTGCTTTTACAAATTTGAGTGAGTGGAATAGTAGTGGAGGGGCAAGTGCAGGATTTACAAAGTACGGATTTCTGAAGGGTTGTTATGGGCAGTGAGGACAACAATAGATTAGTCATGCACCCTTTAAAGGCCACTACCCCATGTTTAACAATTCTTATATTTTCCTTGCCCCTAGGCTTTTTTGATGCTTAAGTAATGCTCCCCCCGTTTTTTTAATAAAACAGTTCCATGACCATCTTTATGAGATATAGGTATTACTAGTTATCTAGTATTCTCAACATTTTTTATCTCCTAATTTGTAAAAAGAATATTGTCATATAATCCTTGTCCTTTTCTGCAGTCCAGCTCATGCTAATACTGGAACCAAACAATAAGCATACGTAAATACGTTTCTATTTATGCTACTGTGTGCCTCTGTCATTGTCCATTGAGCAGTTTCACACCTGTCGCCAAGAAAGTGACCTTTTCTTTTAATGTCCTGTATCTTGGTTCCTATTGTTTTAATCCCCTTTCATTATTGAGTTAAGGCATTGACTTTCTGAATGAACTATTCCTTAAGGTGCCACACTGCAGATAACAACAAACCAACAGAAAGTGGGGATTCTCGGCACCAATAATCCTCCCCTAAAACCTCCTATGTTGTATTTTTTTTTTTACATATGTACTAACTTAGATGTTAAAACCAGACTCAGTATTTTCTCCATGGAAAAACATTTCCTTCCCCAATGCACTTGGACTATGTCCTATGGAAATCAGATATAGAAATGTGGCTTTCTTAAGGTTCGTACACACAGCCAATTTGGCACCAAGCCACGACCCTGACAACGGTGCATTCGCGCGAATCAAGATTCTCGGCTGAACAATAAGCATCCGTATAATACGTTTCTATTTATGCTACTGTGTGGCCTCTGTCATTGTCCATATGATCATTTTCACACCCTGTCGCCAAGAAAGTGACATTTTCTTTTAATGTCTGTATCTTGTTCCTATTGTTTTTAACCCCTTTCATTCATTGAGTTAAGGCATTGACTTTCTGAATGAACTATTCCTTTAAGGTGCCCACACTGCATATAACAACAAACCAACAGAAAGTGGGGATTCTCCTCGGCACCAATAATCCTCCCCTAAAACCTCCTATGTTGTATTTTTTTTTTTTACATATTTACTAACTTAGATGTTAAAACCAGACTCAGTAATTTTCTCCAGGACAAACTTTCCTTCCCCAATGCACTATGGACTATGTCCTATGAATCAGATATAGAAATGTGGCTTTCTTAAGGTTCGTACACACACCAATTTGGCACCAAGCCCCGAACCCCTGACAACGGTGCATTCGCGCGAAGCAAGATTCTCGCCGAAACGGGCGTTCGTTGTCCCAAAGCATCTTCGTCAGGGGTCGTGGCTCGGTGCACACCTCGGACGTGCGTACAAACCTTTACATTTAAAAGACAAGTGATTATACATAAGATCAGTTTGTGGATTTAATGTATTACAGTTTTCTGCACCACCTCTTTTATATTCAGTCTTTGCTGGCTCCTTTTCTGACCAGATTGATGCTCCTTAAAATCTGGACCTTTTATTTTACAGTAATCATAATTAGCTAGCTGCATTTTAAAATTGTATAACTTTATGAACAAGACTTTTAAAAAAACCCTTTTGTCATAATAAAATGAAGTGTTATTTTCATTTGACCTGGCATTATTTATTGCAGGACCTTACCTTTAGCTACTGATGAATTGGGCTTTCCAGTAAGCCCAAAGCCTTCTCTTCCTTTTTTCTGGCAAAACTGTGTTTATCAAATTCTATTCTCTCTTCCCTTTCTGCTCAACGTTTCTCGCCTCGTCTTCGCATCCTCGTTCATCTGTTCCTTTTTCCTGATGATATCTGGGCCCTGGCAAACAAAAAAAAGGATTCTAGGTATATTCTCATCAATTCCCAGTAATCAAGTGCTGACCAACGACAAAGCACACATCTCTTCTTCATCATTGCACTTCCCTGTCCTGTACAAATTTAAGATGGACGTAAAAGACTCCTGGATTGCCATCAAATAATACTCCATCTCATTCAAATTATAGTCCATCACATACTTCTAGGAGCATTTTCATGATATTAACTAAGTCTCTTCAGTTTTCCCCCAATCTTGTCCTTTGTGGCACCGATCTAAAGTTCTCCCAAAAAAAAACCTCATGGTTGAGTCCTCCTAACATTTATTTTTACCTCTCCGTGAGCATGCCTTTGCACGTAATGATCTCCACGGGCCTCGGGAGAGAAAGCGTTGACGCTTGAATGTTTTCCTGTTCATGAAGACCAGTGCAGCTTTCTTCTCCGCCATGTGTATAAATTGAGTTTCCCTATATCAGTTTCCTTAATTCAGTATCCAGTGAAAGAGATGCCATGTGGGAAGATCTCTTACAAGATGGACGGTTCGTGTCTCAGCTAGCAAGACAAGAATCTGTGAATTTTAAAGTCCTCAAGGCATTTTACAGTAAATTACTACATTCACTCATGTCTATAACAACTAAAAAATCGAGAAAACTATGTTATATGTCCCCAGGACATACTGAAATATCATCCTTCCATAAGACAGAAGAAAGGTAACACTAGTATTAAAACACTTCCGATACCTCAGTGTTTAAAGCACAAGAATATTTGCGATTATACTTTCCAGTAAAAGCAATACAGATTTCCTCAAAAAAAATATTTAAAAAATTGCCAGGAGACTAATTAAACATGGGAAAGGAACAGTAATGTCAGATCTGAACTCACTTATATAACTATATACAAAAGAAAAAAGTTGGTGACTGTAGTAGTGAATCTGCTCCTGCTGTTACCCTAATTAGAAACACTGGCCGACTGTACTAACCACTACCATATAACATAAATAAGGCTGGATATTACATAGAATTCTGAAATGCTGATTATACAAGAAATCATTTCTCCTACAATCACACAGCTCCTAGAGAAGGGAAGTTCACAAGAAAGGTGACACTTTGGTTGCTGGAGGATTGCTTTTGCCCCAGCACAGAGAGTCCAATGTCCCGGTCAGGACTCAGCCGTGGTATCGGCATCTTAAGGACATACTTTAAAGATTGTAATGTTTAACATATTGCGCGAAGGAAACGGACCTCTTTCAAGAGAGGTTGTTAAGAGGGGCCGTTTATGTGAAATAAAGAACCAACCTAAATAGAGATTGGGGGTTCGAACACCAACTGTCGCCATGTTACAATGCTGTTTTATTACAACAAACTAACACTTACTCTTGGCGTTCCTATAGCACCTCTAGCCACTATCCAATCACCCCTCGCCCTAACACCTGGCTGTGATATGCTAACTTGGGATTTTCCAGGGTACATACAATTGCCACAGATTCTTGACATAGTCATTTCTGAATTGAGAGAACCAGTAGGATGACTAGCGAACGTCTTCAAGAACTACAGTTCAATCCATGATAATCTAATTGAATACACCAGATATACCATGACCTGGAATATGGGAACCTACAAGCACATTCTGCTTAATAAAATTTTAACAGTCTTCCAACTCTAAACAATTATTTACTTCATTTGGCAAATTGCTTTTTTTTAAATAGACATTTTTTTCCCTTCTTATCCCCCTGCCACACGAACCATCTATTCTTTCAAGAGTAATGTGAGGTTTTATGAGAAAAGCATTTACATTCTCAATCTTAGTAAGTCAATATCTAAAAAAGCGCCACAATAATGTTAGCTTTGCTTGAATCTCCAAAACAGGAGGATTTCGATTGTTTTCCTTGGGCAAGCAGAATATCAGGGGTTACTTACAGCCGGTGACTGTATCTGGTGTGTGATTTGTAGTGGTCCTTTTTTTAGTTTGGTGAACTGAGGTACATGCCAACAATTTTTTTGGAGTGTTAAACATATTGTCTTTTCATACCCCAAATTTGTGTTTACCGTAAATGTGATTGTGTAGTGTATTCCTAGTGTTTATATTATATTCTACTCATGTATTCCCATACGTCTTTATCCATATTATTGGTTGGAGATTATAGTTTTGTAATACGTTGATGGATTAGTGTATTATTTAACACTATAAAGCAATTAATTGAGAACGGACCGGTAAAGGAGCTAACCTTTAAACATGTGCTGCTACCCTGTAGTTTTACCCACCTATTTTAACCATGTCTTTTGGTTTTTAAGAAGAAACTATAGAAATTTAAAATGAAGGATGGTTCCTAAACAATTGCCTTAAGTTTACCCCCCCCGCCATGGGATCCCTATAAACAGGTGTCCACACAAGGGGACATTATAATAAACACTAGTGTAGATCCTTTTTCTTTAGTCCACATATGAAAGCTCAACCACAGTAAGCACCAAGAATTCATGTAAACATTGTTCTGAATGACAGTACCTATCTTCTTGACTGGCATTAATTAGCATATAAGTAGATAACTGATCAGTACAGAGAATATACCATCACAAAGAATTAATAGAGAATTAAATGTTGAATATTTAATCACTAGGAACACCAATCTTCTATTCCTCTGTGGTTGTCCCCATAGTCCTACACTGGGATCTTTTTGGCTGAAGCGACCGTTGAATGACGCTTCTGTGTCAATATCTACCTACATTATTTCGGATTCTCACACCATTTTGTCGTGAGGCCTTTGTAGTCACTTACCCCATCCCCTCTTTCAATGAAGCGAACAGTCTCTCACACTGCAATTGGTTAGGGTCTTGGATGTGGTTTCAAAGTATAATTATCAACCATGTGCACCCAATATAATGTTTATTTTAAGTGCTAAGCATGCAAAGGTTCACTGAGGTTATCAACAGCAATGACAACAGCACAAATGCTGCTCACAGTCATGGGCATTAATTTATTTTGGAATAAGGTCCCCACTGGTAAATTTATTTATCTTCACCTGAGTAACAGAAAAATTGTATACACTCCACATATACACTCCACATATGTACATATTTTACAAAGTCAAATGATAAACCTCCACATAACACCAAAACTGCAAATAGTTTTAGAACTCTAAACGATATGAAGTAACCTGAAATGCTGCACAATGTCCTGTTTACCCCTGTTTCCTGCTTCCTGTTCTTCCAGTTAGCAATTGGTCAGTTCATGGATGTCACCAGTTGACATCATTGCCAATGTCTGAAGGTAATCCCCTACTTCCTCCTCTGTAACCATGCTAAAGCTCACGTAACGCTGAAGGGCGCTACACAAATAACCTGTTAAAACCCACACTACCCCTTATTTTCCATGATGCATCCAGAAGCATAGCAGCATAATTTAATGAGTCCAGAGGACATGAAGATATCTTACAATATTTTAAAAGGCCTTCATCACAAAACCATTGTCATTTTAGGTAGTAGTTTACCTTATAATCTGCTACAGTTTTAAGTCGCTGCAATCTTCTAAACTTTTACTTACACTAAAACACAGCAGAATAGTATCTGAAATGCAAATGTCCAAGTGAGCCATATAGAGGCCTGTTTGTACTTCCAATAGATAGTTCCCACCATAATACACGGCTGCTGTACAACATGGCTACAACAGCAGTAATATGTTTATAAAACAATATGTTCCATATTCCCTCATAAATGTTGTTTTCCTCTCTCCCAGTCCCTGCTCCTTAGCCAGTGTTGGTGACATGAATGGAACATTGACCAATACTCCTTCTCTTTAAAGGGCAAGATCCAGCCCCAAAATGAAAACGTACATACTTACAAGTCACCCCCACCAAAACCACTAACGTAATAGTTTGAAATCTAAAATATACAATTCAACATGAAATCCTGCCCAATGGACCGTTTCCCCTCCTCTTCTGCTTCCTGGTTCTTCCAATTATTAACTGTCGGTATGATTTGACAGTTGACAATCACAGCCATGACTGAATGTTTATCCCCTGTCCGCCTCTTCTAAGTAATGGCCCAGGCTCAGTACAGGGTCTGTACAGTGTTTCTAAATTGCTCATTTCCTGAGGCCCCAGACAGCATAGCAGGCATACAGTATGATCAATGCCAAAGTAGATATATCAACATATTCTAATAGGCCATTTTCTAAAAGATGTTCTATGGGGGTGGAGTTGTCCTTTAATAGCTACAAATATTGAATATTTATTGGTATAATATCATTCTAATCTTGGCACATTCGAAGATAATTCTGCTTCTTCTGGAAACTGCATAGAATGGACCACCACCACTAATTAGTGATTAAGGAAAGAGTGCTCCTTCCATGCAAACCTCACACAAAGCTTTAGGCGAGAATGATGTCTTGTTTTAAAAGCGTCTTTGCCAGAAACCAACCCCCAGAATAATTCGGAGACTGTATAATGCTCAGCCACGAGAAGGAATTCAACAATTACCAGAATCAACAAAATCCTACGTGCAGCAAGAAATTCAAAATTGTCAACATCTGATATACATCACTATAGATATAATTATGAAAACGTATTACTAAGGTAAGATATCCTATTACCTAGCTCCTTCACACAAACCATTCATGTCCATCGCATTTCTTCCACCTCACTGCCATCTTGCTATCTCCAATCTGGATTTGAAGAAGATTGAGGGGTTAAAAGGCTCATGACATAGAAATGTGCCCCTATCCATGATTCTAGTTTTTTTGCACTGGCTTACATATCTAAATTTATTATAATAAGTATACATCGAACAGGAAATTGCCATAAATATCGTTCTGACACAGGTCTGACCAAAGGCTCTAGCCAAGCCTATAGACCTGTAAGTATTGCTGCTGTAGGTCCATACATTTACATGATAAACTACTATTTAGTATAATTATTAATTATTAACGGACATTTTTTTGGAATACTGTATAAGCCCCCTAAAAGGATCCACTAGAAACCATGAAGTACATATGGTTGCCACTCTTTTGATGGATTTTCATGTCTAGCACATTTTGCAAATGGTTTCATTCCTCTGGTATGCTATCTCGATTGGACCTTACGTTTAATACCAAAGATATAATAAGAGTACTAAGTGCAGTCCTGGTTGTCCTATACCTTTGCAGACCAGAGTGTCTCACCACCAGAGAGTGATTCCAGGTTAATAGTGGATCCTGGAGGTACAAGCTGGCCCCTTTGACTATCAAAGCATTTTCCATTTATCCTTCTAATAAAGGATTTTTCATGAACACAAATGCCCTTTGTCCACCTCCAAACATCAGTCAGTGGTCTTCCTGCTCTAGAGTGGGTGATGCCAACTGGGTACTCCTCTGGTGGTCTGCCCCTGAAAAATATACCTCAATTGCACTTTCTTCTGAACCATACTATCCTATTACAATTGGAACGGCACCAAACATATGTGGTATGCTTACATAGGTTTATAGTCATCGTACAATACAATGGAATAAGTAAAATGTGTAAATAAGCAATCAGTAGGGGTGTTTGGTACTATGTCTTTTCACATGCTGATTCCTTTAGATCCCATAGAAGAGAAAGAGAAGACAACAAGCCATAGGCTGACAATGACCCTGTTTGCACAAGGAGATCCACAGGTATTAACGGAACAAAATGATGTCCGATGGCTTCTAAAAACCAGTGAATTTATATACAGTTTCCTTCATAAAAAGTTTTTTGCTTGTTATTTTATCCAGTAATGCTGTTTTCTTCAATTGAGTTGATTAAAGGGCAGTCCCATCCCAAATCTAAACTTACATACAGGTAAATATCCCCCCAAAACCAAAATAAACGGTAATAGTTTTGTAATCTGAATATCTATCAGTTTATACTTGAAATCCTGCCACATGTCCTGTTTCCCTTTTCTGCTTCCAGGTTCTTCCATTAGCAACTGTCCACGTCATGGTTTGGCATATTTGTTGACAACGTCAGCCATGACTGAATGTTAATCCCTGTCCTGCCACATTCTGAGCATGTCCCACGGCCCGTAACCGGTTTCTAATTGCTCAGTTTCCTTGAGGTCATCCAGAGCATAGCCGGCAAATAGTAATGAATTCATGGGCCAAACTATGATATACAACAATTTCTAAAGAGGGCCATTCTTTCTAAAAGAAAAAAAGTGAGTTTCCCTTTAAGGTTTCATTGTCCTGTATGATTTTGGCAGAGCGTCTTATAATGTAGGTACTGTCATGTCCTCAATGTGACAAGAATAAAATCCATGTTCCATCAAGATGAAAGATGTTTACGTAGCCTGCCCTTTAGCAATAAATCATAAAGAGCAGGAGGCGTTCTGTCTCTAATACTCGTAGATCTGGTCCATCCAAACGCTTCAATCATGTGGCAATAGCTGTGTTAGCTATATTGGTCTGTTCTTAAGAGCAAGGTAAGCACGGATCCATAAGTTATGCTGGAGTTATTTTATTTCATTCCAAATCACCCATTGTTTAGTAGGCTGCTCCCTTTGGATAGATATTATCAGAATCATTTATTGCAGACCTTAGATTTGGAAAAGCTTCTATCTGTGCCTCTTTCGTCAAAGAGAATAAATAGGGCGAGTATAAAGCTTTTTCAAAATGGTTAAAATGAAGGTCGGACAAGGAAAAAGGCTCTTTAGGATAGTGCTTCAGAACACTGTGTTTTAATGGCAGGAAGTCCCACGGCAATTAATTGGTAGAATGAAATAATGTGCTGTACCCTCAACGAAACTATACTGGAGGTAGGGAAATCAATCCTACCTCCCTGCCAGCCCAGCACATTTCATTTTAAAAAAGTTGTCTTTTGCAGTTATTGTCCGTCATAGGTATACACCCCCCCACCGCCCACCCCCACACAAAAATTGGCATGCTCAGCCAATGCACTGATGCCGTATGGCCCATATCTGCTTGCTTACATGCACGGGAAAGGCATGGGGGGAGACAAGCAAAGGCAGCAGGAACAAGGCTGTAAGCATGTATATATGCTGATTTGCAACACTTTTAAATCTAGCGAGTCTAGGTCTACAGTTGGGGATCGTCTGTTAACAGAAAAAAAAATTGTTGGAAGTGTACACTTCCCTTTAATGTTTCCACAACTGCATTTTTGTATGTTTTACTATTTATAATTACTGTTAATTATTGCTGTATTTCATAGATTTGTTTTATACTTCTCCTTGACATACAGGATCAGAATCTTAGAATGATTAATTTTCGTTGTAATTTCTTCGTGGTTGGTCAAATTTTCTACGTTAGGACATGTATATATTCTACAGGTGGTTTGGTTCCACTAATGTATGCTTAAAATAGGTTCATCAAAGACCCCCATTCACGACAATACTACTAGTATAAACTTTCAAAATAAGCACGAAACAGCACGCACTAAACCCTCTCTACAAGAAGTAACATTTTAAATAAAGACATTTTCTTCTTGTATGGCCTAACCCCCCTCCCATACAAACATGCTTGCTTGCTTGAATACCAATGTATCCCCTGTCCCTGGCTGACAATACAGAGGAACACTAACAAACAGAAACACACCCCACACACGTTTTCCTAGAGAAGTTGATAATGTCATTGCCAATGATAAACGATATCTATGTGATAAGAATGTGTTTGCAATCCAGAAAATTTGCATGTGCTGTTTAATAGATGGAAGTTCCCGAAACACTTGAAGATTCCCAGCATTATAAACATTCTCTGTAAATATCTTTAATCATTAGTGGTAGCAGAAAGGCAAGAACATGAATCACAAAAGACAATACATCACGGATCTCCTGGTGCAGAGGTCTGTGCACAAAGCTCACAACATTTTATAACTGAACTCTAACTATAACATAACAATCTATAACTAACTATAATAACTGAACTCCCTGTAACTCTTGCCACTATAACGGCTAGATTAAAAGTATTTGAAACATAATACTGGAAATTGGGCTTAAAGGCTGGAGTCATAACATATATCAACACTGTAATAAACATATCAAAACTGCCCTCAAAACTGACACTAACTAAACAAAACTAGTCCCCCAAATCTGAAAATTCACAACTAAAGGAGTTCAGTTACACCTAGAGCATGTTCACAATCCCAGGTCATCCGATTCACATTATAAATTCACATGATAAAAGGAGTTCAGTTACACCTAAAGCATGTTCACAATCCCAGGTCATCCGATTCACATGATAAATTCACATGATAAAAGGAGTTCCAGTTACACCTAGATTATGTTCAACAATCCCAGGTCTCCGAATTCACATGTATTCACATGATAAAAGGAGTGTCAGTTACACCTAGAGCATGTTCACAATCCCAGGTCATCCGATTCACATTATAAATTCACATGATAAAGGTTCAGTTCACCTAAGCATGTTCACAATCCCAGGTCCATCACGATTCACATGATAAATTCACATGATAAAGGAGATTGTTCAGTTTACACCTAGAGCATGTTCACAATCCCTGGTCGTCCCATTCACATGATAAATTCATATTGATAAAGGAGTTCAGTTTACACCTAGAGCATGTTCACAATTCCAGGTCATCCGATTCACATGATAAAATCACATGATAAAAGGAGTTCAGCTTTCACCTAGAGCATGTTCACAATCCCTGGTCATCCCATTCACATGATAAAAGGAGTTCAGTTACACCTAGAGCAGTTCACAATCCCAGGTCATCCAATTCACATGATAAATTCATATGATAAAGGAGTTTCAGTTACACCTAGAGCATGTTTCACAATCCCAGCGGTCATCCAATTCACATGATAAATTCATAGATAAAAGGAGTTCAGTTTACACCTAGGCATTTTCACAATCCCAGGTCATCATTCGTAATACGTATTTTCGAAAATTTCCGAAGTTACGGGGATTTCTTGTATTTTCGAATATATGTATTTTCGAAAATTTTCGAAAATTTGTGGATCCTCGAGCGGACCGGATTTTGCGAAGTTCGGACATCTCTAATGATAAAAAGAGTTCAGTTATACCCAGAGAATGTTCACAATCACAGGTCATCCGATTCACATGATAAATGATAAATTCACATGATAAAAGGAGTTCAGTTACACCCAGAGCATGTTCACAATCACAGGTCATCCGATTCACATGATAAATGATAAATTCACATGATGAAAGGAGTTCAGTAACACCCAGAGCATGTTCACAACCACAGGTCATCCGATTCACATGATAAATTCACATGATAAAAGGAATTCAGTAACACCTTGAGCATGTTCACAATCCCTGGTCATCCGATTCACATGATAAATTCACATGATAAAAGGAATTCAGTAACACCCAGAGCATGTTCACAATCCCTGGTCATCCATTCACATGATAAATATAAATTCACATGATAAAGGAATTCAGTAACACCTAGAGCATGTTCAACAATCCCTGGTCATCCGATTCACATGATAGAAAATGTAAGAAATACCAGCTAATCCATACAAGCCAATCATATTCATCTGAGACACAGTGTTGATCTACTAGTGATATACAATCATCACATCAATCACATCTATATACGATCATTATATGTTTTGTATGTTTTGTGTGTGGGGGAGGGGGATGTTTTTGGTATTATTAAAATACAAATTGCATACTAGCAGTCACTTCTAAAATCCTATTAAATTATATAGGTAGTTATAAAATATAATTCATCCCTTGCCCCCTCATTTAAAGGCATTTCTGTCCTCATAGCCATGCATTAGTGCTCAAAATCTGCCCACCTTCCTTCCTTCCTGACCACCCCTTTATTTCAGTATCCAACCCACCCTCCCCCCCACATTGTCCAAATCTGCTCACCGGCTCTTTGGGCTGCCCTACTGCTGCACACCTGTTTCATAACCAGTTTGCTTGCCACTATAATTGGTAAGATGTAAGATGGTCAGTAGTCTGTGGGGGGAACACAACTTTATTGGGTATGTTTATATAGTAATAAGTACTACACCTTACGAGAAATTATAAGGATATTAGAATTCACTGAGGATTCCCGTGACCATAAAAGTGCACAGAACTCCGAGGTGATATCTAATTCTTAAAAGGGGGTACATTATTCACCTTTCCCCCTTTTGGCATCAGCGTAAAACCCAAAAAATCTATACCATTTTAATATCGTGCTCCCTCCCTGCTGCTATTAACACCCCCTCAAACATTCCCCTGCACCCTTATCTCCCCACTCCACACTCCCCATCACCACCACCCCTTAAAGGAAACTATAGGGAAACTTTTAAAAAAAAATATTAAAGGCATGTCCACTTAAAAAATAACTTTTGATATAATGACCTTTAGGGTTGCCCACCCTCAACCTCATATACACTAAAAAAAACTTTCCAATAACTCCTTACTCTTTTTCCCTCTCTGCTAACAAGAAACAGCAGAGAGGGGCCGGACCACAAGCCACATCTGTGAATTGCTACCAGTCAGCCAATCACAGACCGCTGCCAGCTAAAGAAGATGGCGCGGGGGCTGTAAGTAAATACATTTTTTGTGTGTTATATGGCAGTTGGGGATCGGAAACCCTAAGCATCATAATATTAAAAGCATTTATGCTGGAGGAAGGGGTGGCATGATGGATCCAGAGGGAGGGAGGGAGGGGGAAGGGAGGCATCACAGTAGGCCGAGACCATTGGACAGGAAGACAGCCACACTCTTCAGTTTCCTGGACTTTGGACATGGACTCAGGAGAACCATAAGGAGCAGGAATTTAAGGTAAGATTTTTTTTAAAAACTATACATAGGGGCCAGCACTTGGGCAAATTTTAGATTGGGGGTGGATCTCCTTTAAAATAAAAACCCCCTGATGCAGGGAGGTAGGAGGTGCTTTTTACCCTCCCAATATATTTCTATGAGAAGCAGCAGGACGAAAAACTGCTTCTGCCAGGCTTACTGTATGCTTCAGCACTAACTTAATATAGAATGTCCCAGGGCCATAACCTGGCAGATTAAAACTGTATGTGCTGTAGCTTCTCAACAAAACAATATTGGGAGGTGGGAATAATCAATCCTATCTCCTTGCCCCGTGTCTTTCCATTTTAAAAAGTGATTTTTTACAGTATAGTTGCACATCTCGCACACAATTATTTTTACACCACCCCCCCCCCCCCCCATCGGATCCTGTTCTGCACATAAACTCCATCCCCAGTCACACACGTATTCCCTTACTTTGTTTTCATCCATCAGGGAGTGCAGGATATTTTTCACGCGGTTGTCACTTTCAGATGTACGTGCCACTTGGTGCAGGGGTTCCTTCCTACACTTATTGTATGGAGCTCTCCAGAACCTTGTCTTATTCCTGCCGTCTATTCCAAGTCAGAAGATGTTTGCACGGCACTCAGTTTTCAATGGCTGGTGTCGGGTGGGAGGTAAGAAGTTGTGTTGTAGTAGTAGCATGCCGATATAAGGATATGTTTTAACACTTATATCCATTGTGATTCACTACTCTATCCCTGTAGTGGATTTCTATGATAAGAACTGTAAGATTATACCTTATAAACTTACAGTTTCAGGAGGAGAAGGAAACCAGAGCCAAAAAGGGGTAGGTTATAATATATAAGATAGGCACCCTGAACTATAAATTAAAGGGATAATAGAAGCCACCTTGGAGTGCCGTCCCTGTATAAAGGTACTCGGCCTGTGGCTCGTACTTTTATATGGTCACGGAACTCCTCTGTGACTTCTAATATCATTATCATTTACAGTTGGGGTGCATATCCACTATATAAGAGCTATAAGTATATCCTGTAAATTCTATCCTTACAAATAGCTCTTAGCAATGCCATCAACCTCAATTTTACTTTTCGGTTGAGGTCTTCGATTTCCAACTTTTGCAGATTTCCCCAATGGGGAATCATCTATAGTCCTCAATAAAGTGCTACAGTATGTTATCACTTAATAATACACCCACTACACAAAACAAACAACAAAGCTACAGAATCACCATCACTCCCTGGTACAAGAAACCCAAACACCAGAGGGCGCTAGTATGCAACAAAACTTGTTCTCCCCTCAAATTAAAAATAATGTGTAAGTAAATCACCCCCAAACTCAAACACAATGGTTAGAAAACTGAAATCTTGTTACTGGTTTGCTGAATGTTAGCTCCTTCCCTCTCAGATTTCCTCTGCAACAGGCAATTTCTGATTAGTTTCATCCAGCCACCACCTACACTGTTGCAACAGTGAACTATTTGCAACATCAGGTCCGGTGAACTAATTTAAGGGGATGGGTTTCTGCGTGCACCACATTGACTTACTCCTGCCGCAAGCCTGCAATGTCAGGTAAGGTGAGGTCCTAAAGGGAGGGAGGAAAATGGTTTGTGCAAGCACTTCCTTGATTGCCAACTTGCCATACAGACAATGGTAAATGTTGGCAAATTGGCAGTGGTAAATGGCACTTGATGCACAGACTATGCCAACCATTTACCTCGCCAAATTTGCAGGGGTTAATGGTTGGCATTGTCTGTGTATCAAGTGTCATCTTTCTCTGCCAATTTGCCAACTTTTTTTACCAATGTCTGTGTGCCAACCATTTTGCTAGTTCCAGTTTGAAAGCTTTTTGCCAGTCTTTGCCAACCTTTTACCAGTGCCAGTTTTCCAACCAATTTATCATTGTCTGTGTGCCAACCATTTTACCAGTGCTCCGTGTACTAATTATTTTTACCAATATCTGTGTGCCAGGCAGTTTACCAGTGTAAACCACTGTCTGTGAGTTCCGTGCAGATGCACGTGCACGAAACTCACAGACATTACGATTTGAGTCTCAAGCAGGAGAGTGCACGAAACTCACAGACATTACTGTTTGAGGCTCAAGCAGGAGAGTGCCTGGAACTCACAGGCATTACTGTTTGAGGCTCAAGCAGGAAGTGCACGGAACTCACAGTCATTACTGTTTGAGGTTCAAGCAGGAGAGTGCACGGAACTCACACAGCATTATGAGGCTCAAGCAGGAGAACAGAGGAAATCTCAGAGGGGAGCTTAACATTCAGCAAACCAGTAACAAGATGTCAGCAACTCCAAGGCACAAAGCTAGGCTCTGGGAGGGCATAGGGAAAAAAACATGGCAACGGTATTTTTAAAGCTGCAGCTTCCAAATGAACATAACTTATTTTACAGTGCACTTATTCCTTTAACCTTTTTTAATTAGTGTTGCATTAATGCTAAATACAAATAATTTAATATTAGTGTGTGTGTATTGAAAGGCCTAGTGTTCCCCGACCTTTGTTATTGCTGCTGGGTAAATATGTATTTACCTCGAACATTTCTATTAAGGAAAGGGCAGGTGTTGAAAGTCAAATACTGTGTTACATTTCATCAACAGATTTAGACATTCAACAACTGGTTCACAACAGAGCCGGATGATAACATATAAACAAGACCATCTAGCAGGCAAACCTAGAAATCATAATTATATATATATATATATATATATATATATATACTACAGATATATATTCCAGTGTATATTCTACATAGATGATTTGTGCAGCTTGCAGAATGGTAACAATAAGATAATGTAATGATCTGTGCCAATCTGATTTACAGCTGATTTCAGATCAATACGAAGCCGATAATTGGATCCGATTTGATCCGAGGTGAGAAATAACCCGTTGACACAAGATATCAGGTTTTTTGGGGGGGTTGGGAGCGAATTGCTAAGGTTTTATCAAATTCAATTGTATAAGTTTATTGGAAAACAATATGGCTGCCAGTTATCTTGTGATGTAATGATATGTGAATTAGTTTCTCTGTAAAGCAAATTTGACATTATGCTACTAGACAAGCAGTTCTATAATTCAATTCCATAATAACAAGGTTATTTATATTGTTTAACCACCTTCTCCCATATAAACACCTAGTGACTTTCATCTGTATACACTAGGCAGTGTACAATTGGTTATCTATAAAGCAATTTTATTTCTTCTTCTCTCCTCACACAGCTAAATGATGCTGCTTCAAAGTGCAGGCTGGGGTAGTTAAGAACAACCAATTAGCAAGTCATCTTGTGTTAGGCCAAGGCCACACTACAACGCACCAAATCGTGCACACGCGATTGTGTGCAATTCTTGTGCGTTTTGTGTTTGGGCGTGCATTTTGTGCTTGCGATTTTGTTGTTTTCCGTTATGGAAATGCATGTGTTAACGCACCAAAAATGGTGAACCACTGCGTTACCAAAATGCGAAGACACGCAAACGCGCTAATGTGGCCTAGCCCTTTAGTTGGGATCTATGGGTTACTAGACCAGGTAATATGACCTGGACCTTTGGACCTTGGACCTTTGCTTTTTACGTATATGTAGCATCTGCTGTTCGAAAGTCCAGTCTCTGACAGCTTATATCTTGTAAACCTTGTATTTTGTGTCTATGTACAACATGACCAGGACATGAGTTTTAGTCTACACAGCAAACCAGTAATGAGCTAATAGACAGGAATAGGTTCAAGGATCTGGTCTCAAACACATGCAAAGTTAAGTCACCAGGAATGTAAAATGTGTGCTATTGATTCATTTCATTGGTAGTTTTAGGTTTAGGCCAACAAGAGCGGGTTGGTTCATCTCATTCTATTGCACTGTGTGTGCTAATGGCCTGTTGTAGGATGTTCAACTTTCTTTAAATTTTAGGGCTAGGTCACACTAGCGCGTCGCGTTTTGCACTCGCATTCGCGCCTGCGATTTTCGCTAACTGGAAATCGCGGAATGCGAACGTTCCTGCAATTTCCGCTGCGCAGTCGATTGCATGTCCGTTCGCATTTTGCGGCGAGCATTTTTTCGCGCAATCTCTTGCGTTTTTGCTTTAGGGTGAGGCCACATTGCAACGCACAGGAATAGCGTTATCGCACACATGGTGTGCGCGATTCTTGTGCGTTTTGCGCATGCGTTTTTGCCGTTTTGCGTTATGAAACGCATGCATTAACGCACCAAAAATGGTGAACACAATCCATTACCAAAACTTAAACATAGGCACAATCGCATGCGCATTGGAAATCGCTTGAATTTTCGTGTTCCTGCGATTTCCATTTTAGCGAAAATCGTGAGTGCAATCACAAGCGTGAACGCATGCGCAAACTTGCAACAAAACGCGCTAGTGTAGCGAAAACGCAAAAATAACGCTCGCAATGCACAGAAAGCGCCACGCAAGATGCGTTGTTAATGTGGCCTCAGCCTTAGAACTTAGACAAAAGTTTCCTTTTACTTGGTTGCAGCAATCCAATTCTGCTAAATTGATTGTCCCAATGATTATTGTGCTGTCGTGTTATTTTGCAGTGCAAACAAATAACATGTTTTTAGTAGTGAGTTGGCGAACTGCAATTATGTCTCCACACAAACAAAACAAATTGTGATTTGTGTTATATATGGCCAAACCTTTCATGAAGCATTAAGCAATCACGCTTTGGTTTACCCCCTGGTTACAGGGTAATGTACACTATACTGTGGACATATCTGACTGCCCGTTTTTCTATAGCCACACATGTGACACTCAAGTTGGTCATAAATCTGATAGCTTGTCTCTAGGTTTCTATGATGAATTTTTCATGAGCTACATTGTACAGTAAAATTGCTTTTCTCCTCATTAAAACCTGACAAATTATTTAGCCCATAAATGAAACAGGTTACATACAAGAATGCTTTATGTTCTTGTAGTACATGGTTCTCAGACTCTGGCCTTCTTTTCAATGCAAATTCCTCTAATGGCAAACTTGTTTCTTAATGCTGGAGTCTCCTGTATACAATTTACTGAGTTTATTTTCCTAGAATGTTAATAGAATGAATGTCATGTAGATAGATTGTAGTGTAAATTCTCTACAATTGATTGGATTCAAATTCTATTCCAATATCTATTTTTAGGGCAAAATATGGGCACACTGATAATAGAACTGTTACACACAACTCTCTCACAAACACCATGTGTGAACCAGCACAACTTTGGTAAACACTAGTAACAAACATGGAGGTCAAAAAGTGGCACCCGAAGGCAACCCCCCAAAAAAAGGCACTGACAATAAAGGTCAAAAATAAACAAAGCGTTTAATGGCGTCCAAATGTGTTATATAATGTACCCCTATTATATAGTAAAGTGCAAAACATGTTGATTAAAGGACAGCATTTACCCTAAAATAATACACACACATGATTAAAAAATCTGGTGTCTTTTTACTATGTGTGTGTGTATATTTTATAGGGTATAATGCTGTCCTTTAATCACATTGTTTTGCACTTTACTATATAATAGGGGTACATTATATAACACATTTGGACGCCATTAAACGCTTTGTTTATTTTTGACCTTTATTGTCAGTGCCTTTTTTTGGGGGGTCTGCCTTCGGGGGCCACTTTTGACCTCCATGTTTGTACAAGTTTACTCATACCCCCTTGAGGCACCGCTAGATTGTTGGCGTCGACATATGGTCTTTTAATAAGAGCTTTTGTGCCACACCAGAATAATAGTTATTTGGTAAACACTAGCATAGCAGCTTTACGCTGTTGGACACATGGGATTGGCTTGCAGAATACTCAGAAGGCACCACTGGTTTATTTCAAATGTTAAGGGCGCGGGTGTAAAGTTCGCAGCTTAATGACTGCTGTGGGTATTGAATAGACAATATAAGCGCGGTAGCAATGACCCGCATGGTATTATGCATTTATGTCACTGTGCAATTAAAGTACTCCATTGTAAACCACCCATCGTTTTCAGTAGTTTAAATGGTGTAAACACACAGTATCACAAATCGGCAATCCTGTGCCTTTATAAATATGCTCTGTATCAAAAAAGGACAACAGTATCTCTGAGAATCAGTGTTTTCGTGTAGGTTTTTGAAACATTTGTGAATCTAACTTGGTGTTCCAAACTGGGTAACCTTTTTGGGCCAGTGTAATCTAAAAACTGCCTGACTGTGCTTCTAGGTGATCATAAACTTCTCAGTTGATGTTCAATAAATTGTCGTCTAGAGATACAATATCTGTTTTTTTTTTACAACTTTCAATGATAATAACCCCACTATTATATGACCTTAATCATTATCACAGTAACAGCCCCATATTTGTAATATATAGATCTTCCCATCACCAAGAGCAGGAGTGATTTCCTAAACTCCTTACTAGACACAAAGAAAGAACTGAACGATCAGGATATTTTCAGCTTGAGGACCCCCAACTGGGGTTAAGCTGTATTTTTTTTTCCTCAAATAAATCGGGTTTTTGACAAACAGCTTAAATCCTAGACTTTCAAACTGCTGCATTGACTTGATTTAGTTGGCTCTATTGCTTAATTGCTATTGATTGCCAGTCCACGAAGAGAGACATCTGACCATTGTTTTAGGTAAATTGTTTAATTGCTCAGCTAACAGATTGTACCGTGCACAGAGGATTTATAAAACATCGTATTGGAGGGTAGATCTGGGGGAGAACCTATGTTTATTGGACCCAATTACAAAATGGCTTGATCAAACAAACTGTATAAAGTTGAACTTTTTACTGTCCGAAAAAAAGTATATCATGTTCTCATTCTTTTAATTCTAAAACCTGTCTATTTCTGTATAATAAAGTCATAGAAATAGCCAGCACTACGATAGTGTCTATATAGCTGCAATGTTAAGACATTGCCGTTTACTGACTGACTAGGAACATCACACTAGAATCATCATATATGAAAAGAAATCATTGCTATTCTGCAGGTGGATGGCATTTCCTGATTTCTACAACACCCTCCTTCCTATTGTGTAACAATTGATTAGGATAGGGAGGCGTACAGAGAATTCCACTGAGCATGTTTAGCCCTGTAATCTGGGCCAGTGACGCACTTTGTAAAAGAAAACACAAATTATGAGGTTTGAGTTACAGAATTTATTTAAGCACATCTAGTTTTAGTTTAGTTTCTCTGTTAATGGGGGTGGATATTGCTTTTACAAATTTGAGTGAGTGGGATAGTAGTTGAGGGGCAAGTGCAGGATTTACAAAGTACGGATTTCTGAAGGGTTTTATGGGCAGTGATGGACAACAATAGATTAGTCATGCCCCTTTAAAGGCCACTACCCCATGTTTAACATTATTCTTATATTTCCTTGCCCCTAGGCTTTTTTGATGCTTAAGTAATGCTCCCCCCGTTTTTTTAAATAAACAGTTCCATGACCATCTTTATGAGATATAGGTATTACTAGTTATCTAGTATCTCACAACATTTTTTATATCCTAATTTTAGTAAAAAGAATATTGTCATATAATCCTTGTCTTTTCTGCAGTCCAGCTCATGCTAATACTGGAACCATAACAATAAGCATACGTATAATACGTTTCTATTTATGCACTGTGTGCCTCTGTCATTGTCCATTATCAGTTTCACACCTGTCGCCAAGAAAGTGACTTTTCTTTTAATGTCCTGTATCTTGGTTTCCCTATTGTTTTAATCCCTTTTCATTATTGAGTTAAGGCATTGACTTTCTGAATGAACTATTCCTTTAAGGTGCCACACTGCAGATAACAACAAACCACACAGAAGTGGGGATTCTCGGCACCAATAATCCTCCCCTAAAACCTCCTATGTTGTATTTTTTTTTTTACATATGTACTAACTTAGATGTTAAAACCAGACTCAGTAATTTTCTCCAAGGAAAAACATTTCCTTCCCCAATGCACTAGGACTATATCCTATGGAAATCAGATATAGAAATGTGGCTTTCTTAAGGTTCGTACACACAGCCAATTTGGCACCAAGCCACGACCCCTGACAACGGTGCATTCGCGCGAATCAAGATTCTCGGCTGAACAATAAGCATACGTATAATACGTTTCTATTTAATGATACTGTGTGGCCTCTGTCATTGTCCATATGATCATTTTCACACCCTGTCGCCAAGAAAGTGACATTTCTTTTGAATGTCTGTATCTTGTTCCTATTGTTTTTAATCCCCTTCATTCATTGAGTTAAGAGGCATTGACTTTCTGAATGAACTATTCCTTTAAGGTGCCCACACTGCATATAACAACAAACCAACAGAAAGTGGGGATTCTCGGCACCAATAATCCTCCCCTAAAACCTCCTATGTTGTATTTTTTTTTTTTACATATTTACTAACTTAGATGTTAAAACCAGACTCAGTAATTTTTCTCCAATGGAAAACATTTCCTTCCCCAATGCACTATGGACTATGTCCTAGGAATCAGATATAGAAATGTGGCTTTCTTAAGGTTCGTACACACACCAATTTGGCACCAAGCCCGAACCCCTGACAACGGTGCATTCGCGCGAAGCAAGATTCTCGCCGAAACGGGCGTTCGTTGTCCCAAGACATCTTCGTCAGGGGTCGTGGCTCGGTGCACACCTCGGACGTGCGTACAAACCTTTACATTTAAAAACAAGTGATTATACATAAGATCAGTTTGTTTGATTTAATGTATTACAGTTTTCTTGCACCCCTGTTTTATATTCAGTCTTTGCTGGCTCCTTTCTGACCCAGATTGATGTCTCCTTACAATCTGGACCTTTTATTTTACAGTAATCATAATTAGCTAGCTGCAATTTTTAAAATGTATAAACTTTAACAAGACGTTTAAAAAAAACCCTTTTGTCCATAAAGAAATGAGTGTTCTATTTTCATTTGACCTGGTTATTTATTTGCAGGACCTTACCTTTGAGCTACTGATGAATTGGGCTTTCCAGTAAGTCCAAAGCCTTCTTTCCTTTTTTCTGGCACAAATGTGTTTATCAAATTCTTTCTCTCCTTCCCTTTCGTCTCAACGTTTCTTGCGCTCGTCTTCCAGCTCCCTCGTTATCTGTTCCTTTTTCTGATGATATCTGGCCTGGCAAACAAAAAGGATTCTAGGTATATCTCATCATTCCCAGTAATCAAGTCTGACCAAACGACAAAGCACACATCTCTTCTTCATCAATGTGCACTCCCTGTCCTGTAACAATTTAAGATGGACGTAAAAGCCCTGGAGTTGCCGATCAAAAATACTCCATTCTCATTCAAATTGATATCCATCACATACTTCTAGGAGATTTTCATGAGTATTAACTAAGTCTCTCAGTTTCTCCCCAATCTTGTCCTTTGTGGCACCGAGTCTAAAGTTCTCCCAAAAAAAACCTCATGGTTGAGTCCTCCTAACATTTATTTTTACTCTCTCCTGAGCATGCCTTTGCACTGAATGATTCTCCACGGGCCTCGAGGGAAGAGAAAGCGTTGACGCTTGAATGTTTTCCTGTTCAGTAAGACCAGTGCAGCTTTCTTTCCCGCCATGTGTATAAATTGAGTTTCCTATATCAGTTTCCTTTAATTCAGTATCAGGTGAAAGAGATGCCCAATGTGGGAAGATCTCGTACAAGTGGACGGTTCGTGTCTCAGCTGCAAGACAGAAATCTTGAATTTTAAGTCCTCAAGGCATTTTACAGTAAATTACTACATTCACTCATTCCTATAACAACTAAAAATCGAGAAAACTATGTTATAGTGTCCCCAGGACATACTGGAAATATCATCCTTCCATAAGACAGAAGACAGGTAAACTAGTACTTAAAACACTCCGATACATCTCAGTGTTTAAAGCACACAGAATATTTGCGATTATACTTTGCCAAAGTAAAAGCAATACAGAATTTCCTCAAAAAAATATTTAAAAAAATACTGCACAGAGACTAACTTAAACATGGGAAGGTAAAGTAATGTCAGATCTGAACTCACTTATATAACTATAACAAAAGAAAAAAGTTGGTGACGTAGTAGTGAATCTGTTCCCTGCGTTTACCCCTAATTAGAAACACTGGCCGATGTACTAACCACTACCATATAACATAGAATAAGGCTGGATATTAACATAGAATTCTGAAATGCTGATTATACAAGAAATCATTTCTCCTACAATCACACCAGCTCGCTAGAGAAGGGAAGTTCAGCAATGAACAGGTGACCACTTTGGTGCTGGAGGATTGCCTTTTGCCCCAGCACAGAAGAGCCATTCCTCGGTCCAGGACTCAGCCGTGTATCGCCATCTTAAGGACATACTTTAAAGCTTGTAATGTTAACATATTGGCGACAGGAAACGGTACTTTTCAAGAGAGGTGTTAAGAGGGGGCCGTTATGTGAAAATAAAGAACCAACCTAAATAGAGAGTTGGGGGGTTCGACACCACTGTCGCCATGTACAATGCTGTTTTACTACAATCAAACTACTTACTCTTGGCGTTCTATAGCACCTCTAGCCACTATCCAATCCCCCCCCCTAACACCTGGCTGTGATCATTGCTAATTGGGGATTTTCCAGGGTACATACTTGCCCACCAGATTCTTGTAAGCATAGTCATTTGAATTGAGAAGCCAGTAGGGATGACTAGCGAACGTCTTCAAGAACTACAGTTCAGTCCAGATAATCCTATTGAATACACCAGGATATAACCATGACCTGGAATGATGGGAACCTAACAAGCACATCTGCTTATAAAATTTTAACAGTCTTCCACTCTAAACAATTATTTACGTCATTTGGCAAATTGATTTTTTTTAATAGAATTGTTTTCCCTTCTTAATTCACCCCTGCCACAAAGAACCATCTATCTTTTCAAGATAATGTCGAGGTTATATGAGAATAAGCATTTACAGTCTCATATCTTAGTAAGAAATCTAAAAAAGCGGCCGACAATAATGTTATGCTTTGGCGAATCTCTCAAAACAGGAGGATTTTCGATTTTTTCTCTTGGGCAAAGCAGAATTCGAGGGTTACTTACAGCCGGTGACTGTATCTGTGTGTGATTTGTAGTGTCCTTTTTTTAAGTTTGGTGAACTGAGGTTACTGCAACAATTTTGGTGGAGTGTTTAACAACTATTGCTGTTTCATACCCAAATATTGTGTTAGCCGTAATGTGATTTGTGTAAGTGTATTCACTAGGTTATATAATTATATTCTACTCATGTATTCCCATAGTGTTTTACATCCATATTATTTGTTGGGAGTGATTATAGTTTGTAATACGTTGATGGATTAGTGTATTATTTACACTAATAAAAGCAATTAATTTGAAGAACGGACCGGTAAAGGAGCATAACCTTTAAAACAGTTGCTGCTACCCTGTAGTTTTCCTACCTATTTACCATTCTTTTGGTTTTTAAGAACGAAACTATACGAAATTTAAAAGTGAGGACGTTGGTTCCTAAAATTGCCTTATTACCATCCCCGCCGCCTATGGATCCCTATAAACGGTCCACACAAGAGGGACATTTTATAAAAACACTTAGTAGATCCTTTTTCGTTTAGTCCACATATGAAGCTCAACCACAGTAAGGCACCAAGAATTCATGTAAACATGTTTCTGATGACAGTACCTATCTTTCTGACTGGCATTAATTAATATAATAGATAACTGATCAACAGAGAATATAACCATGCACAAAGAATTAGAAGAGAACTTAAATGTTGAATAATTTAATCACTAGGAACACCAATCTTCTATTCCTCTTGGTCGTATGTCCCCATACACAAATGGGATCATTTTTGGCTGAAGCGACCGTTGAATACTGCTTCTCGTGTCAATATCTACCTACATTAATTTTCGGATTCTCACACCATTTTGTCGGGAGCCTTTGTTAGTCACTTACCCTCCCCTCTTCAATGAAGCGAACAGTCTTCTCACAACTCAATGGTTAGGGTCTTTGGATGTGTTTCAAGAGATAATTACATACATGTGCACCCAGATATAATGTTTATTTTCAATGGCTAAGCATGCAAAGGTTCACTGAGGTTATCAACAGCAATGACAACAGCACAAATGCTGCTCACATGCATTGGGCATTAATTATTTTGGAAAAGTCCCCTGGTAAATTTATTTATCCTTCACAGCCTGAGTAACAGAAAAATTGTATACACTCCACATATACACTCCACAATATGTTGACAATATTTACAAATGTCAAATGATAAACCTCCCTAACAACCCAAAACTGCAATAGGTTTAGATCTAAACGATATGAGTAACCTGAAATGCTGCACAATGTCCTTTACCCCGTTTCCTGCTTCCTTGTTCTTCCAGTTAGCAATTGTCAGTTCATGGATGTCACAGTTGACATCATTGCCATGTCTGAAGGTAATCCCCTAGTCTTCCTCCTCTTGACCCTGCTAAGCTCACTAACGCTGAGGGCGGTACACAATATACCTTAAAACCCACACTACCCCTTATTTTCCATGATGCTCCAGAAGCATAGCAGCACTTTTAAATGAGTCCAGAGGACATGTAAGATATCTTACAATATTTTAAAGGCCCATTCTATCAAAACATGTTCATTTTATGGTAAGTTTACCTTTAATCGTGCTACAGTGTTTAAGTCGCGTGCATCTCTAAACTTTTACTTACACAAAACACAGCAGAATAGTATCTGAAATGCAATGTCCAAGTGAGCCATTAAGGCCTGTTGTACTCCAATAGATAGTTTCCCACATACAATACACGGGCTGCTGTACAACAGTGCTACAACGCAGTAATATGTTTATAAAACAATATGTTCCATATTCCCTCATAATGTTGTTTTCCTCTCTCGCCCCAGTCCCTGCTCCTTAGCCGTGGGTGACATGAATGGAACATTGACCAATATCTTCTCTTTAAAGGCAATCCAGCCCAAAATGAAAACGTACATACTTACCAAGTCACCCCCCCAAACCACTAACGTAATAGTTTGAAATCTAAAATATAACAATCAACATGAAAATCCTGCCAATGAACCGTTGTCCCTCCCTCTTCTGCTTCCTGGTTCTTCCAATTATTAACTGTCGGGTTATGGATTTGACAGTTGAACAATCACAGCCAATGATGAATGTTTATCCCCTGTCCGCCTCTTCTAAGTATGACCCAGCTCAGTACAGGGTCTGTAACATGTTTTCTAAATTGCTCATTTTCCTGAGGCCCCCAGAGCATAGTCAGGCATAAGTATGAATTCATGGCCAAAGTAGATATATCAACATATTCTAATAGGCCATGTTTCTAAAAGATGTTCTATGGGGGTGGAGTTGTCCTTTAATAGCTAACAAATATTGAATATTTTATTGGTATATATCATTCTAATCTGCACCTATTCGAAGATACTTCTGCTTCTTCTGGAAACTGCATAGAATGGACCACACCACTAATTAGTGATTAAGGAAAAGAGTGCTCCGTTCCATGCAAACCTCACAAAAAGCTTAGGCGAGAATGATGTCTTTGTTTAAAAGCGTCTTTGCCAGAACCAACCCCCAGTAATAATTCTCGGAGACTGTATAATGCTCAGCACAGAGAAGGAATGTCAACAATTACCAATCAACAGAAATCCTACTGCAACAAGAAAGTTCAAAATTGTCAACATCTGATATACATCATATAGTATAAATTTGAAAAACGTATTACTAAGGTAAGATATCCTATTACCTACGCTCCTTCACACAAACCATTCATGTCCATCCATTTCTTCTCACACATCACTGTCATCTTGCTACTCCAATCTGGATTGTGAAGAAGATTGAGGATTTAAAAGGCTCATGACATAAAATTGCCCCTATCCATGATTCTAAGTTTTGGCACTGGTTACATATGCTAACATTTATTATATATGTATACATCGAAGCGAAATTGCAATAAATATCGTTCTGACACAGGTCTGACAAAGGCTCTAGCCAAGTGCCATAGACCTGTAAGTATTGCTGCTGTAGGTCATACATTTACATGATAAACTACTATTTAGTTAATTATTAATTATTAACGGCATTTTTTGAATACTGTATAAGCCCCCCTAAAATGATCCACTAGAAACCATGAAGTACATATGGTTGCCATCTTTTGATGGATTTTATGTCAGCACATTTGCAAGATGTTTCATTCCTCTGGTATGCTACTCGATTGGACCCTTACGTTTAAATACCAAAGATATAATATACTAAGTGCAGTCCTGGTTGTCCATACCTTGCAGACCAGAGTGTCCTCACCACAGAGAGTGATTCCATATAATAGTGGATCCTGGAGGACAAGCTGGCCACCTTTGACTATAGCATTTTCCATTTATCCTTCTAAATAAAGGATTTTTCATGAACACAAATGCCCTTTTCCACCTCCAAACTCATCAGTGGTGCTCTGCCTGCTCAGAGTGGTGATGCCAAACTGGTGACTCCTCTGGTGGTCTGCCCCTGAAAAATATACCCTCAATTGCACTTTCTTCTGAACCATACTATCCTATTACAATTGGAAACGCTACAAACGATTGGGTATGCTTAACTAGGTTTATAGTCATCGTCACAATACAATGAAATAAGTAAATTGTATCAAAGCAATCAGTAGGGGTGTTTGGGTACTATTCTTTTCACATAGCATTCCTTAGATCCCATAGAAGAAAAAGAGAGAGACAAAGCCATAGGCTGGACAATGACCCTGTTGCACAAGAGATCCACAGGTATTAAACGGAACAAAATGATGTCCGATGGTCTTCTAAAAACCGAATTTATATACAGTTCCTTCATAAAAAAGTTTTTTATTGTTATTTTAACCAGTAATGCGTTTTTCTGTCAATTGAGTTGATTAAAGGGCAAGTCCCATCCCAAAATAAACTTACATACAGGTAAATATCCCCCCAAAACCCAATAAACGGTAATAAGTTTTGTAATCTGAAATCTATCAAGTTTTAACTTGAAATCCTGCGCACAATGTCCTGTTCCCTTTTCTGCTTCCAGGTTCTTCCAGTTAGCACTCGTCAAGTATGGTTTGGCCAGTTTTATGACAACGTCAGCCATGACTGAATTTAATCCCCTGTCTGCCACCTCTGAGCATGCCCGGCCAGTACCGTTTCTAAATTGCTTCAGTTTTCCTGTGATCATCCAGAGCACTAAGCGGCAAATAGTAATGAATTCATGAGGCCAACTATGATATAGCTCACAAATTTAAGAGGCCATTCTTTTCTAAAGAGAAAAAAGTGGAGTTTCCCTTTAAAGGTTTATTGTCCTGTATGATTTTGGCAGAGCGTCATTATAATGTAGGTACTGTGCAATGTCCTCAATGTGCAAGAATAACTATGTTCCATCAAGATGAAAGATGTTACTAGCCTGCCCCTTTAGCATAAATCATAAAGACAGGAGGCGTTCTGTCTCTAATACTCAGTAGATCTGGTCCATCCAAACTGTCAATATGTGGCAATAGCTGTGTAGCTATATTGGTCTGTTCTTAAGAGCAAGTGTAAGCACGGATCATAGTTATGCTGGAAGTTATTTATTTCATTCCAAATCCACCCATTTGTTTAGAGCTGCTCCCCTTGGTAATATTATCAAATTTTATTGTCAGACCTTAGATTTGGAAAAGCTTCTATCTGGCCTCTTTTGTCAAAGGAGACAATAAATAGCGAGTATAAAGCTTTTTCAAAAATGGTTAAAATGAAGGTCGTTGCAGGACAAAGGGGCTTCAGAATGCTTCAGAACACTGTGTTTAATGCAGGAACTGTCCCAGGCAATATCATGGTAGAATGAAAAATGTGCTGTAACTCCTCACGAAACTATACTGGAGAGTAGGAGAAATCAATCCTACCTCCCTGCCAGCCCAGGCACATTTCATTTTAAAAAAGTTAGTCTTTGCAAGTATAGTTGTCCGTCATAGGGTATATCACCCCCCCACACGCCCCACCCCCCACAAAAAAAATTGCATGCTCAGCCAATCACTGATGCCGGTATGGCCCATTTCTGCTTGCTTACATGCACGGGAAAGGCATGGGGGAGACAAGCGAAGGCAGCGTAGGAACAAGGGCTGTTAAGCATGTATATGATGGCTGATTTGACACACTTTTAAATCTAGCGAGTCTAGGGTCTGTTGGGGATGCGTCTGTTAACAGAAAAAAAAATTGTTGGAAGTGGACTACATTACCCTTTAATGTTTCCAAATGCATTTTTGTAAGTTTTACTATTTTATAATTACTGTTTAATTATCTTATGCTGATTTCATAGATTTTTTTATACTTCCTCCTTGACATAAGGAATCAGAATCTAATATTAATTTTCTCATTATTTCTTGTGAGGGTCAATTTTCTAGTGTTATGACATGAATATTCTACAGGTGGTTTGGTGTCCACTAATGTCTGCTTAAAAAGTTTCATCAAAGACCCCCATTCCGAGTCAATTACTAAGTATAAACTTTCAAATGAATATAAGCACGACACCGCACTAATCCCTCTCTACAAGAAGATAATTTTAAAATAAAGACATTTTCTCTTGTATGGCCTAAAAACCCCCCTCCCATACAAACATTGCTTGCTTCTTAATCACCAATGTATCCCCGTCAGGCTGCACATACAGAGGCAACACCAATCAACACGAACACACCACCACCTTTTTCTAGAGAATTGATAAATGTCATTGCCCAATGATAAAACGATATCTATGTGATAAGAATGTGTTTGCATCCAAAAGTATTTGCATGTGCTGTTTAATAGTATGAAGTTCCCTGAAAACACTTGAAATACCCGCATTATAAACATTCTCTGTAAATATCTTTAATCCAGAGTGGTAGCAGAAAGGCAAAGAACATGAATCCACAAGCATACGGAATCTCCTGGTGCCAGAGGTCTGTGCACAAAGCTCACAAATTATATGAACAACTATACATAAACTACTATAAACTGACTCCTTAACTCTGCACTCGGCTAGATTAAAAAGTATTTGAACATAATCTGGAAATGGCTTAAGGCGGATCATAAAGTACTGAATACAACAAACTGCCAGATTTTCTCCTGAAGGATTGTCGGGCCGGGGTTAGAAACTGATTTGGTAGCATTACATCATCAATTTTCTATGCTAATTCAATGTGAACCAATTAATAGGACAAATTCATTGTTTTGGGGACGATACTTGTTGTTGTTTAATTTATAGAAAGAAATACAGTTAGAGACCAAACTTTTCTAAGGCTCGTTACACAACTTGCGATCGTGTGTCCCGACCCGTGGAAACGCACGATGTGTATTGAAGACTTTGGCCGATCATCGTCCCGTGTCTAGGCGTTTAAAAATCGGCTGAACCGTTCGTGTTGTAGATCCCCCAAGTCGGTCGTTTACGATACCCAAACGAATGAACCGTTTTGGGCCGATAAAGTCCCTACACATGGTCCGATTATCGTAAACGTTCGTACACATCATGCGCGCGGGCTGGCGCGCAATGCACGTGTGTACGAGCCTAACCATTTGATTTTTGGTTGTTGCGCATTTTACATTTTTCTGTAGAGGAAAGAGGATGCATTGGTATTACAGTATACAGCATAATTTTAATAGCACACACATTTCTCAATATGTAACTTAGAGGATTCTGTTTCATGAAATATTTATATGGGTTATTTTCCATACACTTGAGGTAGATGCAAGAATTAAACCGGCATAAGTGAGTTTCACAGGTGCTAAAAAAAAATGTCAACATTGCCTGCTATGGACATGCGACACTTAAAAAGTAAAGATTACAGAAGCCTATTGATGTACATGCACATAACTTGAGAATAAATAAAAAGAAAAAAGATATAACCCCAACTAATGGTTTAGGTTGGTTCGTTGGAGACTTATAAATGACTAACCGCAGAGGTCGCTATCGCTCCCAGGCAAATCTCCCTTCTTCGCTTGAATATTCGTAGCGCACGTGGGTGATACCAAAAGGGATTTAACTGTTAAAATCATATGCGCTAAAAGAGCGCAAGCGTGATATTCAAATTACGAGCGACGGATGCCGTGTGTCGATTTATATGGAAATTAAGTTGCACTAACTGATGGAATTAAGTTTGCACTACGGATAGCTACTCCCTATTATTGCGCAGCGGCGCGGGGTAAAATGAGCCACATAGTTGTATTATATGTGTTATAATTGTTTTTATAACATTCACAATGTTAAAGGGTCACCTATAACTTAAAAAATAATGAAAACTCATCATTTTATAATAAATAGGAGAGAGGAGTCGATAATTCCTACTCCTACTTATACCTCTGTCCCCCCCCCCCCCTTAAAGTGTTTCTTTTCTTCCGGATTGCTCCCTTTTCGTGTGTTAAATGGAGCATTTGGGACTGCAGTAGAGTAACAGTAATAATCATACCAATAAACTTTCAAAAAAATATTTTGGATGAACAGAGAGCCGAATCGTAGGTGGAGTCTCACTCTTACCTCCCCTTTAATTACAGACTTTTTAGATTTATTTAGGTATGATTTCCTTTTCATTTATAACCCCCACTGAAATTTGGCCATTATAAAGAGAAATTTTTACCCTTAAACAATAACTGATTGTCATTACCGTGCCTCAACCCAAGTATATACATTAATCTCTTTATTACCCTGCCTTACTAACCCAGATATTATAGGATAATTATTATCCCACTCTGTCAGAGCAAGCTGGCTCATCCCTCTATGCAGTCAATCAAGTTGTACAACTGGCATTCACAGCCAATGATTTAACAAATGATGCTGGATAATCATCTGTGGGTGTTGATGGAATTTTCAACATACGCATTTAATACAATAATAAATTACATCGTGGTCACTATTTTTGCCAATGTTATTTAATCTTTAAAAAGATGCACCATGGACTGTCTGTACAATGTTAACCTTACAGTTAATCTGCACACGTGTTCCTTAACCTATTCTGGGAAAAAGCGTAGGCTAAGCGTGGCCATTTGCTTTCTACTGTAATCAAAAACGGTTCTTGTGTATTAAAGTCAAGTGAACCATACATTCTATAATCCTGTTTACACCAACTGAGAATCTCTCAGTATGGCTCTTCACTATATATTGTCCCAGAGATACAGTAGCACCAATGGCATAACTCCATATCCATGCCTAAAATTACAGCATAATGGTAAATTCCCTCTACGATTTTTCATGCCCTGTAGCACATGTCCGGTAAATGCATGCGAGTGCGAGATTCTATTCCAAGCAATCACCAGCGGACATTGACTATACTGTATGGTTTCATTATATCCCTAGCAAATTAGCAATCGTATGAGATAGGGACATGTATCCTTCCATAGAAAAACATAGAAATCTCCCATATAATACATGCAGCTGATTATATTTGGTTTTACACAGAGCCACAGAGATACAGCATGTCAGACAGGACAATAAAGCGTAATTTGTGTCCATAGCTGGGTGTCCTAGTACCCGGATACCAATGGAGCCTCCTTTTGGGCACAAATAACCCATCATTGCTGGGAGAAATAAAAAGGTTCACTTGAATGTAATTAATAATTTTCCTGGGGAAGCGAATTTTAACACTTTGGGGCTTGAAATGTATTTGTAGAGAGACAAGCGCGACGGAAGAACAAAACAACCCCATTAAAGGGCAGTCACTTGACAACATGTGTGACGCTTTTTAAAGTCTATGGCAGATTGATTACAGCCTCAAACATGTCATCATTCCTTAGGCAATGCATAAACACATGATGAACAAACTATTATAATTAATTACAATTGTAATGTAGAAGAGGCTCTCATCTGGGAAATGTTGTTGGCTTACTCCGAGGGGGGGGGGGGAAGTCCCGTGATGTCAAAAAACATTGGCACTCCAGGTGTTTTGGAAAGATCTTTCCAGCATTCCTGGTAGCATTCGGGAGTTGTAGTTTCTTCCACGTGTCAGGGTTCGACATCACAATAACCGGTCAGACCCTAGATCTTTATTTAGTTCACAACAACACTCACTTGGTATAGATCTTGGGTATAGATCACAAGGTTATGAGACCCTGACACACATGATGGATTTTACAAACGGGAACAAAAGCAAGTCAATAGGACATTGGTTGCAAATTAAAAAAAATATATATTTCATAGTAACAAACCTGTCTACCTGAACTAAACTGAAAGTGAGAATATAGTCCACAATTGACAAATCGACCTGAAAACCACCATGACTGCGACACAACCAATCAAGGCCCTTCTACTAGGGCATTAAATGTGACATAGGTAGATGTGGTCTAATTGCCCTGTAACCATGTCAACATCCAGCCAATCAATAAAGTCCTAAAGTTTTAGAAGAGAATAGTCAGGGCTGTGACCCTCTACTTTATTGTTAAAATCTTTTTAATAGGTAGCGTGGTTCAATTTTATATATAAGCCTCTTTTTAGTGTTCTAATTGTAACGTACATTTTTTGTATTTATTCTTATCCTTGATTTTCCATCAAGGGGGGGGGTGGGTGAATTTTCTGCATTTTTAAAAAACTTTAAAATGGGCAACCCACTTAAAATTTGTCCTAAACCTACTCTTCTGATTATAAACCTCTATCATTGTCCATTCCTCTCCCCATAGAAATAAGGAATTCAGATTCAGTAACTACTCAACGGCACCCATTTCTCAAATAAAAAGCAAACTAAACATGAATGTAATCTACTGGTTAATGCCTGATGAAAGATTTGAGACCAATTAACAGAGAAATCTTTCTACTAGAAAGGAAAGTGATACTTTTTTAATTGTTCCTTACTGGGCTATACAGAAAAAATGTATTTAGCCTAAACTTCCCCTTCTCTCCCTCACATATTGACCCGAGCACTGTTGAATACAATCGGTGCATATATTTCTCTCTATTTAAAGAAGCTATATCTGTGTAATTTAATCATCATTTAGTACCAAATCTTCAGCAAGTACTTTCCATTTCAGTTTTTTACCCCTCCCACACTAAGCACGATCATACAAAGCTGATTGGGATTTTTTCTGGGAGAATCTCACCAAGCTTTCAGGGCTCACTCATAAGTCACAGGCGTAGCTAGGATGTTTTTACTGCTTATTTTTTGGCTAGGAATTTACCAACATTTATGGATCCATTGTTTTATTAGCAGTTTTGGGGCATTTAATCATAGAATTGTGAAATAAACTTTCAGGGCCATCTTCTATCTCCCCTTGAGCTTTTTCACTTGCAATAAAATACAACTAAATATTCGATAAAATATAGTAACAACGGGGAACTTGACATAGGTTCTGTCTAGTGTCTATTACGTACACCCACTTAGAAAAACGATCATACACACAAAATTCAGAATTATGAATAACTTTTCCCAACTCAATAGAAAATGAGAGAAAACCATCTAATCGGGTGCTCACTGCTGATAAACAACCATCCCCCATCTGTGGTACCAATTCTATTATGCGACTCTGTTTTATTATTATCGTGTTGTTGCAGTGTTTTCCATTTAACACTTCAAAACATAAATGGTCAATCAAAGACTGTAATGCACTCTGCTGTAATAACTAATCCTCTTACTTACAACATCTGCAGTCAAACTTGTTTGGCTCTGGGATATCAAACTCACAGTCCTGCACCTGTCGCTAAAGATCATTAGTCAAGAGAACTGAAAGTTTTCTATATTACAGAATTGTGCATTGTGGATGGTATTGTGGCAATGTTTGATTCTGTTTTTAATATTTTGTTTTACAAGCCATAACATCACAATATTATAATATAGGCATTACAAGGGTACTATACTGAACAACTTTAATCTTACATTATCTGAACTTACATTTTTGAGACAATTAAAAGTGATTGTACTCACATATTACAGTGCTTGTTAATGTTTATGAGTGCTCTTATTGCCCCACCCTCCCTTATTTATTCACTGTCCTTCCTGTATGTCTGCGACACTTATATGTTCTGCTGCACATCCTCACCATGGACACTGCGCTGCTTACACATCAACCTTTTTCTTTTCTCTGTTGGTTTCTTAAATGTTTGCAGAACGTGTTCGGGCAGGCAGACAAATCTTAGTAAGGGAGGTCCTGGGTGGGGCATAGATTGATAATTTTCTTCTGCTTCTGGAGTGACAGGTTCCCTGTAAACCGCTGTGTGTTCAATGAATGATTTCTCATCTCAGCTCAGACTACAATCTGAAAAATTTTTTTGCTGTAGCTAAAGTTTACAAATTTTGAAAATCTTTAGAGTAAAGATACCCTTTAACTTGGGTGTAGGAGTTCTGTGTAACCATAAGGTTTTAATAAGTGGTATAAATCCTCAAACGGGATTTGTTTGTAACCGCACAGCAATAGACATGTCCTAGCTAGATATAAATACATCTAAAGCCTCTGTAAGACATGGTTTCTTACCAACAGTATTGCTGTAACAATTTAAATACAGTGAAAGATGTTTTTAAAAAAAAATAATCCAAATAATCCATAAATCAAACATCAGATTTGCATACCATTAGGCCAACTAACGAACCACCAAACACACGCCGCTAAACCCTTTTCATATTTATAAGGAAATGGCTGGTAAGCAGAAAGTGAAAATTCCGAACTAGGAAGGAGGGAGTCATTACTTTAAGACTGTGATTACAAGCTATTTGTGTCCAATGAACATGGTTTCTACAAGCTCCCAAGTGCACGAGGTCATAATGATTTTACTACTCATTACTATTATAGACCACTCATCTACATCTACCTACAACCAATAAAACTTCTACCATTTTACCTTGCCCTCATGATAGTTTCTTTATGTTTCTCAGTCCCAGTTTAAGGACGTGTTATTAACTATATCGTCGTTTATTTTTGCGTTTGCCTGTTTTTCTATATATAAATAAATTGACAGAACTATCTTACCCCTACCAGATTTAATTTGTCTTAATGCACAGCCGACATTTTAATTATCACTAATTGGGGTTGTGCAGGTTGGATATTTCTAATATAAATCTTTAACTGTCTATAATAGTTAGTCTTTAAACCTTATAGACTAATAAGTAAAACCTCACATTGTATCACCATATATAATATTCTACATTATCTATAATATCTACTGTATAATTCACTGCAGGAGAGATTCATCCAGCTTTAATGTTACATAACTAAACTTGGATTTGCTTGGATGATCGCTGGTAAGAGATGTTATCCACGGGTGGACTATTCTCCTAATGGGTATTATCACTTATGAATAACCATGTGTAGACATTTGTATTGAATAAATCAAATTTAATGGATCCAATAAGTTTAACATCAGACATCCACGTCTAGAGGGAATCGGTACTAATTTAATACGATTTAAGTCCAATCAGGGGAACCATGTCCAGATTCTCAATGAAACTATATAACCCGAAAGACTGAATGTCTCAAAATACAATCACAATAACTAAAACCTGGAATTACCACAGCTTGTGTAGGGTATGCGAGTAAACAGCAGACGCATTGTTCTTCATTATTTGTGTGTCTTTTATGTGTGTATATAAGTATATATTATGTTGTTACTATACTACAAGCTCCAAGTATCCCCTTTGAAAGGCTGATAGTGTTGGATCAAAAGCACATGTGTAGATCACATTAGG
Organism: Hymenochirus boettgeri; assembly: GCA_019447015.1. Classification (NCBI taxonomy): domain Eukaryota; kingdom Metazoa; phylum Chordata; class Amphibia; order Anura; family Pipidae; genus Hymenochirus; species Hymenochirus boettgeri. The sequence continues at coordinate 228,755,942 of CM033474.1, read as the reverse complement.
GTTATCTGTTTCACAATGTTTTTTCCCCTTATGTGTATGTGGCTGCTGTTACATACACACACAAGCACACACCTGCTCATACAAGTATGGAAAAATGGAAGATGAAAAAATCATCCATTTTGCATGAAAGTGAGAGCAATGTAAACATTAACATGCCCTACTGCTCACAACCTCATACCCTGCCTGCCCATTAGACGAACACACCTGATGTCTTTACCTGCCTGGTACCGTTCTATGAGGACCACACAACACACAGCATGGGCAGCATGGTGGCTCGTGGTTAGCACTGATGCCTTGCAGGGCTGAGGTCCGAGTTTCAATACCACCCTTGGACCATCTGCCGGAGTTTGTAAAAAATGTCTTCCCCGTGCTTGTCATGGTTTTCCTCTAGCACTCCGGTTTCCCCCCACAATCATAAAGACATACTGATCGGTTGTGTGTACATAAGTGATTAAGATTGTAAGCTCTTCGGGGGCTGATGTGAATTGAGTAATGAATTGTAAAGCTGCGGAATAATTATCTCATACAAGAAATAAAATACTACATACATTTAGCTAGCGTCCTTTGCCCTGTCTGACACCATCCATTTTAGACAAACCAACTGATGTCTTTACCAGCTAGGGACAACATGAGACCACACACCTGATGCCATACTTACCTGCTGTCCTGACACATATGAGACTATACACCTGATGTGGCTTAACCGCCCTCCCTGATACCATATGAGAACCACAGAACCTGGTGTCTTACAACCTGCCCTGGCCCTGGTACCGCATATAGACCACACACTGGTGTCTTACCTGCCCTGCCTGGTACCATAGAGACCCCACAACTGTGTCCTTAACCTCCGCTGCCTTGTACCCATATGAGACCACACACCTGGTTTCTAACCGCCCTGCCTGGTACCATATGAGAACCACAACCCTGGTGTATTTACCTGGTCACCAGACCGTATATAAAAAAAACACCTGATGTAAACCTGCCCTGCCTGTACTCATATAGACCACACACACACCTGGTGTATTTACCAATGTCGATACCATATGAGACCACACACGCCAGATATCGTTAACCTGTCCTGCCCTGGTACCTATATGAGACGCACACACCTGGTGTATTTACCATGTCTGATACCATATGAGACCACCCCCAGATATATTAACCTGTCCCTTCCGTGGTACCAATGAGAGACCACTCATCTGATGTATTTACTCTGTCTGACACCATATGGAGACAACATACATGATATATTTACCCGACACCATTAGACCGACCACACAATTGATGTCTCAAACCTTCCCTGCCTAGTACATATGAGATCACCCACCTGATGACTTTGTTTGCCTGTCTGACACCACATGAACCACATACCTGATGACTTTACCGTGCCTGTACCATTTGAGAAACACCCGGTACAGACCTTGTGACCCTTGCCAGGCTGACACCCGATTCACATGATAAATTCACATGATAAAAGGAATTCAGTAACACCCAGAGCATGTTCACAATCCCTGGTCATCCGATTCACATGATAAATGATAAATTCACATGATAAAAGGAATTCAGTAACACCTAGAGCATGTTCACAATCCCTGGTCATCCGATTCACATGATAGAAAATGTAAGAAATACCAGCTAATCCATACAAGCCAATCATATTCATCTGAGACACAGTGTTGATCTACTAGTGATATACAATCATCACATCAATCACATACTATACGATCATTATATGTTTTGTATGTTTTGTGTGTGGGGGAGGGGGATGTTTTTGGTATTATTAAAATACAAATTTGCATACTAGCAGTCACTTCTAAAATCCTATTAAATTATAGTAGGTAGTTATAAAATATAATTCATCCCTTGCCCCCTCATTTAAAGGCATTTCTGTCCTCATAGCCACTGCATTAGTGCTCAAAATCTGCCCACCTTCCTTCCTTCCTGACCACCCCTTTATTTCAGTACTCCAACCCTTCCCCCCCAACAATTGTCCAAATCTGCTCACCGGCTCTTTGGGCTGCCCTACCTGCTGCACACCTGTTTCATAACCAGTTTGCTTGCCACTATAATTGGTAAGATTGTAAGATTGGTCAGTAGTCTGTGGGGGGAACACAACTTTATTGGGTATGTTTATATAGTAGATAATGTACACCTTACTGAAAATTATAAGGATATTAGAATTCACTGAGGAGTCCCGTGACCATATAAAGTGCACAGAACTCCGAGGTGATATCTAATTCTTAAAAGGGGGTACATTATTCACCCTTTCCCCCTTTTGGCATCAGCGTAAAACCCAAAAAATCTATACCATTTTTAATATCTGTGCCCTCCCTTGCTGCTATTAACACCCCCTCAAACATTCCCCCCTGCACACCTTATCTCCCCACTCCACCACCACCCCTTAAAGGGAAACTATAGGGAAACTTTTAAAAAAAAATATTAAAGGGCATGTCCACTTTAAAAAATAACTTTTGATATAATGACCTTTAGGGTTGCCCACCCTCAACCGCATAATAACACTAAAAAAAACTTTCCAATAACTCCTTACTCTTTTTCCCTCTCTGCTAACAAGAAACAGCAGAGAGGGGCCGGACCACAAGCCACATCTGTGAATTGCTACCAGTCAGCCAATCACAGACGCGGCTGCCAGCTAAGAAGATAGGCGCGGGGGGCTGTAAGTAAATACATTTTTTGTGTGTTATTATGGCAGTTGGGGATCGGAAACCCTAAGCATCATAATATTAAAAGCATTTTATGCTGGGAGGAAGGGGTGGCAGATAGGATCCAGAGGGAGGGAGGGAGGGGGGGGAAGGGAGGCATCACAGTAGGCCGAGACCATTGGACAGGAAGACAGCCACTACTCTTCAGTTTCCTGGACTTTGGACATGGACTGCAGGAGAACCATAAGGAGCAGGAATGTAAGGTAAGATTTTTTTTAAAAACTATACATAGGGGCCAGCACTTGGGCAAATTTTAGATTTGGGGGTGGATATCCCTTTAAAATAAAAAGCACCTGATGCAGGGAGGTAGGAGGTGCTTTTTACCTCCCAATATAATTTCTATGAGAAGCAGCAGGACGAAAAACTGCTTCTGCCAGGCTTACTGTATGCTTCAGCACTAACTTTAATATAGAATGTCCCAGGGCCATAACCTGGCAGATGAAAACTGTATGTGCTGTAGCTTCTCAACAAAACAATATTGGGAGGTGGGAATAATCAATCCTATCTCCTTGCCCCGTGTGCTTTCCATTTTTAAAAAGTGATTTTTTACAGTATAGTTGCACATCTCGCCACACAATTATTTTTACACCCCCCCCCCCCCCCATCGGATCCTGTTCTGCACATAAACTCCATCCCCAGTCACACACGTATTCCCTTACTTTGTTTTCATCCAGTCAGGGAGTGCAGGATATTTTCACGCGGTTGTCACTTTCAGATGTACGTGCCACTTGGTGGGTCAGGGGTTCCTTCCTACACTTATTGTATGGAGCTGCTCCAGAACCTTGTCTTATTCCTGCCAAGTTCTTCCAAGTGCAGAAGATGTTTGCACGGCACTCAGTTTCAATGGCTGGTGTCGGGTGGGAGGTAAGAAGTTGTGTGTAGTAGTAGCATGCCGATTATAAGGATATGTTTAACACTTATATCCCATTGTGATTCACTACTCTATCCCTGTAGTGGATTTCTATGATAAGAACTGTAAGATTATAGCCTTATAAACTTACAGTTTCAGGAGGAGAAGGAAACCAGAAGCCAAAAAGGGGTAGGTTATAATATATAAGGCACCCTGAACTATAAATTAAAGGGATAATAGAAGCCACCTTGGAGTGCCGTGCCCTGTATAAAAGGTACTCGGCCTGTGGCCTCGTACTTTTATATGGTCACGGAACTCCTCTGTGACTTCTAATATCATTATCATTTACAGTTGGGGGTGCATTATCCACTATATAAGAGCTATAAGTATATCCTGTAAATTCTATCCTTACAAATAGCTCTTAGCAATGCCATCAACCTCAATTTTTACTTTTCGGTTGAGGTCTTCGATTTCCAACTTTTGCAGATTTCCCCAATGGGGAATCATCTATAGTCCTCAATAATAAGTGCTACAGTATGTTATCACTTAATAATACACCCACTACACAAAACAAACAAAAGCTACAGAATCACCATCACTCCCTGGTACAAGAAACCCAAACACCAGAGGGCGCTAGTATGCAACAAAACTTGTTCTCCCCTCAAATTAAAAATAATGTGTAAGTAAATCACCCCCAAACTCAAAACTACAATGGTTAGAAAACTGAAATCTTGTTACTGGTTTGCTGAATGTTAAGCTCCGTCCCTCTCAGATTTCCTCTGCAACAGGCAAATTCTGATTAGTTTCAATCCAGCCACCACCTGCACTGTTGCAACAGTGAACTATTTGCAACATCAGGTCCGGTGAACTAATTTAAGGGGATGGTTTCTGCGTGCACCACATTGACTTACTCCTGCCGCAAGCCTGCAATGATCAGGTAATGTGAGGTACTAAAGGGAGGGAGGAAAAATGGTTTGTGCAAGCACTTCCTTGATTGCCAACTTGCCATACAGACAATGGTAAATGGTTGGCAAATTGGCAGTGGTAAATGGCACTTGATGCACAGACTATGCCAACCATTTACCTCTGCCAAATTTGCAGGGGTTAATGGTTGGCATTGTCTGTGTATCAAGTGTCATCTTATCTCTGCCAATTTGCCAACTTTTTTTACCAATGTCTGTGTGCCAACCATTTTGCTAGTTCCAGTTTGAAAGCTTTTTGCCAGTCTTTGCCAACCTTTTACCAGTGCCAGTTTTCCAACCAATTTATCATTGTCTGTGTGCCAACCATTTTACCAGTGCTCCGTGTACTAATTATTTTTACCAATATCTGTGTGCCAGGCAGTTTACCAGTGTAAACTCACTGTCTGTGAGTTCCGTGCAGATGCACGTGCACGAAACTCACAGACATTACGATTTGAGTCTCAAGCAGGAGAGTGCACGAAACTCACAGACATTACTGTTTGAGGCTCAAGCAGGAGAGTGCCTGGAACTCACAGGCATTACTGTTTGAGGCTCAAGCAGGAGAGTGCACGGAACTCACAGTCATTACTGTTTGAGGTTCAAGCAGGAGAGTGCACGGAACTCACAGGCATTATGAGGCTCAAGCAGGAGAAAGCAGAGGAAATCTCAGAGGGGCGGAGCTTAACATTCAGCAAACCAGTAACAAGATGTCAGCAACTTCCAAGGCACAAAGCTAGGCTCTGGAGGGGCATAGGGAAAAAAACATGGCAACGGTATTTTTAAAGCTGCAGCTTCCAAATGAACATAACTTGATTTTACAGTGCACTTATCCTTTAACCTTTTTTAATTAGTGTTGCATTTAAAATGCTAAATACAAATAATTTAATATTAGTGTGTGTGTATTGAAAGGCCTAGTGTTCACCCGACCTTTGTTATTGCTGCTGGGTAAATATGTATTTACCTCGAACATTTCTATTAAGGAAAGGGCAGGTGTTGAAAGTCAAATACTGTGTTACATTTCATCAACAGATTTAGACATATCAACAACTGGTTCACAACAGAGCCGGATGATAACATATAAACAAGACCATCTAGCAGGCAAACCTAGAAATACATAAATATATATATATATATATATATATATATATATATACATACAGAACATATATTCCAGTGTATATTCTACATAGATGATTTGTGCAGCTTGCAGAATGGTAACAATAAGATAATGTAATGATCTGTGCCAATCTGATTTACAGCTGATTTCAGATCAATACGAAGCCGATGAATTGGATCCGATTTGATCCGAGGTGAGAAATAACCCAGTTAGCACAAAGATAATCAGGTTTTTTTGGGGGGGTTGGAGCGAATTGCTAAGGTTTTAATCAAATTCAATTGTATAAGTTTATTGGAAAACAATATGGCTGCCAAGTTATCTTGTGATGTAATGATATGTGAATTAAGTTTCTCTGTAAAGCAAATTTGACATTATGCTACTAGACAAGCAGTTCTATAATTCAATTCCATAATAACAAGGTTATTTTATATTGTTTAACCACCTTCTCCCATATAAACACACTAGTGACTTTCATCTGTATACACATAGGCAGTGTACAATTGGTTATCTATGGAAAGCAATTTTATTTCTTCTTCTCCTCACACAGCTAAATGATGCTGCTTCAAAGTGCATGCTGGGGTAGTTAAGAACAACCAATTAGCAAGTCATCTTGTGTTAGGCCAAGGCCACACTACAACGCACCAAATCGTGCACACGCGATTGTGTGCACGATTCTTGTGCGTTTTGTGTTTGGGCGTGCATTTTGTGCTTGCGATTTTGTTGTTTTCCGTTATGGAAATGCATGTGTTAACGCACCAAAAATGGTGAACACATGCGTTACCAAAATGCGAACGGACACGCAAACGCGCTAATGTGGCCTAGCCCTTTAGTTGGGATTCTATGGGTTACTAGACCAAGGTAATATGACCTTGGACCTTTGGACCTTGGACCTTTGCTTTTTACGTATATGTAGCATCTGCTGTTCAGAAAGTGCCAGTCTCTGACAGCTTATATCTTGTAACCTTGTATTTTGTGTCTATGTACAACATGACCAGGACATGAGTTTTAGTCTACACAGCAAACCAAGTAATGAGCTAATAGACAGGAATAGGTTCAAGGATCTGGTCTCAAACACATGCAAAGTTAAGTCACCAGGAATGTAAAATGTGTGCTATTGATTCATTTCATTGGTATGTTTTAGGTTTAGGCCAACAAGAGCTGGTTGGTTCATCTCATTCTATTGCACTGTGTGTGCTAATGGCCTGTTTGAGGATGTGTCAACTTTCTTTAAATTTTAGGGCTAGGTCACACTAGCGCGTCGCGTTTTGCACTCGCATTCGCGCCTGCGATTTTCGCTAACATGGAAATCGCGGGAATGCGAACGTTCCTGCAATTTCCGCTGCGCATGCGATTGCATGTCCGTTCGCATTTTGCGGCGAGCATTTTTTCGCGCAATCTCTTGCGTTTTTGCTTTAGGGTGAGGCCACATTGCAACGCACAGGAATAGCGTTATCGCACACAATGGTGTGCGCGATTCTTGTGCGTTTTGCGCATGCGTTTTTGCCGTTTTGCGTTATGAAAACGCATGCATTAACGCACCAAAAATGGTGAACACAAGCATTACCAAAACGTAAACATAGGCACAATCGCATGCGCATTGGAAATCGCTTGAATTTTCGTGTTCCAGCGATTTCCATTTTAGCGAAAATCGTGAGTGCAATCACAAGCGTGAAACGCATGCGCAAACTTGCAACAAAACGCGCTAGTGTAGCGAAAACGCAAAAATAACGCTCGCTAATGCACAGAAAGCGCCACGCAAGATGCGTTGTAATGTGGCCTCAGCCTTAGAACTTAGACAAAAGTTTCCTTTTACTTGGTTGCAGCAATCCAATTCTGCTAAATTGATTGTCCCAATGATTATTGTGCTGTCGTGTTATTTTGCAGTGCAAACAAATACATGTTTTAGTGAAGTTGGCGAACTGCAATTATGTCTCACAAAACAAAACAAATTGTGATGTTGTGTTGATATATGGCCAAACCTTTCATGAAGCATTAAGCAATCACGCGTTGGTTTACCCCTGGTTACAGGGTAATGTACACTATACTGTGGACATATCTGACTGCCAGTGTTTCTATAGCCACACATGTGACACTCAAGTTGGTCATAAAATCTGATAGCTTGTCTCTAGGTTTCTATGATGAAGTTTTCATGAGCTACATTGTACAGTAAAATTAGCTTTTCTCCTCAATTAAAACCTGACAAATTATTTTAGCCCATAAATGAAACAGGTTACATACAAGAATGCTTTATGTTCTTGTAGTACAGTGGTTCTCAGACTCTGGCCTTCTTTTCAATGCAAATTCCTCTAATGGCAAACTTGTTTCTTAATGCTGGAGTCTCCTGTATACAATTTACTGAGTTTATTTTCCTAGAATGTTAATAGAATGAATGTCATGTAGATAGATTGTAGTGTAAATTCTCTACATTGATTGGATTCAAATTCTATTCCAATATCTATTTTTAGGGCAAAATATGGGCACACTGATAATAGAACTGTTACACACAACTCTCTCACAACACACCAGTGTGAACCAGCACAGACTTTGGTAAACACTAGTACAAACATGGAGGTCAAAAAGTGGCACCCGAAGGCAGACCCCCCAAAAAAAGGCACTGACAATAAAGGTCAAAAATAAACAAAGCGTTTAATGGCGTCCAAATGTGTTATATAATGTACCCCTATTATATAGTAAAGTGCAAAACAATGTGATTAAAGGACAGCATTATACCCTATAAATATACACACACATGATTAAAAAATCTGGTGTCTTTTTTAATCATGTGTGTGTATATTTATAGGGTATAATGCTGTCCTTTAATCACATTGTTTGCACTTTACTATATAATAGGGGTACATTATATAACACATTTGGACGCCATTAAACGCTTTGTTTATTTTTGACCTTTATTGTCAGTGCCTTTTTTTGGGGGGTCTGCCTTCGGGGGCCACTTTTTGACCTCCATGTTTGTACAAGTTTACTCATACCCCTTGAGGCACCGCTAGATTGTTGGCGTCGACATATGGTCTTTTAATAAGAGCTTTTGTGCCACACCAGAATAATAGTTATTTGGTAAACACTAGCATAGCAGCTTTACGCTGTTGGACACATGGGATTGGCTTGCAGAATACTCAGAAGGCACCACTGGTTTATTTCAAATGGTAAGGGCGCGGGTGTAAAGTTCTGCAGCTTAATGACTGCTGTGGTATTGAATAGACAATATAGCGCGGTAGCAATGAACCGCATGGTATTATGCATTTATAGTCACTGTGCAATTAAAGTACTCCATTGTAAACCACCCATCGTTTTCAGTAGTTTAAATGGTGTTAAACACACAGTATCACAAATCTGCAATCCTGTGCCTTTATAAATATGCTCTGTATCAAAAAAAGGACAACAGTATCTCTGAGAATCAGTGTTTCGTGTAGGTTTTGAAACATTGTGAATCTAACTTGGTGTTCCAAACTGGGTAACCTTTTTGGGCCAGTGTAATCTAAAAACTGCCTGACTGTGCTCTAGGTGATCATAAACTTCTCAGTTGATGTTCAATAAATTGCGGTCTAAGAAATACAAATATCTGTTTTTTTTTTACAACTTTCAATGATAATAACCCCACTATTATATGGACCTTAATCATTATCACAGTAACAGCCCCATATTTGTAATATATAGATCTTCCCATCACCAAGAGCAGGAGTGATTTCCTAAACTGCCTTACTAGACACAAAGAAAGAACTGAACGATCAGGATATTTTCAGCTTGAGGACCCCCAACTGGGGTTAAGCTGTATTTTTTCCTCAAATTAAATCGGGTTTTGACAAACAGCTTAAATCCTATGACTTTCAAACTGCTGCATTGACTTGATTTAGTTGGCTCTATTGCTTAATTGCTATTGATTGCCAGTCCACGAAGAGAGACATCTGACCATTGTTTTAGGTAAATTGTTTAATTGCTCAGCTAACAGATTGTACCGTGCACAGAGGATTTATAAATAAATCGTATTGGAGGGTAGATCTGGGGGAGAACCTATGGTTATTGGACCCAATTACAAAATGGCTTGATCAGAACAAACTGTAATAAAGTAGAACTTTTACTGTCCGGAAAGAAAAGTATATCATGTTCTCATTCTTTTAATTTCTAAAACCTGTCTATTTCTGTATAATAAAGTCATAGAAATAGCCAGCACTACAGATAGTGTCTATAATAGCTGCAATGTTAAGACATTGCCGTTTACTGACTGACTAGGAACATCACACTAGAAATCATCAATATTGAAAAGAAATCATCTGCTATTCTGCAGGTGGATGGCATTTCCTGATTTCTACAACCCTCCTTCCTATTGTGTAACAATTGATTAGGGATAGGGAGGCGTACAGAGAATTCACTGAGCATGTTTAGCCCTGTATCTGGGCCAGTGACGCACTTTGTAAAAGAAAACCCAAATTATGAGGTTTGAGTTACAGAATTTATTTAAGCACATCTATGTTTTAGTTTAGTTCTCTGTTAATGGGGTGTGATATTGCTTTTACAAATTTGAGTGAGTGGGAATAGTAGTGGAGGGGCAAGTGCAGGATTTACAAAGTACGGATTTCTGAAGGGTTGTTATGGGCAGTGATGAACAACAATATATTAGTCATGCACCCTTTTAAAGGCCACTCCCATGTTAACATATATTCTTTATATTTTCCTTGCCCCTAGGCTTTTTGATGCTTAAGTAATGCTCCCCCCGTTTTTTTAAATAAAACAGTTCCATGACCATCTTTATGAGATATAGGTATTTATCTAGTATATCTAGTATCTCAACATTTTTTATATCCTAATTTTAGTAAAAAGAATATTGTCATATAAATCCTTGTCCTTTTCTGCAGTCCAGCTCATGCTAATACTGGAACCAGAACAATAAGCATACGTATAATACGTTTCTATTTATGCTACTGTGTGGCCTCTGTCATTGTCCATATGATCAGTTTCACACCTGTCGCCAAGAAAGTGACATTTCTTTTAATGTCTGTATCTGGTTCCTATTGTTTTAATCCCCTTTCATTAATTGAGTTAAGGCATTGACTTTCTGAATGAACTATTCCTTAAGGTGCCCACACTGCAGATAACAAAAAACCAACAGAAAGTGGGGATTCTCGGCACCAATAATCCTCCCAAAACCTCCTATGTTGTATTTTTTTTTTTACATATTACTAACTTAGATGTTAAAACCAGACTCAGTAATTTTCTCCAATGGAAAAACATTTCCTTCCCCAATGCACTATGGACTATGTCCTATGGAAATCAGATATAGAAATGTGGCTTTCTTAAGGTTCGTACACACAGCCAATTTGGCACCAAGCCACGACCCCTGACAACGGTGCATTCGCGCGAAGCAAGATTCTCGGCTGAACAATAAGCATACGTATAATACGTTTCTATTTATGCTACTGTGTGGCCTCTGTCATTGTCCATATGATCAGTTTCACACCTGTCGCCAAGAAAGTGACATTTTCTTTTAATGTCTGTATCTTGGTTCCTATTGTTTTAATCCCCTTTCATTAATTGAGTTAAGGCATTGACTTTCTGAATGAACTATTCCTTTAAGGTGCCCACACTGCATATAACAACAAACCAACAGAAAGTGGGGATTCTCGGCACCAATAATCCTCCCCTAAAACCTCCTATGTTGTATTTTTTTTTTTTACATATTTACTAACTTAGATGTTAAAACCAGACTCAGTAATTTTCTCCAATGGAAAAACATTTCCTTCCCCAATGCACTATGGACTATGTCCTATGGAAATCAGATATAGAAATGTGGCTTTCTTAAGGTTCTACACACAGCCAATTTGGCACCAAGCCACGAACCCCTGACAACGGTGCATTCGCGCGAAGCAAGATTCTCGGCCGAAACGGGCGTTCGTTGTCCAAATGCATCTTCGTCAGGGGTCGTGGCTCGGTGCACACATCGGACGTGCGTACAAACCTTTACATTTAAAAGACAAGTGATTATACATAAGATCAGTTTGTTGATTTAATGTATTACAGTTTTCTTGCACCACCTGTTTTATATTCAGTCTTTGCTGGCTCCTTTCTGACACAGATTGATGTCTTCCTTGAAAAATCTGGACTTTTATTTTACAGTAATCATAATTAGCTAGCTGCAATAAAATGTATAACTTTATGAACAAGACGTTTAACCCTTTTGTCATAAAGAAAATGAAGTGTTTAATTTTCATTTGACCTGGATTATTTATTGCAGGACCTTACCTTTGCAGCTACTGATGAATTGGGCTTTTCCAGTAAGTCCCAAAGCTTCTTCCTTTTTTCTGGGCAACATGTGTTATCAAATTCTTCTCCTTCCCTTTCTCTCAACGTTTCTGCCTCTCGTCTCAGCTCCTCGTTCATCTGTTCCTTTTTCTGATGATATCTGGCCTGGCAACAAGATTCTAGGTATATCTCATCAATTCCCCAGTAATCAAGTTCCTGACCAAACGACAAAGCACACATCTCTTCCATCATGTGCAACTTCCCTGTCCTGTAAAAATTTAAGATGGACGTAAAAGCTCCTGGATGCCGATCAAAGAAATACTCATTCTCATTCAAATTATAGTCATCACATACTTCTAGGAGATTTTCATGAGTATTACAGTCTCTCAGTTTCCCCAATCTTGTCCTTGGCAACCGATCTAAAGTTCTCCACAAAACCTCATGGTTGAGTCCTCCTACATTTATTTTTACTCTCCGTGAGCATGCTTTGCTACGAATGATCTCCACGGGCTCTGGAGGAAGAGAAAGCGTTGACCTTGATGTTTTCCTGTTCAGAAGACCAGGTGCAGCTTTCTCCGCCATGTTGTATAAAATTGAGTTCCTATATCAGTTCCTTTAATTCAGTAGTCATGGGTGAAAGAGATGCCGCAATGTGGGAAGATCTCTTACAAGATGGACGGTTCAGTGTTCTCAGCTGCAAGACAGAGAAATCTTTGAATTTTTAAGTCTCAAGGCATTTTACAGTAAATTACTACATTCACTCATTTCATATAAGCAAGCTAAAAATCGAGAAAACTATGTTATAGTGATCCCCAGGACATACTGAAATATCATCCTTCCATAAGACAGAAGAAAGGTAAACTAGTAATTAAACACTTCCCGATACATCCAGTGTTTACAAAGACACAGAATATTTGCGATTATACTTGGCAAAGTAAAAGCAATACAGGAATTTCCTCAAAAAAATATTTAAAAAAAATATGCAAAGCTAGACTAAATTAAACATGGGAAAGGAGAATTAATGTCAGATCTGAACTCACTTATATAACTATTAACAAAAAAGAAAAAAGTTGGTGACTTTAGTAGTGAATACTGCCCTGCTGTTTACCTAATTAGAAACACTGGCCGAATGTACTATACCACTACCATATAACATATGAATAGGCTGGATATTACAATAGAATTCTGAAATGCTGATTATACAAGAAATCATTTCTCCTACAATCACCAGCTCTAGAGAAGGGAGAGTTCAGCAGGACAAGGTGACACATTTGGTGGCTGGAGGATTGCTTTGCCCAGCACAGAAGAGCCAATTCCTCGGGTCAGGACTCAGCCGTGTATCTGCATCTTAAGGACATACCTTTAAAGATTGTAATGTTAACATATTGGCGAAGGAACGTGACTGGTTCAAGAGAGGTGTTAAGGAGGCCGTTTATGTGAAAATAAAGAAACCAAGCCTAAATAGAGGTGGGGGGGTTCGACACCAACTGTCTGCCATGTACAATGCTGTTTTAACACCTTACTCTGGGCGTTCCTATAGCACCTCTTAGCCACTATCCAATCACCCCCTTAACACCTGGCTGTGATATGCTAATTGGGATTTTCCAGGGTACATAATTGCCACAGATTCTTGTACAAGTCATTCTGAATTGAGAAAGCCAGTAGGATGACTAGCGAAACGTCTTCAAGAACTACATTTCAAGTCCAGATAATCTAATTGAATACAACAGATATACCATGACCTGGATGAATGGGAACCTTAACAAGCACAATTCTGCTAATAATATTTTAACATTCTTCCAACTTCTAAACAATTATTACTTCATTTGGCAAATTGATTTTTTTTAATAGAAAATGTTTTCCTGCTTTATCACCCCTGCCACAAGAACCATCTATCTTTCAAGTAATGTAGAGTTTATATGAGAAATAGCATCTTACATGGCTCATATTAGTAAATTACAAATCTAAAAAAGCGCCGACAATAATGTTATCTTTGCTGAATCTCTCAAAACAAGGAGGATTCGATGTTTTCTTGGGCAAGCAGAATATCCAGGGTTACTTACAGCCGGTGACTGTATCTGGTGTGTGATTTGTAGTGTCCTTTTTTAGTTTGGTGAACTGAGGGTACATGCAACAATTTTTGGAGGGGTTGAACTATTGTCTGTTTTCATCCCAAAATTGTGTGTACCGTAAATGTGATTGTGTAAGTGTATTCACTATATGGTTATATAGTATATTGCTACTCATGTATTCCCATACGTCATATTATTGGTTGGAGGATTATAGTTTGTAATACAGTTGATGGATTAGTGTATTATTTACACTAATAAAGCAATTAATTGAAGAACGGACGGTAAAGGAGCTATACCTTTAACAGTGCTGCTACACCTGTAGTTTTACCTCACCTATTATACCATGCTTTTGGTTAAGAAGAAACTATAGAAAATTTAAAGTGAAGGAAGTGGTCCTAACATTGCCTTATGTACCCCCCGCCTACAGGGGATCCTATAAACAGGGTCCACACAAGAGGGACAGTTTATAATAAACACTTAGTTAATCCTTTTCGTTTAGTCCACATATGAAGCTCAACCACAGTAAGCACCAGAGAATTCATGTAAACATTTTCTGAATGGACAGTACCTATCTTTTCTTGACTGGCATTAATATGAATATAATAGAATAACTGATCAGACAGAGAAATATAACCATGCACAAAGATTATTATAGAGAACTTAAATTGTTGAATAATTTAATCACTAGGAACACCAATCTTCTATTCCTCTTGTGTGCTATGTCCCATACACAAATGGGATCATTTTTGGCTGAAGCGACCGTTGAATGACTGCTTTCTGTGTACAGATTCCTACCTACATTATTTCGAGATTCTCACCATTTTGTCGTGAGGCCTTTTAGTCACTTACCCCTCCCCTCTTCAATGAAGCAGAACAGGCTTCTCACAACTGCAATTGGTTAGGGTCTTTGGAATGATTGTTTCAAGAGATAATTATCATACATGTGCACCCAGATATAATGTTATTTTCAAATGCTAAGCACTGCAAAAGGTTCACTGAGGTTATCACAGCAATGAACACAAGCACAAATGCTGCTAACATCATTGGGCAGTATTTATTTGGAATAAGTCCCACTGTAATTTATTTATCTTCAGCAATGAGTAACAGAAAAATTGTATACACTCCACATATACACTCCACATATGTTACATATGTTACAAATGTAAAATGATAAACCTCCTAACACCAAAACTGCAATAGTTAGAAATCTAAACGATATGAGTAACCTGAAATGCTGCACAATGTCCTGTTACCCCTGTTCCTGCTTCCTTGTTCTTCCAGTTAGCAATTGTCAGTCATGGATGTCACAGTTGACATCATTGCCAATGACTGAATGGTAATCCCCTAGCTTCCTCCTCTGACCATGCTAAAGCTCACTAACGCTGAAGGGGCGTACACAAATATAACCGTTAACGCACACTACCCCTTATTTTCCATGATGCATCCAGAAGCATAGCAGGCATTAGTTAATGAGTCCAGAGGACAAGGTAAGATATCTTAACATATTTTAAAAGGCCATTCTATCAAAAACATGTCATTTTGAGGGTAGAGTTATCCTTTAATCGTGCTACAGTTTAAGTCGCTGCATCTTCTAAACTTTACTTACACTAAAACACAGCAGGAATAGTATCTGAAATGCAATGTCAAGTGAGCCATTATAAGGCCTGTTTGTACTTCAATAGATAGTTCCCACCTAATACACAGGGCTGCTGTACAACAGGCTACAAAGCAGTAATATGTTTAAAAACAATATGTTCCATAATTCCCTCAGTAAATGTGTTCCCTCTCCCAGTCCTGCTCCTTAGCCAGTGTGGTGACATGAAAATGGAACATTGACCAATACTCCTTCTCTTTAAAGGGCAAGTCCAGCCCCAAAATGAAAACGTACATAATTACAAGTCACCCCCACCAAAACCCTAAACGGTAATAGTTTGAAATCTAAAATATACAAGTCTAACATGAAATCCTGCACAATGACCTGTTTCCCCTCTTTCTGCTTCCTGGTTCTTCCAATTATTAACTGTCGGTTATGGATTTGACAGTTGACATCACAGCCAATGACTGAATGTTAATCCCCTGTCTGCCTCTTCTAAGTATGCCCAGGCTCAGTACAGGCTCTGTACAGGTTTCTAAATTGCTCAGTTTCCCTGAGGCACCCAGAAGCATAGCAGGCATACAGTAATGAATTCATAGGACAAAGTATGATATATCAACATATTCTAAGAAGGCCATGCTTTCTAAAAGATGTTCTTATGGGGGTGGAGTTGTCCTTTAATAGCTACAAATATGAATATTTATTGGTATATATCATTCTAATCTGCACATTCGAAGATAATTCTGCTTCTTCTGGGAAACTGCATAGACATGGACTCACACCACTAATTAGTGAATTAGGAACAGAGTGCTCCGTCCATGCAAACTCACACAGCTGTAAGGGCGAGAATTGATGTCTTTGTTTTAAAAGCGTCTTTGCCAGAACCAACCCCCAGAATAATTCGGAGACTGTATAATGCTCACAGAGAAGGAAGTGCAACAAGTTACACAGAATAAACAGAAATCTACGGCAACAAAGAAAGTTCAAAATTGCAACTATCTGATATACATCAATATAGTATAATTATGAAAAACGTATTACTAAGGATAAGATATCCTATTACCTACGCTCCTTCACACAATACCATCAATGTCCATCTCATTTCTTCCACATCACTGTCCATCTTGCTACTCCAATCTGGATTGTGAAAGAAGATTGAGTAAAAGGCTCATGACATATAAATTGCCCCTATCTCATGATTCTAGTTTTGCACTGGTTACATATCTAAATTGTAATTATATATAATGTATACATCAGAAAGAAATTGCAAGAAATATCGTTCTGACACAGGTCTGACAAAAGGCTCTAGCCAAGGCCTATAGACCTGTAAGATATTGCTGCTGTAGGTCAATACATTTACATGATAAACTACTATTTAGTATAATTATTAATTATTAAACGGACATTTTTTGATATACTGTATAAGCCCCCTAAAAGGATCCACTAGGAAACCATGAAGTACATATGGTGCACTCTTTTGATGGATTTTAATGTCTAGCACATTTTGCAAAATGTTTTGCATTCCTACTGGTATGCTACTCGATTGGACCTTAGCTGTTTAAATACCAAAGGATAATAAGATGTACTAAGTGCAGTCCATGGTTGTCCTATACTTGCAGACCAGAGTGTCTCACCAGAGAAGTGATTCCAAGGTAATATGTGATCTCTGGGAGGACAAGCTGGCCATCCTTTGACTATAAGCATTTTCCATGTTATCCTTCTAATAAACATGGATTTTCAGTGAACACAAATGCCCTTGTCCACCTCCAAACATCAGTAGTGGTGCTGCCTGCTCTAGAGTGTGATGCACCTGGTACATCCTCTGGTGTCATGCCCCTGAAAAATATACCTCATTGCACTTTCTTCTGAAAACCATTACTATCCTATTACAATTGGTAACCAACAAACAGATTGTGTATGGCTTATAGGTTTATAGTCATCGTACAATACAATGGAATAAGTAAATGTGTATATAATAGCATCCAGTAGGGTGTTTGGGTACTATGTCTTTGTCACAAGCATATTCCTTTAGATCCCATAGAGAGAGAAAGAGAGAGACAAAAGCCATAGGCTGGACAATGACCCATGTTGCACAAGGAGATCCACGGTATTAACGGAACAAAATGATGTCCTATGTCTTCTAAACCAGTAATTTATACAGTTCCTTCATTAAAAAGTTTTATTGTTATTTTTACCAGTATGCTGTTCTGTCATTGAAGTTGATTAAAGGGCAAGTCCAGTCCCAAAATGAAAACTTACATACAGGTAAATATCCCCCCAAAACCCTAAACGGTAATAGTTTGTAATCTGAAATATATAAGTTTAACTTGAAATCCTGCACAATGTCCTGTTTCCCCTGTTTCTGCTTCCAGGTTCTTCCAGTTAGCAACTGTCAATTATGGTTTTGGCAGTTGACAACGCAGCCAATGACTGAATGTTAATCCCCTGTCTGCCACTTCTGAGCATGCCCAGGCCCAGTACAGGTTTCTAAATTGCTCAGTTTCCTTGAGGCATCCAGAAGCATAGCAGGCAAATAGTAATGAATTCATAGGACAAACTATGATATATCAACAAATTTTAAAGAGGCCATTCTTTCTAAAAGAAAAAAGAATGGAGTTGTCCTTTAAGGTTTATTGTCTGTATGATTTTGGCAGAGCGTCTTATAATGTAGGTACTGCAGTCCTCAATGTGACAAGAAAGTAAAATATGTTCCATCAAGAATGAAAGATGTTACTAGTCCTGCCCTTTAGCATAAATCATAAAGAGCAGGAGGCGTTCTGTCTCTAATACTCAGTAGATATGTCCATCCAAACCTTCAATATGTGGCAATAGCTGTGTAGCTATATTGGTTCTGTTCTTAAGAGCAAGGTAAGCAACGGATCATAGTTATGCTGGAGTTATTTATTTCATCCAAATCACCCATTGTTTAGGCTGCTCCCTTTGGATAGATATTATCAGAATATTTATTGCAGATCCTGTAGATTTGGAAAAGCTTCTATCTTGCCTCTGTCAAAGGAGAAATATAGCGAGTATAAAGCTTTTTCAAAAATGGTTAAAATGAAAGGTACTTGGGACAAGGAGCTAGGAGTGCTTCAGCACTGTGTTTAATGCAGGAAGGCCCAGGGCAATAATCTGGTAGATGAAAAATGTGCTGTAACTCCTCAACGAAACTATACTGGGAGGTAGGAGAAATCAATCCTACCTCCCTGCCCCAGGCACATTTCATTTTAAAAAAGTTAGTCTTTGCAGTATAGTTGTCCGTCATAGGGTATATGCACCCCCCCCCCCCACAACAAAAAAATTGCATCTCAGCCAATCACTGATGCCGGTATGGCCCATTCTGCTTGCTTACATGCACGGGAAAGGCATGGGGGAGACAAGCAGAAGGCAGCGAGGGAACAAGGGCTGGTAAGCATGTATAGAGGCTGATTTGAACACTTTAAATCTAGCGAGGTCTAGGTTTTGGGGATTCTTCTGTTAACAGAAAAAAAATTGTTGGAAGTGGACACTTACCCTTTAATGTTTTCAATGCATTTTTGTAATGTTTTACTATTTTATAATTACTGTTATTATGCTGTATTTCATAGATTTGTTTTATACTTCTCCTTGACAATAAAGGAATCAGAATCTGAATGATTAATTTCTTCTTTATGGTGTGTCATATTTTCTACTGTTATGGACATGTATATATTCTACAGGTGGTGTGGTCCACTAATGTATGCTTAAAGGTTCATCAAAGACCCCATTCAGACAAATTTACTAGTATATAACCTTTCAAATGAAATATAAGCACGCACTAATCCTCTCTACAAGAAGATACATTTTAAAATAAAGACATTTCTTCTTGTATGGCCTACCCCCCTCCCATACAAACATTGCTGCTTTTAATATCGCCAATGTATCCTGGCACAATACAGAGCAACAGATCACACCTTTTTCTAGAGAAGTTGATAATGTCATTGCCCAATGTAAACGATATCTATGTGATAAGAATGTGTTTGCATCCAGAAGATTTGCAGTGTGCTGTTTAATAGGTGGAAGTTCCCGGAACACTTGAAATATCCAGCATTATAAACATTCTCTGTAAATATCATCATAGTGGTAGCAGAAAGGCAAGAAAATGAATCACGGAATCTCCCTGGTGCCAGAGGTCTGTGCACAAAGCTCACATTTATATAACTGCCACTTACGGCTAGATTAAAAGTATTTGAAACATACTGGAAATGGCTTAAGGCTGGAGTCATATCAAAACTGCCAGATTTTCATCCTGAAGGATTGTGCGGGCCGAGGGTTAGAAAATGATTATGTAGCATTACATTCAATCAAATTTTCTAATGCTAATTCATGTGAACCAATTAATAGGACAAATATCATTGTTTTGGGGAGATACTGTTGTTGTTTATTTATAGAGAAGAATATACAGTTAGAGACCAAACTTTTCTAAAGGCTCGTACACACGTGCGATCGTGTGTCCCGACCCGTGACGCACGATGTGTATGAATGAACGTTTCGGCCGATAATCGGCCCGTGTCTAGGCGCTTTATCGGCTGAAACGTTCGTTTGGAGATCCCCCAAGTCGGTCGTTTAACGATACCCAAACGAATGACCGTTTTGGCCGATAAAGTACCTACACATGGGCCGATTATCGGTGAAACGTTCGTACACATCATGCGTCGCGGGTCTGGACGCGCAATTGCACGTGTGTACGAGCCTTAACACATTTGATTTTGGTTGTTGCGCATTTTACATTTTTCTTGTAGAGGAAGAGGAGGCATGGGTATTTACAGTATACATGCATATTTTATAGCACACACATTTCTCAATATGTAACTTAGAGGATTTCTGTTCATGAAATATTTATATGGGTTATTTCCATACACTTTGAGGTAGATGCAAGAATTAAAACCCAATAAGTGAGTTTCACAGGTGCTAAAAAAATGTCAACAGTGCTCTGCTATGGAATGCGAAACTTAAAATAAAGATTAGAAGCCCTATGTTATGTAAATGCACATAACCCTTGAGAATAAATTAAAAAGAAAAAAAGATTATAACCCCAAATAATGGTTTTAGGGTTTGTTAGTTGGAGACTTATAATGACATAACCCAGAGTCGCTATCGCTCCAGGCAAATCTCCCTTCTGCGATTGAATATTCTGTTAGCGCACGTGGGTGAATACCAAAAGGGATTTAAACTGTTAAAATCATGCGCTAAAAGTAGCGCAAGCGTGATATCAAATTACGAGCGACGGATGCGTGGGTCGATTATATGGAATTAAAGTTGCACTAACTGATGGAATTAAAGTTGCACTAACTGATAGCTAACTCCCTATTATTGCGCAGCGGCTCTGGGTAAATGAGCCACATAGTGTATTATGATGTGTTATAATATGTGTTTATAACATTTCACAATGTTAAAGGGCACCTATACTTAAAAAATAAATGAAAACTCATCATTTTATAATAATAGGAGAGGTAGGAGCAGATATTCCTACTCCTACTTATACCCTCTTCTCTAAAGTGTTTCTTCCGGATTGCTCCCCTTTGCGTGTGTTTAATGGAGCAAGTTGGGACTGCAGTAGAGTAACAGTAATAATCATAACAATAAACTTTCATAAAAATATTTTGGATGACAGAGAGCAGAATAGTAGGTAGGAGTACTCACTCTTACCTCCCCTTTAATTATCAGACTTTTTAGATTTATTTAGGTATAGATTTCCTTTCATTTAACCCCACTGAAATTTGGCCATTATAAAGAGAATTTTTACCCTTAAAACAAATAACTGATTGTCAGTTACCTTGCCTCAAACCCAAGTGATATACATTAATCACTTTATTACCTGCATTACTAACCAGATATTATAGGATAATTATTATCCCCACTCTGTCAGAGCAAGCTGGCTCCTCCCTCTATGCAGTCAATCAAGGTTGTAACAACTGGCTTCACAGCCAATGATTTACAAAGGATGCTTGATAATCAGCTGGGTGTTGATGGAATTTTCAACATACGCATTTAATACAATAATAAATTACAATCGGTGGTCACTATTTTTGCAAATGTTATTTAATCTTTAAAAAGATGCACCATGTAAATGTCTGTACAATGTTAACCTTACAGTTAATCTGCACACGTGTTCCTTAAGCATATTCTGGGAAAAAGCGTAGGCTAGAGTGGCCATTTGCTTTCTACTGTAATCAAAAAAAGGTTCTTGGTCTATTAAGCAAGTGAACCATACATTACTATAATCCTGTTTACACCAACTGAGAACTCTCAGTAGTGATCTTCACTATCATATTGCCCAGAGATACAGTAGCACCAATGCAGAACCATATCCAATTGCCTTAAAATGACAGCATAATGGTAAATTCCCTCTAATGATTTTTCATGCCCTGTAGCACATGTCGGTAAATGCATTGCTGAGTGCGAGATTCTATTCCAAGCAATCAGCCAGGCTGGACATTGACTATACTGTATGTGTACATTATATCCCTAGCAAATTAGCAATCGTATGAGATAGGGACATGTATCCTCCATAGAAAAAACATAGAAAATCTCCCATATTATACATGACAGCTGATGATATTTTGGTTTTACACAGAGCCACAGAGATAACAGCATGTCAGACAGGACAATAAAGCTTAATTTGTGTCATAGCTGGGTGTCTATGTACCAGGATAACAATGAAGCCATCTTTGGGCACAAATAAACCCATCATATGCCTGGGAGAAATAAAAGGTCACTTGATGCTAATTATAATTTTCTGGGAAGCAGAATTTTAACACTTTGGGCTTGAAATGTATTTTTAGAGAGACAAGCGCGACGGAAGAACAAAACAAACCCCATTAAAGGGCAGTCACATTGACAACATTGTGACGCTTTTTAACAAGTCTATGGGCAGATGATTACAGCCTCAAACATGTCATCATTCCTTAGGCAATGCATATAACACAGGATTTGAACAAACTAATTATAATTAATATACAATTGTAATTTAGAAGGATGGCTCAGTCTGGGAAATGTTGTTGCTTACTCCGAGGGGGGGGGGGGGAAGTCCAGTGATGTCAAACATTGGCACTCCAGGTGTTTTGGAAAATATCATTTCCAGCATGCCTTGGTAGCATTCGGGAGTTGTAGTTTCTAAGTGTCAGGGTTCGACATCACATAGACAGTCAGACATAGATCTTTATTTAGTTTCACAACACACTCACTTGGTATAGATCTTGGTATAGATCACAAGGGTTATGAGACCCTGAACACACATGATTGGATCTTTAACTGGGAACAAAAACGCAAGTGCAAATTAGGACATTGGTGCAAATTAAAAAAAAAATATATATTTCATAGTAACAAACCTGTCTACACTGAACTAAACTGAAGTGAGAATATAATTCCACAATGACAAATCGACCTGAAACCACCATGACTGCGACACCCAATCAGAGGCCCTTCTACATAGGCAGTATGATGACATAGGTCAGATGTGTCTAATGCCCTGTAACCATGTCAGACATCCAGCCAATCAATAAAGTCTAACAGTTTAGAAGAGATAGTCAGGCTGTGACCCTCTACTGTATTGTTAAAACTCATTTTTAATAGGTTAGCGTGGTTCAATTTTATATATAAGCCTCTTTTTTAGTGTTCTAATTGTAACGTACAGTTTTTGTATTTATTCTTATACTTTGATTTCCATATGGTGAATTTTCTGCATTTTTAAAACTTTATGGCACCCAACTTAAATTTGTCTAAACCTACTGCTGATTATAACCCTCTATCACTTGCCATTCCTCTTCCCCATAGAATAAAGGAATTCAGGATTCAGTAACTGACTCAACGGCACCCCATTTCTCAAATAAAGCAAACTAAACATGAATGTAATCTACTGGTTAATGCCTGAATGAAAGATTTGAGACAAATTACAGAGGAACATCTTTCTACTTAGAAAGGAAAGTGATACATTGTTTTAATTGTTCCTTACTGGGCTATACATGAAAAATGTATTTAGCCTAAACTTCCCCTTATCTCTCCCTCACATATTGACCGAGCACTGTTGAATACAATCGTGCATCATATTTCTCTCTATTTAAGAAGCTATATCTGTGTGAATTTAATCAGTCATTTAGTACCAAATCTTCAGCAAGTACTTTCAATTTCAGTTTTACCCCCTCCCACACTAAAGCACAGATCAGTACAAAGCTGATTGTGATTTTTCTGGGAGAATCACACCAAGCATGTCAGGGCTCACTCTAAGGCACAGGGCAGTAGCTAGGATGTTTTACTGCTTATTTTTGGCTAGGAATTACTCAAACATTTAAATGGATACATTGTTTTATTCAGCAGTTTTGGGGCTATTAAGTCATAGAATTGTGAAATAAATTTCAGGGCCATCTTCTATCTCCACTTGAGCTTTTTCACTTGCAATAAAATACAAACTAAATATTGATAAAAATATAGTAACAACGGGGAACTTGAAATAGGGTCTGTCTAAGTGTCTATTACAGTAAACCCACTTAGAAAACGAATCATACACACAAAATTCAGAATATGAATAACTTTCCCAACTCAAAGAGAAAATGAGAGAAACCATCTAATCGGTGCTCCCTGCTGATAAACAGACCATCCCACCTCTGTGTACACAATTCTATATGCTACTCTGTTTTATTATTATCGTTGTTGCAGTGTTTTCCATTTAACACTTTCAAAACATAAAATGTCAATCAAAAGACTGGAATGCCACATCTGCTGTAATAACGAATCCTCTTACTTACAACATCTGCAGTCAAAATGGTTTGGCTCTGGGATATCAAACTCACAGTCCTGCACCTGTCGCTAAGATCATTAGCAGGAGAACTGAAAGTTTCTATATTAAAGAATGTGCATTGTGATGGTTATTGTGCAATGTTTGATTCTGTTTTTAATATTTTGTTTACAAGCCATAAATCACACATATTTATAATATAGGCATTAAAGGGTCACTATACTGAAACAACTTTATCTTACATTATCTGAAACTACAATTTGAGACAAGTAAAATGATTGTACTCACATATTAATCAGTGCTTGTTAATGTTTAGTGAGTGCTCTTAATTGCCCCCACCCTCCCTTATTCACTGCCTTCCTGTAGTGTCTGCGACACTTATATGTTCTGCACATCCTCACCATGGACACTGCTCTGCTTACACATCACCTTTTTTCTTTTCTCTGTTGGTTCTCTTAAATGTTGCAGAAAGTGTTCTGGCAGGCAGACAAAAATCTTAGTAAGAGGTCTGGGATGGGGCATATATTATAATTTCTGCTTCTGGAGTGACAGGTCCCTGTAAACGCTGTGTTTTTCAAATGATGATTTCTCATCTACAGCTCAGATCTAAAATCTGAAAAAAGTTTTGCTGTAGCTAAAGTTACAATTTTTGAAAATCTTTAGAGTAAAGATACCCTTTAACTTGGGGTGTAAGGAGGTTCTGTGTAACCAATAAGGTTTATAAGTGTATAAAATCCTAAAACGAGGAATTTGTTTGTAACGCACAGCAATAGACATGTCCTAGCTAGATATAAATACATCTAAAGCCTCTGTGATTAGACAGGGTTCTTAACAACAGGTTAGTGCTGTAACAATTTAAATACAGTGAAAGATTTTTTTTTAAAAAAAATATCCAAATATCCATAAATCAAACATCAGATTTGCATACCATTAAGGCCAACTAACCCACCAAACACAACGCCGCTACCCTTTTCATATTTATAAGGAATGGCTGGTAAGCAGAAAGTGAAAATTCGAACTAGGAAAGTCATTACTTTAAGACGGTGATTAAAAGCTATTTGTGTCCAATGCAACATGGTTTCTAGCAAGCTCCCAAGTGCACAGAGGTCATAAATGATTTTACTACTCATTAATATTATAGACCAATCATCTACATCTACCTACAACCAATAAAAAACCTTCTACAATTTACCTTGCCCTCTATGATGAGTTCTTTATGTTCTCAGTCCCAGTTAAGGACTTGTTATTAACTATATCGTTTATTTTGCTGTTGCCTGTTTTTCTATATATAAAATAAATTGACAGAACTATCTTACCTACCAGATTTTAAATTTGTCTTATTGCACAGCCGACAGTTTAATTATCAATAATTGGGGTTGTGCAGGTTGGATATTTCTAATATAAAATCATTAGACTGTCTATAATAGTTAGTCTTTAAAACCTTATAGACTAATAGAAGTAAAACCTCACATTGTATCACCATATATATATCTACATTATCTATATATCTACTGTATATTCACTGCAGGAGGAGATTCATACAGCTTAGATGTTACATAACTTGATTTGCTTGGATTATAGCAGTGGTAGAGATGTATATCCACGTGTGGACTATTCTCCTAATGTGTATTATCACTTATGAATAACCATGTGTAGACATTTGTATTGAATAAATCAAATGTATGGATCCAATAAGTTTAACATCAGACATCCACGTTCTAAGGGAATCGGTAAATAATTTAATACGATTAAGTCCAATCAGGGGAACCATTTTCCAGATTCTCAATGAAAATATTATAAACCCAGGAAAGACTGAATGTACCAAAATACAATCACAATAACTATAAACCTGGAATTACAGACATGCTTGTGTTAGGTAGGCAGAGTATAACAGACGCATTGTTGCTGCATTATTTGTGTGTCTTTATGTGTGTATATAAGTATATATTATGTTGTTACTATACTACAGCTCCAAGTATCCCCTTTGAATGCTGATAGTGTTGGATCAAAAGCCACATGTGTAGATCACATTATGGTTATCTGTTTCAATGTTTCCTATGTGTATGTGGCTGGCTGTTTACATACACAAACAAGCACACACCTGCTCATACAAGTATGGAAAAATGGAAGATGAAAAGCATCCAATTTTGCAGGAAGTGAGAGCAATGTAAACATTAACAGCCCTACTGCTCAACAACCCTCATACCCTGCCTGCCACATTAGACGACACACCTGATGTCTTTACCTGCCTGGTACCATATGAGACCACACAACACACAGCATGGGCAGCATGGTGGCTCAGTGGTTAGCACTGATGCCTTGCAGGGCTGAGGTCCTGAGTTCAATACCACCCTTGGACACATCTGCAAGGAGTTTGTATGTTCTCCCCGTGCTTGCATGGGTTTCCTCTAGGCACTCCGGTTTCCCCCACAATCATAAAGACATACTGATAGGTTGTGTGTACATAAAGTGATTAGATTGTAAGCTCTTCGGGGCTGATGTGAATTGAGTAAATAATTGTAAAGCGCTGCGGAATATGTATCTCTATACAAGAAATAAAATACATACATACATGTAGCTAGCGTCTTTGCCCTGTCTGACACCATTCCATTTGAGACCAAACAACTGATGTCTTTACCAGCTAGGTACCACATGAGACCACACACCTGATGCCATTACCTGCCTGTCTGACACATATGAGACTATACACCTGATGTCTTAACCAGCCCTCCCTGATACCATATGAGACCACAGACCTGGTGTCTTAACCTGCCCTGCCTGGTACCATATGAGACCACACAACACCTGGTGTCTTACCTGCCTGCCTGCCTGGTACCATATAGCCCACACACTGGTGTCTTAACCTGCCCTGCCTGGTACCATATGAGACCACACACCTGGTGTCTTAACCTGCCCTGCCTGGTACCATATGAGACCACACACCTGGTGTATTTACCGTGTCAGACACCATATAAAAAAAACACCTGATGTATAAACCTGCCCTGCCTGGTACCATATGAGACCACACACCTGGTGTATTTACCATGTCTGATACCATATGAGACCACACACCAGATATCTTAACCTGTCCTGCCTGGTACCATATGAGACCACACACCTGGTGTATTTACCATGTCTGATACCATATGAGACCACACACCAGATATCTTAACCTGTCCTGCCTGGTACCATATGAAACCACTCATCTGATGTATTTACCTGTCTGACACCATATGAGACAACATACATGATATATTTACCCTGACACCATATGAGACCACACACTTGATGTCTCAACCTTCCCTGCCTAGTACCATATGAGACCACACACCTGATGACTTTGCCCTGTCTGACACCACATGAGACCACATACCTGATGACTTTACCTGCCTGGTACCATTTGAGACACACCTGGTGACCTTGCCTGTCTGACACCATATGAGACACTCCTGATGACTTTGCCCTGTCTGACACCATATGAGACACACACCTGATGAATTTGCCCTGCCTGGTACCAATGAGACACACCTGGTGATTTTGCCCTGCCTAGTACCATATAGACACACACCTGATGACTTTGTCCTGTCTGACACCTTATGAACACACATCTGATGACTTTGCCCTGCCTGGTACCATATGAGACACACCTGATGACTTTGCCCTGCCTGGTACCATATAGACACACCTGATGACTTTGCCCTGCCTAGTACCATATGAGACCACCACACCTGATGACTTTGTCCTGTCTGACACCTTATAGACCACACATCTGATGACTTTACCTGCCTGGTACCATTTTAGACTACACACCTGGTGACTTGCCCTGTCTGACACCTTATGGACACACCTGGTGACTTTGCCCTGCCTGGTCCATATGAGAACCACACACTGATGACTTTGCCCTGCCTGGTACCATTCCTTGTTTCTCGCAAACAACGGAATGTTGCAAGTTACTGGTATTGATACATAAAGTAGAGTTGATCCAGGGAAATTTCCAATTGCCACTTGGAGTCAGGAAGGAATTTTTTCCCCCTTCATAAATTTTGTGGGTTTTTTGCCTTCCTCTGGATCAACAGTTAGGCAGGAAATGAGGATATTGCTAGATGGGTTGGACTGGATGGACATATGTCTTTAATCAACTTCAAATACTATACTATATGAGACACACACCTGGTGACTTTGCCCTGCCTGGTACCATATGAGACACACACCTGGTGACTTTGCCCTGCCTGGTACCATATGAGACACACACCTGGTGACTTGCCTGCTGGTACCATATGAAACACACACCTGGTGACTTTGCCCTGTCTGGTACCATATGAGACACACACCTGATGACTTTGCCCTGCCTGATACCATATGAGACACACACCTGATGACTTTGCCCTGTCTGGTACCATATGAAACACACACCTGGTGACTTTGCTCTGCCTGTACCATATGAACACACTAGGTGACCTTCTATGGAAATGGTGCCAGGGTTATCAAGACTATTTACTCCCTCTAGGTCCCTGAGTCAGGGGGATGTGCTACTAGTGCCCAAGCCAAGTGCTGACATACCCCCATTGCACCTGCCCTAGTTCCATCCACACGATCATGTCCTGTACCTTGCTAGTGATCGGGGCACCAGTGCAGGGCTGGATCCCCATCTCTTCCCCAGGAGTTCGGTGGTGGCGGAGAGAGACCTTTCACATTGGGTCTGTCCCATTCATTCCCTCGGTGTAGGAGGCAGCTAAAGCCCAAAGTGACAGCGATGGGACCGGAGAGCCGCGGAGCTGGGGACCATCTGACTGGCGGGTTGGTACCAGCGCTCGAGGGATCAGCGGTGCAGGGCTGGGAGCATCATCCTGAGGCTGCTGCGATAGGCTGGGACTGAGCGATGGAACCTTCCCATAGACACACACGGTGCTGGATCAGAGAAGCTCTAGAGGTGAAAGCTAATTGGATTGGGGCAGTGCATCACCAAGGACAGCACAGCAGCACAGATCAGCCAGAGTCCCCCCCCCCCCCAGCCAAGAAATCCCGAGCAGCACAAGCAAGGGAAGGAGGAGGGGGGGAGGGAGGGGAATCCTATTCTCAGAACAGTGTTTAACCCCTGCAGCTATTAACTCTATCTAGCTGTATAATCCTCCATGCAACACATGGCATGGCCAGGCCCTGTCTAGCTACAACACCCTTGCCTCTAGTGTGTGTTACTGTGTTAACTAACTGTACTTCTGTATTTACTATTTATAGATTTTGTTGAGTGGAGCTGCCATACTGCTGTTCCATAAAGTCATCACATTTTTTGTGTCCATAATCTCTTACTTGCTCTGGATCTGCAAATGACAGTGAACCTTTTTTAATATAATGGGGAATTATACCCAAACATTCCAAATACACCCTAATTAGTAATTGTAATGTACACTGACTGGGGTGGCCAGGCTATTTATAGAACACGATAATTTCCCATAATACACTATCTGGTCACTAGCCAATCAGGGGTTCTGTGAATTGACCCCCATGTATTCCTGCAGGCTGTCCACTCAATAGGAACTTAGAGAGAGAGAGAATGTCTAATTGATGGAGATCTTAGGCTGGGCAGCAGATATTTTCGAAAATATCTGCTGGTGTGGGACGTCCGTCCGCGTCCGACCTCGATTGTTCTTTCGTCCGGACCGACGGACATTTGTCCCAACAAATTGTTGGCTATGAGCAAATAATCTGTGCATGTGTGCCCAGCCTTAATCCACGGGTGGCATAATTAAATTTCACAGGACCACATGAGAAACTTGGATTGTCACAAAGGGCCAGACCAATAGGTCCAATTCCTGTTCGTTGGATTTTTTTATACTATTAGTTGCAATTTTATAGAAGGTGTGTGATATTTTACATTCATTCCATCAAATTTAATTAATCATCTGATCAGGTCATCATTTTTTTATAACATAAACTTAATAATAATAAACTAGTATCCAACCTGAGACAATCAATTAATATTAAGATTTTTTTGGTACATGTCTCACACCAGATATCTTAACCTGTCCTGCCTGGTACCATATGAGACCACTCATCTGATGTATTTACTCTGTCTGACACCATATGAGACAACATACATGATATATTTACCCTGACACCATATGAGACCACACACTTGATGTCTCAACCTTCCCTGCCTAGTACCATATGAGACCACACACCTGATGACTTTGCCCTGTCTGACACCACATGAGACCACATACCTGATGACTTTACCTGCCTGGTACCATTTGAGACACACCTGGTGACCTTGCCATGTCTGACACCATATGAGACACTCCTGATGACTTTGCCCTGTCTGACACCATATGAGACACACACCTGATGAATTTGCCCTGCCTGGTACCATATGAGACACACCTGGTGATTTTGCCCTGCCTAGTACCATATGAGACACACACCTGATGACTTTGTCCTGTCTGACACCTTATGAGACACACATCTGATGACTTTGCCCTGCCTGGTACCATATGAGACACACCTGATGACTTTGCCCTGCCTGGTACCATATGAGACACACCTGATGACTTTGCCCTGCCTAGTACCATATGAGACCACACACCTGATGACTTTGTCCTGTCTGACACCTTATGAGACACACATCTGATGACTTTACCTGCCTGGTACCATTTTAGACTACACACCTGGTGACTTTGCCCTGTCTGACACCTTATGAGACACACCTGGTGACTTTGCCCTGCCTGGTACCATATGAGACACACACCTGATGACTTTGCCCTGCCTGGTACCATTCCTTGTTTCTGCAAACAAGGAATGTTGCAAGTTACTGGTATTGATACATAAAGTAGAGTTGATCCAGGGAAATTTCCAATTGCCACTTGGAGTCAGGAAGGAATTTTTTCCCCCTTCATAAATTTTGTGGGTTTTTTGCCTTCCTCTGGATCAACAGTTAGGCAGGAAATGAGGATATTGCTAGATGGGTTGGACTGGATGGACATATGTCTTTAATCAACTTCAAATACTATACTATATGAGACACACACCTGGTGACTTTGCCCTGCCTGGTACCATATGAGACACACACCTGGTGACTTTGCCCTGTCTGGTACCATATGAAACACACACCTGGTGACTTTGCCCTGTCTGGTACCATATGAGACACACACCTGATGACTTTGCCCTGTCTGGTACCATATGAAACACACACCTGGTGACTTTGCTCTGCCTGGTACCATATGAGACACACTAGGTGACCTTCTATGGAAATGGTGCCAGGGTTATCAGAGACTATTTACTCCCTCTAGGTCCCTGAGTCAGGGGGATGTGCTACTAGTGCCCAAGCCAAGTGCTGACATACCCCCATTGCACCTGCCCTAGTTCCATCCACACGATCATGTCCTGTACCTTGCTAGTGATCGGGGCACCAGTGCAGGGCTGGGATCCCCATCTCTTCCCCAGGAGTTCGGTGGTGCAGGAGGAGAGACCTTTCACATTGGGGTCTGTCCCATTCATTCCCTCGGTGTAGGAGGCAGCTAAAGCCCAAAGTGACAGCGATGGGACCGGAGAGCCGCGGAGCTGGGGACCATCTGACTGGCTGGGTTGGTACCAGCGCTCGAGGGATCAGCGGTGCAGGGCTGGGAGCATCATCCTGAGGCTGCTGCGATAGGCTGGGACTGAGCGATGGAACCTTCCCATAGACACACACGGTGCTGGATCAGAGAAGCTCTAGAGGTGAAAGCTAATTGGATTGGGGCAGTGCATCACCAAGGACAGCAGCAGCAGCAACAGATCAGCCAGAGTCCCCCCCCCCCCCAGCCAAGAAATCCCGAGCAGCACAAGCAGAGGGAAGGGAGGAGGGGGAGGGGAGGGGGAATCCTATTCTCAGAACAGTGTTTAACCCCTGCAGCTATTAACTCTATCTAAGCTGTATAATCCTCCATGCAACACATGGCATGGCCAGGCCCTGTCTAGCTACAACACCCATTGCCTCTAGTGTGTGTTACTGTGTTAACTAACTGTACTTCTGTATTTACTATTTATAGATTTTGTTGAGTGGAGCTGCCATACTGCTGTTCCATAAAAGTCAATCACATTTTTTGTGTCCATAATCTCTTACTTGCTCTGGATCTGCAAATGACAGTGAACCTTTTATTTAATATAATGGGGAATTATACCCAAACATTCCAAATACACCCTAATTAGTATATGTAATGTACACTGACTGGGGTGGCCAGGCTATTTAATAGAACACGATAATTTCCCATAATACACTATCTGGTCACTAGCCAATCAGGGGTTCTGTGAATTGACCCCCATGTATTCCTGCAGGCTGTCCACTCAATAGGAACTTAGAGAGAGAGAGAATGTCTAATTGATGGAGATCTTAGGCTGGGCAGCAGATATTTTCGAAAATATCTGCTGGTGTGGGACGTCCGTCCGCGTCCGACCTCGATTGTTCTTTCGTCCGGACCGACGGACATTTGTCCCAACAAATTGTTGGCTATGAGCAAATAATCTGTGCATGTGTGCCCAGCCTTAATCCACGGGTGGGCAATTAAATTTCACAGGGAGCCACATGAGAAACTTGGATTGTCACAAAGGGCCAGACCAATAGGTCCAATTCCTGGTTCGTTGGATTTTTTTATACTATTAGTTGCAATTTTAATAGAAGGTGTGTGATATTTTACATTCATTCCATCAAATTTAATTAATCATCTGATCAGGTCATCATTTTTTTATAACATAAACTTAATATAAATAAACTAAGTATCCAACCTGAGACAATCAATTAATATTAAGATTTTTTTGGTACATGTCTAGTATTGAGGGGCCGTCAGGAGCAGATAAAGGACCGCATGTGGCCCCCCGGGTCTTACTTTGCCTTGGTCTGTCTTTATCTAATGCTTCTCCATTTTATTCAAAAAGATAAATTACTAACATACATGAGCCAAGCAGTATGGCCTTTAATAAGTCAGAATTACACAGTTTGGGATTTGTCCAATGGGAAAAACGCTTCTCGTAGTGATTGTCTTCCGATATGTTAGGCCCTGGGCCAAAAGGGGGAAGGAGCAACAACTCTACAGTTGCCCTTTAAAGTAGAATGGCTTGGGATGTCCTGCAGTATCAAATCCAACTTACAGATATCCCCCCCTCCACACCCCTTCCCTCCCATCGTCATTAATGCAGTAATGCCTTCCCCACAAAGGGTTAACCTCCAATAAGGTTCACTGCAACCCAATGCAAATAAGGACATTTCTGCTCACTGCCAGCAGTCAAAGGGTTAAGGCAGATTTGCCTTTATTTCTAGCTTTCTGCTTCCTCTGCCTTGGTTGTTATGGTTCCCCAGTGTAGGACGTGTTAGTGCTATTAGCATACAGAGAAGGCGAAACGCTGCCATGGCGGACAGCCTGCTCCTTCTATAAATAAGAGAGGGTCACATATACACAGCACGGTACCCTGCAAACTACCAAAGGGGGATCCACTTCCACTGAAGGACAGAAATATAACCCACCCGCTCCTCCTTTCCCTGGGGTTAATAATAATAGTCTCCATTGTCCAGGAGGATAGAATAATATATTGATAAATGGTGAGTGTGGCTTTTAACTAGGAATCTTATTAACATGGTTGCTGGCTCTGTTACACTAGACAGGTTGCCCGAGGGTTAAGTATTGCAGTTTAACAGCAGCTGGAAAACTGCTGGTTGCCGTTTCCTCTGTGGTTGCTAAAGCAAAGTAAATATATCCCTTAAAAGGCAGATAGAAGTAACGGGAATTCGCACTGTGTATAGAATGGTTAGAGGGAGTTACGTGTGGACGATAATAGTGGATGATGTTCAGTTCTACCCCACTGGCAAATAGAGGAATCCCATAGATAAAGCAGCCAGGAAAGCCCTTGTACATGCACAGTGAATCCATTAATCATGGAGTGTGTCTCACTAGCGTGACTGCCTTATCCCCAGCATATAACTGCCTTTCCCCAATCATTCAGCCCCGGTGCAAGATTGTACCTGTCATGTTGTATTATATTTACGGCTGTTAATAATGTGCAGCGCTGTTTATAGAGCCATATATGGGCCACATCTAAAGTCCTTTTAAAATGAGAGCACTCCAAGCCAAGTGAAACTGCTGAGGCTTTTGATAATAGGCCTATCCGCCAGTCCTTGATCATTTTGCCTGATTACCCCATAAAGCAAAGGTGCAGAGCGTAACAAGAAAGATGTTTTCCTATTATATGTAACCAGACGCATACCTAATCATATTTATTTAGATCTACATACTCGGAAAAAAACACCAGACGCTGTGCCAAAGCCTTCCTGTGTACTGTAACATGATACATATTCACACAGTCTGTATAATATCAGAGCAAGTATTTAAAAATGCCAAATAAACGGAAAATAAATGAATATTCCTCTTTAAATGTATCAGTTACTGGAAAGCTGAGGTATTATTACCACCAATTGTATGAAAGATGGCAGTGGTTACATCATAGTGAAGATGTATTGAGTCACATGGTGACCTCATGAAAAGAATTTTGTTTAAAGGAATAGTTCACTTGAAAATGTATTGATTGAAGCCCGGGAGGTTAAGGAGCTTTGCCTTACCTCCTGTTCTTCAATCAATTGAGCAGGAGCCAGGGACAAAGGTAAGTATATTTACCATTGGTGCAATCTACCACTGCAAAGCTGAAAATCTCTGACTGCTTTCTGGTTGTAATCCACTATAGCGCACAATATGGTGCATACGGTCGGAGATTTTCATCTCTGCAGCTCAATTGTTTGAAGAATGGGAGGTAAGGAACAAAGCTCCTTAACCTTTCGGGCTTCAATCAATACATTAAAGGAATAGGTCATTTTTTGAGTGAACTATTCCTTTCCACTGACAGCACATTGGCTTTAGGACTTAGGGCTGTTACACAGAGGCCAAGTTAGGCCCAATGAGCCATATTTATAAAGATGTTACAGATTTGTGATACCACCTATTTTAACGCCATTGTAAACTACCAAATTAAAATATGAATTTATGTATAAACTTTGAATTTGGCTTGAAAGGCTTCACAAAGCTCTATTAAAGACAATGTCCAGCCTAAAAACAAGTAGGTTTTAAAATGCTTATTACCCCCAAACCCTCACATTTGCAAGGTTCCTAAAGTTCAAAGATCCCCCAGAACTTACTTACCTAAACCAGAACAAAATATTGGACCATGTGTCCAAGCCCTGATACTGTTTTCTATAGACATGTACAAAAGTATCATTACCTATACCCATTTTCCCATAGAATTGTAATTTGTTGGTAAATTTGGTGAAACTGTAAATGGCATCCATCCTTATTTTTAGTTTATTGGGCAGATATTTTATTTTTCATTTGCGATTTAACATAAAAAAATTACCTTGGGTATATTTATGGGCATGCCTTAAGACACATGTGCCAAACTCAAGGCCCTCTTGGCGGCTTTTTGTGGCCCCCAGTGAATGTACAGCATCCAAGGATTACTACACTGATATCCATTTGCGAAGTCACAATCAGCCACGTAACTTTAGATCTGTCTGCTCTATACCGTGATGAGTTGGTTTTAAACAGCTGATCACGATATCTAGTAGGCAGATATATAGTTATGGCGCTGCTTGGGACTGCACAAATGGATAGCAGTGTAGTAAGGTTTGGATGCCTTCACCAATGTAACAGCTGACTCGATCATTCAGCTGCCGCTCGATTATTCGGAAAAGTAAGGTACACACAGTACTGATAAAGCCCCAAAACCATCGGATCCGACGGTATCGGGGCTTTATACTGTGTGTACCCAGCTTAAGGTTGGTGTTCTACATTAGCATCTAATCACCCAGTGTGCTTCAAACCTTTTCCCTGCCGAGGCCTAGCACTAAGTCTAACTGATTCACAATCCTGCACCTGCTAAGTATCTTTTTGATTTTGGCCCCTTATGTGATTGAGATTGGGACCCCTGCCTTAAGAGATTGATCACTCAAACAAACCTTTATCAACGGTGTCTTCAATGAGTCACTTGGCTGATACGTATTGAAAAAAAAGTACTGTGTTCACTTGGATAGTCTGTGTAATTGTGTGGACCAATGTGAATGGTAAAGGCAACTGCAGAATAACCCACCTCCACAGATCAGGGCAAGTCCAGCCCTCAAATGAAAAATTATATATAAATGAATCATCCCCTAACCCCAAAACTGCAATAGTTAGAAAGCTAAAAGCTATAAGACTAACCTGAAATCCTGAAATGTCCGGTTTCCCCTGTTTCTGCTTCCTGATCCTTCCAGTTAGCAACTGTCAGTCATGAATTTGACAGTTGAAATCACAGCCAAAGACTGACAGGGAGATCCAATATAAGTTTTTATTGTTAAAAATGGTGCTAATTTTGCTTCAACCAATCAGATCTTATTTACCATTTGAAAGTTAACGTCTGATTGGTTGGGGCTAAATTAGCACAATTTTTAACCATAAGGACTTTTATTGAATCTCCCTGTGAATGCTTATCCCCTAGCTTCCTCCTCTGAGCCAATGCTGAATCTCATAACCAGCTCAATATTTTAGCATGTATGGCCAAGTTTCCACAAGGCATCCAGCAGCATAGCAGGCATAAGTTAATGTTTCCAGAGGAGGAGGTATGACATATCAACATGTGTTAAAGGGACCATTCTTTCTAAAAGATTTAATTATGAGGGTTGAGGTGTCCTATAAGATGGTTATAGAGAAGAAGGTCTAACCCAGTGTGTTACCTCTGTATGCATTATAAAGTTACAGAAAGTATGGATTGTAGTAACATAAATAGTATGAAAGACGCAAATGGTTGACAGCGCATATTCTGGGACAGAAACAAACACCAGTAAAGTAAATATCAATAAAGCTCATGGAATAGATGAAATATGTCTATGAGTCCTAAGAGAGTTCAGTCTTATCAAGGTCGTTGTGTAATTCACAGCCTGGTGATTATAGACCTGT
The DNA here is from genome assembly GCA_019447015.1 of Hymenochirus boettgeri. Classification (NCBI taxonomy): domain Eukaryota; kingdom Metazoa; phylum Chordata; class Amphibia; order Anura; family Pipidae; genus Hymenochirus; species Hymenochirus boettgeri. The sequence continues at coordinate 228,718,682 of CM033474.1, read as the reverse complement.
GAGTGGAGGATATACTGGATAGTTTGTTATGGGACCATATTTTAGAGTATTTGTATATATATAGATATAGATTTAGGATCATATTTTGTCAAACAAACATGCTTGGTTTTTATTAGGAAGTGACTAAAAAATGTAGTGTAGTATACATGTACATGTTTTGATACCATGCACTAATGTGTAAACTAAGGTTGGTTAGCCTTAAAAAAAACACATTTGTAAATGGATAGAGTTGTTTGAATGGATCATGTACAGACAGTAGTGGTCAATAGACCTTCCTTTATATACATAGTTAAAGGAATACTAATCTGGGAAATATGGATACTTAAAATATGTTTCTATTATTCACAGGGAGAGGAGAACACTTATTCCCACCTCCCTGTGAATAATAGAATGCCCGGGGACACTGCCGAACTTACCTTACCTGCACTCAACTTGTGGCTGCTCTTTAGCTGTCAGCTGTGCTGCCCGATTGCACGCCTATCTTTTGTAGCATGCGCAGAAGACAGGCGCTTGGTTGGGACAGCGCTCCTGACAGCTGTGAGGGAGCCGAGTGGAGCGCCAGTAAGATCAACACTGTTCCACCGGGCGTTTTATTGTTCACAGGGAGGTGGGACTAATCAGTCTCACCTCCCTGTGAATAATAGAAACAGATTTTATGTACTTTAAAGAGTACATTACATAAAATCTGTTTAGTGTCCCTTTAAGGTTGTGTATAGAAATGGCCAAACTTCCTAAAGTTCAGTTCATTTTAGAACTATAGAACTTCATTAAATGTTATCTGTACTTTATGCAAACTTTTCAAACTACTTCTCCCCATTGACTTTAATGGGTTAGTTTTTTTCGAAAACAAACCGAACTTTAAAAATTTCGTCCATCTCTTCTTAGGTTTAGAAAGGGGCTACATAGACCTTCTCATTAGGTAGACGTCAGTGACCCTTCCAACCTTGTCTCCCCTTTTTAAAGCTTCCAGGAGGGTCTTTAATCAAATAAGCCTGAAGGTCTTAAAAAATCCTAGGCAATCCCACCACATTTTACGAAAAACAGAAAATAAGTGCTCATGTTTTTAAGTGCTAAGATAATAAATAGGGAATAGATAATTAATTTAATGTGGGGTATGGGGCAAATTAGGCCCTAGCCAATAAAACATTGTTCCAATTCTATGGCAGGAAGTAAGGTAAGTGCAAAAACAAAGTAGTGCTATAGGAAAGCCCAGGCATTCTGACCCATCTTGGCTCCATCCTTCTCCTCTGATAAGAACAGATACTACAATTGATCGTACCCAAAAGACACAGAAGTGATATTATCTTTTTACTGGTCTAATACAGTTTGACAACATGGTAGGTGCCATTCATTTTATCTGATGGTGAATTGTGATTTTCAAGGGGAAAAAGTAGAGGACACTATTACTCTTGGCTAAATCCCAGAGATACATTTATTACAGTATGTATTTTAAAATATTTCTATATGTCTAACTACAGAACTGATGAAAGGTCTGCACCCTGCCAAGAAATCTGTCTATACACTAAGGACAGACACTGCACTTATTCTAGCAATGGGAATGAATGAACCCACTGTGAATAGCTACATATCAATAGTGCTAATATTTACTGAAGATAATTATAAGATATGACAATCTAGATCTATATTTTATATTCAAAGTGATAATACTGTATTTAAGGCAATGGAGATGATGTTCATTAAATAATGACCTAAATTTGGAATCCTTTATTTACCGTGGTTCAGGTTAATAGTGCACTTTATCTCAGAGCTTTGAATTCGGAATAAAGGAATAACCTGTTCCCTTCCTTCTAGACATGAAATGTACAATCAATACATCCATTCAAAAAATCCGTCCATGTACCCCCTTGTATTTCCACAATAATGAATAAACCCCTGGAGGCAACTGAAAAAATAATGAATTTACAATTCCACCGAGGAACATGCAATATATTAAATAGCTGCCATATATGTACATTTCCATGAATGGGTATAATCACTGGCAAAACAAACAGATCAGTGGAATAGTCAATAAGACAATTAGAGATATTGAATAGAGTCTGTATTGGCTGCTGATTAATGTCTTTACATGGGTAGCTAAAAATAGAACCTAGAAGTACTGTATAGCAGCACATTCACACTGTGCAGTAATGGGCAGCAAACATCAAACAACATCCTTGTCTTTACCATAGGTGCCAGGGATATTTACAGATAAACATTTAGGGGCAATGCAATAAACTCAGCTGCAGTTCAGCTCCTGTGATGTGATATGTCCATACATCGGGTATTGCATTCCTATTTTCCTTTCTGCATGGATTTAAAGGAGAAGAAAAGTCTAATAATAAATAAACAGGGAGATTCAATAAAAATTCTTATCGTTTAAAATGGTGCTAATTTTGTCCCAACCAATCAGAACTTATTTAACATTTGAAAGCGAACATCTGATTGGTTGGGGCAAAATTATAACCATTTTAAACAATAAGAACTTTTATTGAATCCAATGATTGAATTCCAATGATATCCCATGTAATAAAGAGAAGTACTGCTATATTTTTAACATTAGAAATTAAGCTACATGAAAAACAAGTGTTTGTGGCTGTTGCTAGTTTTCCCAAGATCCTTTCTTTCTGGTAATTCCTTCCTTTGAGCCATGTTTATAAAGGTGCAGTATTGCTATTTTGGCGATACCATGCCTTTAACAATCATTGCCACTATCGCGATGGGAGATTTATGATCGCGTCCGTAAATGTATCGGTCATAAATTTACAAATTGTAGATTTATGAATGCTCATATAATACCATTGCGGTATTTTGCTACTGCATGGCATTGTATGAAATAATGTTCGTACATTTATGGCTTGTAGTCACGTGACCTGCCTCTACCTGCATTGATAGGATCTTGGGGCAGAGGGGAGGAGCAGCATGTCAGGTGGAAGCAGGAAATATGAACATTCTTTTCTTTCCTCACAGGTCCACCACCACCACATATCCCCTCTAATTGTGTTGACAATCTGTATTACTTCTTTGTAAACCAGGTTTGTGTGGCTTTTGGCAATTTATGGACAAATTCCCAAAAGGGCTTTCTAGACTTTCAGATGTGAATATTATATACAGTCTAGTCAGTAAAAAAATGGAATCAACCAAATGAGGCTGGTGAATCTGGATGGAGCCCAGGCTTATCACTATTGCGTAGGTGAAGACACCATATTCCAAGATGCTGAAGACCCCATTATAGACATTTTTACCATAAATCTTCTGTTTCAGTCAAAAATAAAGGAGATTAAACAAAACGTATTAGTTAAAGGAGAACTATAATCTAAACATTTGTGTCATGTCTTATACAGAAACTGATAATATGATCCAGAAATTACTAAAATGATGATAACTATCAAAACTGCAATTCGTTGGAAATAAAAAGAGCTGATTGAACATTTTCTTAAAGGGCATGTCCACCCCCAAAACTATAATTTAACCCACTACTGGCCCCACTTTGTAGTTTAAAATAAACCTTACCTTACATCTCTGCTCCTTATGGTTCCCAAGATAGACCTTTTAAAAGTCCAGGAAACTGAATACTCCAAGCTGTCTGTGAGCCATCTGATCCATGCTGATCCTCATCAAAGTCTGGAGCATGCGCAGTACCCCCCCCCCCCCCCCACCACCCGGATCCATCCTCAGCCATCTTTGCACCTAGCTTGAAATCCTTTGGGAGTAAGGTAAGTATTTCTTTTAAAAAATCCCCTGATCTGTACTTACGGAGCCTACTCTCCTGTGGCGTTTCTAGTGATGTCAGCCGCGTCTGTGATAGGGGTTACCTACCTTACCCCCAAAGTTGGTTTTGCCCTTTAAGACCAGTACACACATCACATCTATGTCAGCTGGAAGTGTCAGACAAATGACTAATGAAAAAGCTTCAGGCCGATAATCATATGTGTGTGGCAGGTTGCCCAGGTGTCATTGATTGATCCAGCAGGATGGCTCACCAAGGACGCCGACGAGAGCTATCACATACGACCAAGGACGCCAACGAGATCTATCACTTACAACCAAGGATGCCGACGAGAGCTATCACATACAACCAAGCATGCCAACGAGAGCTATCACATACAACCAAGCATGCCAACGAGAGCTATCACATACAACCAAGCATGCCAATGAGAGCTGTCACGTACAACTAAGGACACCAACAAGAGCTATCATGTACAACCAAGGACGCCAACGAGAGCTTTCACTTACAACCAAGGACGCCGACGAGAGCTGTCACTTACAACCAAGGACGCCGACGAGAGCTATCATGTACAATTGTTGGTGTGTGTATTATCACGTACAATTGTTGGTGTAGCAGCATTACTCTCTTTTTAGGAAAGGCTTTTCTTTATTTCACACAGGTGTTTATTTGATTAGGAATTAGCAATACATTGTTCAACCAGCAGTTTCTGGATTACAGGTAAAGAGAAATATGGGTTCCCTACTACAGTTTACCCTAAAACAACTCCCTAATCTATAATTCTATAAGAGGCAGGAGAAAGTATTCCTACCTCCCGCTTTAAGAATTAGCTTTAGAAGATTAGTCACTGCACTAAAGTCAAGCACTTCAAAAGTTTTAAATGAAGGCAGACCAGGAGGTAGAAATACTTGCTCCCTTAAAATACAACTTTTTGGTTTAGTCTGAGGATTTTTCATTCAGATTTTTTAATTTAGATTTTTCATAGATTTTAGTAACAGTACAAAATAAAACAATCTGCAGTACTGACTGTCAAAATTAGTTAAATGGCAATATCCTTTTCCTAGAGGTGTTTTTTAAAGGCACAGCCAGCCAGCCCTCAAGCCAACAGCTTTTGTCTACCAACAGGGGCTTTAGGAAAGCAGAGTGTTCCCAGACAATTCCCTGCTTCAAGCAACCCCAGAGCAAAGTTATGGATGAGATAACAATGTCCTGTGAGTCCTTTTGTTTCTGAACTTCCAGGTGCACATCTTGTATTATATGGCTGAGCAACATAAATGTTAGAATTTGGTTCAAATCCCTTTCGTTATTTTTAGAAAGATACATAAATATTGCAGGGATGCAGCTGTAGACCAGTTCGTTTAACATCAGCTCATGCTGCCAGTGTGTTCCTTGGGTTCATTTAGCAGGGGGTGGATGTTTTAAGGAAGAGACAAAGCATCTTCTTTGAAAAATTAGAGATTGTGTGGGCGAGAGGACTTCCTTTTGGATTTTATAAAAGAGAATGGAATATTCTTCTCTTGTAGACTTTAAAGGAGAAGTATTGTGTGTATAAAGTTTAAAAAAAACAAAAAAACTGTTGAAAGTATTTGGTACAGGGATATAGGACTGGTTATTCCTACCTCTCAATATTGTTTCTGTGAGGAGCACCAGCCCAAAGAAAATGGATTCGGCCAGCCTTCCTTTTGGCTTCAGCACCATCTTTAATACAGAATTAGTTCAGGACTAATCTGGCAAATGAAAACTGTACGAGCTGTAGCTCTTCAACGAAAATATATTGTAAAGTAGGAATAGTCACTCTGACCTCCCTGCCCCAGGTACTTTCCATTTTTAAAAAGTAGATTTTGAGTGTATAGTAATCCTTTAAATTATTTCAAACTGTGCCCTGATTATCTGAAAGATCCACCTTTATCTGTTGTACTGTCCTATACACCATGTGCAACATCTCTAGTCTACGGAGTAGAAGAAAGGAATCAAAGAGAAGAAGAGAGGGAATGGGCAGGGCCAGCAGGCTCAGTTTGCCTACCCAAACTGAGCTTTTTACAGATAATAAACAGTATATGATGGTGTCTAGGAGAAAACCAGAAAAATCTCTGAAAAAAGGATTTTATTGGTAGATATTAAAATGAATAAAGAGGATTTCGAAAAGACATGTAACATGTACGTACATGAAAAAAGAGGGAGGCGGTAGGAGCTCTTGGTCAGAGGTTTGGTAGTGAATGAGTTACAGATTTAAGATTACGGTGCTGGGTATGTTAATGGAGTCCCGTGGGAGCATTATTACCCCTATTAGCAGAGGTTATGTCTCCTTTGGGAACCCTTATGTTGATTAAGAACAAGGTGTGGCCAAGTAGTGGCCAATGTGAACTGTATCTAAGGTTATTAAAATAAAGCAAATAACCCCTGGATTTAAGTCCCTTGAGAATTTTCCCACACATTTATTGAGCAATTCTATGGCTGTGAGCTATGTAAAATGGCTGCCTCCTATCTAAAAAAAACAAATTAGAGACTTTAGCTCTGTATTAAGGGGCATCTTATCAGGGTCGGCCTTTGATATGGGCAACCTGTGCGGCAGGTTGCATTACCAGGGGGGCACCAGCCGGGAGTCTTAGCTCGTGGACCTGTAGGCCAAAGTTATGCATCAGTGGCATAGCCCCCGAGTTATGGTCCTGCAGATCAAATGTTGGTATCAGCACCACCCCAAAGACAAAGCTCCAACACTTGTAAGCCTTACTTAAAATGTATGTGTGCTTTTTTGTCTGTGCATTTAGTGCATTACGTGTTATATATACAAGCACACACTACAAGCAGCATTCAGCAGCGTATTGTGTGTGCCCGGGGGGTGTTTTGGAGGGGGTGCTAGGGGCTGCTGATTTCCCAGGTATAAGTTACAGTTATAGATTAGTTAGCAGTGATAACTTTTTATGTAGGGTTGCTTATTTGTTGATTGGTTTAGTTGGTTTGGTTCCCTATTAAACACTTTTTAGTGTTTTTTTTAATTATTAGAGAATAAGCATTTAAGCATTTGTTCTTATGAGGTATGCAAATTTAGTATATATATATATATATATATATATATATATATATATATATATATATAGCTTATAAGTAACCTCAGCAGTTTAATGACCTAATAAGGTAAACCAGCCTGATAGCAAACTAACAAGTGGAGAAAGCGCTAGCGACTGTCTCTTCTAATCATGTCTACAAAACCTCTTTGCTGGGAAGAAACCCAAATACTTCCAGCCCCAATCAGCACCGGCATTTATACTGAAAGCCGCCCCCACCCCTGTATTCTGAACAGTTGCTAATATGTCACCAGTCAAATACAACATTGCTGATATCTGTAAAAGGTTATGTTCTCCGAATGCCAAATATTTCCCAAAGTAAACAAACTCCATCTAGTAAAATCCTTCATTAGTTATTAAGTGGGTTTTTTTGTCAGGTTTTTCTATATTGTTTGATAGGTGGGTGGCCAAAACTAAACAAAACTCCGTCTACATTCCTGTGCTCATCTGGCTAAATTTGGGCTACAGTGTCCCAAGGTTCTATGGATATATCAGTTTCCATGCAGTCTCTTCTCTTGGTTACAGGGAACACGGAAGTGGGTTTCAGTGATTTGGACCCCCTAAGAATGTTATACCTAATATTCCACCCCCCCCACAGACACACACACATTCGTTCTTTTTTTTATTTCTCTAAAATGTGAAATATCTCTGGTAAGCAGAAAGACCACTAAAGCTGGCCATACACTAGGCAGACATTAGGCCAGGTACACACGAAGCAAGCACTCGGCCGGGACAACTGTCCATCGGACGCAGCAAATTTGCGAATGATCGATCATGTGGTCCCATAGGGAACCGCACGATGGATCGGAATTTACCAACATTAACGAATGGACGATCAAGGTCGGTAGCCGAAAAGTGCCGTGAATCGGTCGGTCAGCTGAAAATATCTGCTGGTGTGTACCCAACCTTAGATAGATTTGAGATATTTATCTAATGTCTAAAGATCAAATTTTACTAGCAGTGGTTTTTATCTTGAGATGTTCCTATCTGACCCATTCATTTTGTGATGAAATTTATTGTATGAAAGAATAGGCTAGGCGGTTCTAGATAGATTGGACATTTACCTTATGAGAGATTGGACATCTGTCTAATGTCTTAAGGTTCATACAAACCTGAAGATTTGTACCAGACCCCCGAGCCCAACGAACACCCGTGTCAAACTGCCTGAAACAGCCAATAGTCACGCGTGTGTATGCGTTCGCCCAGGGGTCGTTTGGCAATCCGCCTGACATTTTCGGATTTTTTCGATCCGAAGAACATAAACTTTAAAATTAGTAAATTCTAGAAATTTTAAATTTAAAATTGTTACTTTTCAAAAATACTTTGTGGAATGCCAAAACATCTGGTAGTGACGGTGTTTTTTAAAGTCCATTTCCCAGATCCGTGAGCCATTTACAGTAACTTACCATTGCTATGTACCTTCATTTTAGGCAGAACTTTTCAACTCCCATTGACTTCAACAGTCCTGTTTGCAGATTTTTGATTTTTCCAAAAATCTGGAAATCTGCAAGTGGAACGGATTTCAGTGAGTTTGGCCATCTCTATTTACAGTATAACAGTGTTTCCCAATACACCCTTTACAATAATACAACAAATAGGTCACACAAGATCAATTGCACCTGATGAAAGTCAAGTCTGAAACATGTCGTGCTATATCCCCTATATTAAAAGTATATTGGGATCTCGTGTGTCCTATTTGTTGCTGTATGATAAAAAAATTGAGGACTTGGTGGACCTCTTCCACAAAATTGAGCCCAGTTGAATACACATTGAATACCTGCTGTCTTGGGTCCCAGTATTTTGATTGCCTTTACAATACTACTCTAACATCAATGCTATGTAAATACTGATGCGCTTAAAGGAGACATCCAGGATTTAATTTAAGCATACTAAATGCTAATATAAACAAATACATAAACACTTATTTGCAGGTTCTGGTCCAGAGTTGGGTTGTTGGTAGCAGGCCATCATTTTGCAGTGTGTGGGGAAAACATATTTACAGTAGATTACTTCCTTATAAAGTGCTTGGGTGGATGTCGACCCTTCATCAGGATTATAAATCCATCAGTTTTTCACATGTTTCTCATAACCAATCAATACAATGTTTTATTTATATGCTGAGGGGGGTGAGTAAACTGAATAAACCAGCATGTTGTTACTGGAAAGCATTTGGATAATGCATTTTCCCCTGATATGTATGAGATTTATTACAGTCTTTTCCCATAGGCCCCATAACACTCTGTAAATGGTGGCCCTCATTTATGAAATATTGTTTGTTTTACAGCAGCTGAAAAATCCAAATAAATTGCAAATCAGTCCACACTGTGTGATTGGGTCACACTAGGAGTAAGGGATAAATCCTAGCCAGGGAACTAGCATTGTTTTTCTATTCTATTTCATAGGGTGAACATTGGTTCAGCTGATGCCCAAACTAATGGCGCCTGTACGGTGTCCATTTATAAAAAAGAAACATGACTGATACATGAGTTATAAAACATAAAGAATGAACCATGATTCTGATGGACACCGTACACCTGAACCTCTCAATGTAAAAATGTATAAAACCATTTACTTGTCCTGATTCAGTTTTCTGTTTCTCTTCTTCCAACAATGGTGAGGAGAGAATATACTCCTGTCACAGCTCTCTGTCAAGAATTCCATTAGAATCAATCAAGATGACCTTCAGATATAGAGGACCATAGGAAAGAGAAAGAATTACAACCTCTTTCCTATCGTTTAGGTGAGTAAAAGCTATTTTAATGTTGACCTTTAGTAAAGCCAGGTACACATACTAGTGATAAAGCCCCAATACCAGTCAGTGTGTGTAACCAAAATTTTCCTCAGCCGCGGTTGAGGGCAACACACAAACCCAAGAGTTCCCCCTATGCTGTGTATATGCTGTGTATATGCTGTGTATAGAATGAATACTCGGGACTGTGTGTTTCCTGATCTTTTAAAAATGACAGATCCTGTTTGTCATTTTTCATAAACCTTTCCTGTGTTTTATTTCAACACAAAATATATTATTTGTATGAGCTTAGCAGTTGTGCTATGGCCTTAAGGCTATTCTATAATTACTTTTATTTCATCCTAAAAATGTATCTTGGGAGTACAGGTAAAATGTGCGAGAAGGAACAATAGTTTAAATTATAAAAGCTTGTAGAATGTCTACCAATAATATTCATAAAAAGTAGAAATAAATAAAGCAGGGAAATAAGAAACTAAAAATTAGTACAGATAAAACAAATAAGAACTTCACATCTACTAGTAAGAAAGGTCATTTTGCAGTACAATAAAGGGCATGTTCACCCCTAAAAACCAAAAAACTGTTCACTTGTCAGTTACCTGCCCCCCAGTTCAACTGATATATTCACATCATTGGATGTATTATTAACCAGATATTTATGGATAAAAATTAAACATTGTATCTCACAACACAGATTGTCCATTCAATGCTTATAGACTACCTTACCTGTACCTAAACACTTTAATTACATGGGTCACACTCCTGATGATATTACATTTTTTGTATTGGGAAAAATAGGCAAGATGCCAAGTTTTTGTGCCCAAAAGGCCTTAATAAAGATTATGACATATGTTTATTTATGATAAGCCTTAAAAATGTTTGAAGAAGACAAACATTGAGGGTCGCACTACAAAGAATAATTTATTGATTAGTAACCACACATCATATAACAACGTTTCAGGGAGTATAAACGTGCCCCCTTCCTAAGGTGAAAAAATGTTTGCCTTTTATAGAAGATTTACCTGTCATCATTATATATATTAAGCCTGATGATTAGGAACATGTGACTGTATGAGATGTTAAAAAGCATGTGCTTTAGGCCTTTAGGCTGAGGCCACACTACAACTCCAACTCCACTGCAAATCCGTCAATTTGCTCTTATCAGAGTGCATGCGAATCCTGGTCCCAGGCTCTGTACCCCAATAACTAGATGGGTATTTGGTTTAAAGACTTTAAGGGTGAACAGATAGAGTATAAAATATAAATCATTTGTATAAACCGTGTCTCTATAAAGCCAGGTGGCCCGACTCAGACATTCGATTACTGTTGGCAAGTAGCATCGGATGAACCTCCGACCAATTTGGCCAACAATCCTAAGTACATGGTAGCACACGTCAGCACCATTTATTGATCCGGCAAGGTGGCTCATAAAATATGCTGTCAGGAGCCAACACATATAAGATTTCCGCCAAAATCCATTGGTCTTTAAAGGGCAACTAAAGCCACAGAACAACACTGAACCAGAAGGCAGAACACCTTGATATAAAACCAGTAACCTGTGTCTTACCTCTCATTTTGATACAGGCTCTGGGAAATTTACCTAAATAACATATGGTTTGTGCTTTACTTCTCAGCATTCTAGTATCAGACAGTTTGGTCAACGACCATTATGTTCTGCACATGCTCAGTCCTTAGCTATGGCAGAAACTTGTTACAGTTGGTCACACCCATTAATAATATCTAGCCAATCCTTTTACAGGACAGATAAAGCAAGGAAGCATGTGACTGAGGTCAGGAGGTGTGGTCTGACACTGCACATTCACACAGATACTTCATCCAGTTCTTAACAGGCTTTGATTTACTTTAACAGAGTTTACTAAAGTGGAATTTTATAGTTTATTTGTGTTTTTAGGGGGGTTGTTTTCAGATTCTGGAGTATAAAAAATTGGGTTTAGTTCTCCTTTAAGTGTTCATTGAAAGCTTTGGGTGAAAGTATCAGACATATTTACGTGGCTTTACACGTAATAAAGGTCTTAATACCAGACTGAAACGTTGCTGTTTGCACATGGAATAATAAACATGTTTTTTCACAAGACCCGAGAGTGCTCCATGTTACATACGGTAATATATGACTACAAATAATAAAGGACAAAATTGGAAGAAGAATTGAAACCACAGAAAGCTGAAATTCCACCTGTGATGTCACATTGATGTCTGTCTTTTGATATAGATGTAAATGCTACATACAGTCTGATTTATAAGGGTAGCAATATACAGAGTTTATTTCCCTCCAGGTAAAACATCCATTTAAAGGGCATCTATAGTGAAAAAAACACATTGCCCCTTTGCAAAGTTAAATTCATGTACTCTGTGCTGCCTTAATCCTATATCTGTCACTGACTCTGTTTAACCATGGTTTCAGATCTGTGTGCAGCACTCCCCCCTTCCCCCCCCCCTCTGTTACCTCCTCCATGTCTCAACTCCGGCTAACCGACAAGCTTATCATGTGCAGTAGGACTTAAATGTTCAACATCCTGAAAAACACACCCACGCACAGTGGCCAATAGAAAGCAAGCTGTCCTGAAGACACGGAAGAAGAAGGAGAACAGTAAAGTTTTCGATCTCTCACTTTGTGACCCATCATCACTCAGTGAAAGCTATTAAGAAGGGGGGTCATGTGCAGCCTTATATCTACCATCAAAGCTACCTCTCCCCTGCTAATGCTCTTATCTCTATGTTTATTACAGAGCAGGGAAGGGGGATCACGTCACAGGGATTTGTTTGACAGTCCAAGTAGGAGTAGAGGAATGCAATCACGTATTCTTCTAATTGGTGTATCTCAGGAAGGAATCTGAAAAAAGTGAAGTTTGTGGGAATTATAGAACACATGGAAAGAAAGAAAAAAAAGTTCATTTTCCCACTATAGATGCCCTTTAATCTATTAATAAATATTTAATACTTACCTTGCTAATTAACATGTGATATACATTAAATCCAATGGCCCACCAGTCTATTGATCTTGTAGCTGGTTTCATTTCCCATAATTCTGGGGCCACACCACTCCTAAATTTAATCCATGTAGAAGATTCCTAAACAAAGAATGAAACATTTAAAGTTACCAACAGACGTCACTTTTATGTCATTATTATTGTTGTTCCCTTGTTTTATTTTAGACTTAGAGACGTAGATCAAATTAATTAGTATTTACAAATTCAGTATTTAAACATTTAAACTAAATGATACATTTAGCCATAAACCAATCAGTTGTGGTCTATGTAACTGAGGTTTTAATTGTCCTTTAAACAAAACACCCATGAGCCAATTTAGAAGTATAAACGACATACTAACGAATCCATATACTGACTGTATCCAGTATTTCCAGTGCCCTGTATCCGGGCTTTTAAAGATATAGATATTTTGAATGTTTCTAATAAGTTTTGCTTTATAGGCCCTGTGGTAGTGTCAGTACACTGATATGGTTATTAATGTTACCATTATTACTATAGAAATTCTGCAGTACTGCAGTATATATACAGGAGACGTCATTATATCCACTTTAATATAGTTATATTACTGAGTGAAGTCAATAACATGTAATACTCACATTGTTCCCACAAGAGATATTGGCCCATTGTAAAGCTGACATCCTAAATTTCCACCGGGGGCAAATTCCACGAATAGATGTTCTTTATTATCCATGGGATGGAGCTTATATAGTGCATAACAAATGGATTTTCCTCTGTACGAGTCCGTCCAAAACCCTCTTTTCTACATTAAATCTAAACAAAATTAAATAGATGAAAAAGTCACACCAGTTACATTTCTAAAGATGAATGGGAGGAAATCAGCAATTCCCTTATAATTCATATTATAGAGAATTACCACATAGAATTCCACTGACCTTTCCTTCAATGTTTCATCTCTAACATTTTTTCTCTATATTATTTTTTTAAACATTGTTTCCGGATTCTTTGTGCATTGCCAAGCAAACCTGGAATAAAAGAATATTTAATGGCTTTTCCTCTGCAGGGTAACAATGCGGATCATTATAATTACTGTCCAAATAACTCAGGAGTAATATCCTTTATTCAGCCAATATCCTTTATTCAGCCATTGACAAAACCTAAACTCCTTTTTGGGTGGTTCAGTGTTCTTCTTAATACTGAAATAAAAGAATTAACAATTGAATATAATTGGTGCATCATTAACCAATCACAACTGACACAGAAGTGTATCATAAAAAAAAACCCTCCATATTGCAGTTCTAGGTATCTATATGAGGTTTTTTATATGTCACCCCTGGGAATAGAGGGTAAAATAGCAAAAATATGCTTGGTAACATGATCTAAACCTTACTGTACTAAAAATTATATGTCCTATACTAATTCATTAATATTACACCAGGAAGAAAGCCATTAAAAGGCTCGGGTAGGTAAATGCCATGTTATATGATATTAGAAGATATTGTTAAAGGACAACTCCACCCTCATAAGAACATCTTTTAGAAAGAATGGCCTCTTTAAAATATGTTGACATATCATAGTTTGTCCTATGAATTCATTACTGTATGCCTGCTATGCTTCTGGATGCCTCATGGAAATTTAACAATTTAGAAACCTGTACTGAGCCTGTACTGAGCCTGGGCATGCTCAGAAGAGGCAGATGGGAGATTAACATTCAGTCATTGGCTGTGATGTCAACTGTCAAATCCATAACTGACAGTTGCTAACTGGAAAAACCAGGAAGCAGAAACAGGAGAAACAGGACATTGTGCAGGATTTCAGTTTAGACTTATATATTTCACATTTCAAACTATTACCGTTTAGGGTTTTGGGGGGTGATTTACCTGCATGTAAGTTTTCATTTTGGGGCTGGACTTGCCCTTTAAATTCCAATTTACTTACATCAAATTCCCAAGAATTAGGCTATGTGTTTTCAGGTTTGGCTTCTTTTTTGACAGACTAAATATAGAAAAAAAAATTATTTGCAAAACTATTTTGCCAAACACTGGAGTGGTACATTACAAAGCACAATTACACATTCATTACATGGAAATCAATATTTAACATTTGTAAGATTTATAACAGTACAGATACCCTGAGCGGACTTACCATGAATTCATTCTTGTCTATTTCTTTAACAAGAATGGCAACAATCTTTGGATTTAATCACTCATTTAGAGTTGGAAATTCGTTGATACCTGTAAAAACAAATTGAAGATTACATACCTTGTTATAGGTTCCCTATAAGATCTGTACTCACAGAAACATCACAAAATGAGGTTATAGCAATGCTTAGAGAGAAATCAAAATTTTTAGATTTTTCATTAAATGTCTTGCAATTTGCAATCTAACAAGTAGAAATCTCTAGCTAGTGTTTAGAGTTTGAAGAGAAAGAAAGTTCCTATTTGTAGGTAATACTTTTTATCCCACACTTATCATCCCCAAAAACTCCCCTTCCACAATACTTACCTTTCTTTCGGGTGTTCCTTTATAGCTTTGTGAGTTCTATGTGAGCTCACATAGCCATAAAGCAGATAAGCAGTGTAGGAAAGGAAGAGTGGTAGAGAGCGACAAGGGGGTGACTTCAAGTTGAGATTCCTTTTCTCAGGCCTGCCAGTGTAAATAGCGGATGCTATTTTAGAGATCATCTCCCTGCTCTTATGAATAAAGTTATCTGTTTTTGAATTTTTATGGGGATTGTTTATTTTATGAGATTTATGTTGGACTGTCTGTATTAGGCAATTGTTTATCACTTCCCTATATTATTTAATTGGAAGGAGGGTATTTATATTATTAATATTCTATATTGACTTACCATGCAGTATACTTGCTTCTTATTTGAACAGATACTCTTCCCCTTTCTATTTTAGGAGAGGTTGGTCCAGAAACTGCAGATACAAATGGTAAATGATGGTTTAACTACACAAGCTGTTTCAATGTCAGCAGTAACATTGTTATAGTAATGTCCCATAGTTGGTGGGTTTAACACAGATCACAATCCCCTGGTGGTTCTCTAGCTTCTTCCATTGGAAACATGTTTTGCTCTTAAAGATAAAGAACCAGGCACTCAACCATCATATGAGATTAATAAAAGCAATTCCTTCATTGTGAAACACTGGGAGAAACAACGTGCAATTGTGAGCTATTAAAAACCTTTAAATACATATATAACACATATGTCCTAAATGGTATAGTAGACCCAGAAATCCTGGTTGGTACATACAGCCTATGCATAATATCTGAAAACCCATATACTCATCTGTCAAGCAGTCAGCGGTCACTGTCACCAGTCAACATGGGGTATCATGGAGTTTGGCAGAGGGAGACCAATAATCCAAGAAGAATCACATAGAGAGATCGCGGTTGAGGACGCTTCCTCATGTATTGGGGCAATGTCCACATGTTCAGATCTTTCGAGGAACAACGTTGGAATCCTGCAAATGTTAACACATAAGAATCAGAAAACAAGTAATTTGCAATAATAATTAAAACACATTTTATATTTCCTGGCTATGGGAAATCTAATGTGTATCCTGCATTATTGTCAGAGATCAATGCAGAGAGTCCTATCTGATTTACAGTGTCTAATGATGGGATAAGGATACACTAATTCTATCTCACTGTATATACTTCAATACTGCAATGTGATAAGCTCTCTGTGCCTCTGACTGTGTTGTAGGAGAAAGGAAGACATATCCTAAATCTGCAACACCTTAGTGTGGCATAGTGTGGGTTTTGCACAAATAACTGCCTCTGGGTCTGATACTCTATCTCTAACAGTGGGGACTGGGGCGTAGCTACCTGGGGTGCAGGGGATGCGCCTGCACCAGGGCCCTTGGCCAAGAAGGGGACCCATTTTGTGCTAAGGTTCCACATCTACCAGTCTGTGTGCCAACTGTTTTACAAGTGGTCTGTGTACAAAGCATTTTTACCATTGTCTGTGTGCCAAGCATTTAACCAGTTTCTGGCTGTGTGCAGTGCCAGTTTCCCAACCAGTTTATCAGTGTCTGCATGCCAAGCATTTAACCAGTCTTTGTGCCAACTTTTTTACCAGCGGTTATATACAAAGCATTTTACCACTCTGTGTGCCAAACATTTTACTAGCGTCAGTTGGTTAGTTAGTTTAGAAGGTTAGAGGATCTAAGTTTAGAAATACTGTTTGAATCTGATTGGATAGTTTTGCTAGGTGTAAGGGTAAAGTATGTTTGTCTGATTTAAAATGAGGGCCTTGAAAAAAATCTTAATGATGAATTAGGATGTTTTTTATGGAAATGATTATTTGGTTTGCGCTGCCGATTTGTGCTTGTGGCAGTGTTGGTAGCCCATGCCCAAATTTTGTATCAGGACCCACAAGTCTGTAGCTATGCTTTACAATTAGTATGTACTATGTATACAAGCAGCGCTTTATAATTACATGTATACATTCACATCAGGCCCTGCCCCGAAGAGCTTACAATCTAAGCACATTTATTTGACACATTTATTTGTGGAGGAAACCCACACAAGCACAGGGAGAACATACAAACTCCTTGCAGATGTGTCCAAGGGTGGATTTGAACTCAGGATTTTAGCAATGAAAGACATCAGTGCTAACCACTGAGCCACCGTGCTATTGGTAAACTGTATGATCTATACACACACATAGCGGCACCCCATGCTGTGAGCAGGATGATATGTTTTATATGGGCCTGACAAACTGGGGCCCTCTGCTGGTCTGGTGAAGGACCAGGACCCAGACCCCACACACACTGTCAAAATAAAACTTGTATCAGACTCTGAGTGACTGCAGTGGAGAATGGTAAGGCAACAATTGTAGGACAGAAAATTTGCCAGGATTTTAATTTGTTTTGTTTAGTTTTTCACCAGACACTGTTAATTCATATAGGTGCTCCCACACCATCTCACAAACAAGCACTCGTACACTGTCTCTCAGACAGGCACTCCCACACTCTCTGGAAGGCACTCCCACACTCTCTCTCAGACAGGCAATCACACACTCTTACACAGGCACTCTGTCAGGTACTCACAAACAGAGGCAGGCACTCACACACCAACAGGCACTCACAAACATCAACAGGCACTCACACACACAGGCAATCACACAGACAGGCAATTACACAGACCCACAGACAGGCACTCACAAAGACAGTCAAACACACAAACAGGCAGTAACTCACACAGACAGGCAAACAGACAGACAGACATTAACTTACACAGGCAGGCAAACAGACAGACAGACTAGAAAACTCAAATATAAACAGGCAAACACACAGAGAGGAAAACACACGATAAACTGATCATCTTGTGTGAACCTTAGATCAATGCACTGAATTCCTTAGAATTTAAATTAATGTCAATTTTGCAGTTACCTGAAAGGTGTTTAAACTTCACCCCCAAATCTTTTTTGGGTCACCCTCCTCTGTACCTGAATTGCCTTTCTTTGCATTTCCATTCAAATTAATGGCCCCCTTTTTAAATCTCAAATATAACATTGCAGGTTATGGTGCAGGGAAGTATAAAACCAATTTATAACCAAAGTTTTATTTTTCAGGTAACATGAAAACCAATAAATATTAAACCTGTTCCTTTTGATTTCTGAAACAAAATATGTAATGCCACACTATGAAGAATCACATAATCTTAATCACATGTACTAACATGATTTAGGCAAGGGCACTAATCTCAGTCAATCTGCAGATCCACTCTGCATTGACCAATCAAAACAGGTCAGTGTATAAATATTAGTGAATTAAACCTCTAAGATTTCCATGAATTCATCCATCTTCACAAATCTGGTATGTATTGGAGAACGAAGTCAGCTGGATTTGCCGCATTGTTTTAAGAGGATTTAAAACCATTATGAAAATCAACAAGATGACTGGAACCTTTTCCACTAACAGATTTAAATCTAAGGAAGTACAGTTTAAGTGAATTACAGGGTCTTCCCAAAGATAACATTCTTGTTTCTGTTACACACTTTAATCAGATAATCAAAGCCTGACAGTGACACTAGTAGGCACAGGGACCACAGCTTCACTGATAAGCTGCACATGAAAGCTCAGTTTACTATATAGAATCTTAATCTTTGATCTTCCCATTAATTGTAGAATTGCTAGGAAGGTAGGAAATGTGGTTTCTTCCCTCCCCTGGGCCTCCAATAAGGACAAATATAATATTTATATATAATATATATAATGTTCCCTCAATGTTTAGAGCGATCATGTGACAATGTTCTTGCTCATTCTTATTTTTTCTTTTCTCAAGCATGCACCTCTTTTGAATGTATCCAGGCTTTGATGCCTATTGGGCAGGAGCATGGGTTGGTTTCAGTGTGATTGTCCCTAATAGAAAACGCATAGGAAGGTAGGAATAGAATTTTCTATCTCCCTAACTACAGAATTAATGGGCAGATTGAATTTTTTTCAGTATAATTGCCCTTCAAGGAATTGCCTGGGTCTATAAACATATACATCACTTTAGCATGCCCCCTGAAGCAAAAATAGCTTGTACCTTGAAATAAAAATGTAATTTAGAGCATCACAGTAGTTCTGCTCAAATCACTTCTACATATATTGATCCTGTGGGACACATCCTGTTTCATCACCGTCACAGCAGCCATTATTGCTCACTGGGTATAATGCAAGGATGTGCCTTGTTTAGAGTGCAATGGGCTGGATGGGGGTTTTTAACAGAATTTTTTTTTAAATCAATTTAACAAAAAATATTTAATTCTGCAGCATTAAATAATGTTGTAAAATAAGGGAATCAACATTACAATAAAGTTTGAATCTAATTTTTGTCCCCAGTAAAAAAAAAATTAAGAAAGGAAGAAAAGAAAGAGAGAAAGAAAGAAAGAAAGAAAGAAAGAAAGAAAGAAAGAAAAAGAAAGAAAGAAAATGAAAGAAAGAATAAAAGAAAAGAAAGACATATATTATATAAAATGTATTTATAAAGGATCTGTGTTTGTATTTGACCAATGGATCTCTTAAAACTATCAAGAGCTTATGCAATATAAACATTCTTGTGGCTGAGACTGAAACCTTTTAAGGATCCAAAAATAGAGGAACGATATCTTGAAAAGCCTCATGCCCCATTAGGCAAACCAAGAAAATCGATGGATTAATAGCAAGTGGAAAGGTGCTAGTAAAAATCTGAGCTGATATTCTATAAAATGTAACAGTGTTTTCAAGGAAAAACGTCCTTGTGTAGCCACACAATCTATAATACCTGTTTAAAAGGTAAATATAACTCGGAACATTTGTCCTTCCAGCAGCAAAGAACATTATTATTTGTTACATCATATAGATCGTACGGTAATATTCATTTACTCGTTTACTTTTTTTTTTTTTTTTTTAAAGTCCTTGCTGGTTAATTCCTTCAGAAAATCATGGCTGTATTCATTCCTGTCAAATATAAGAAAACGTTTACTAGGGATTTGAGAATAGGAAGATCTATTGTAGATTTCTGAGATTGTTTGATCTTGACATTTCCTTCTAAAGCCAGTATAAAGTTGATTAAAGGACAACAATATCAAAAAAAATAATATTACCCCCATTACATGTCCACACTTCCAGCAGCTGAAATCACTTATTCTCATTTACAACCGTGCTGCTCTCCCTTAGATATCACACAACAAAGATGAGTGCTAAAAGCCTGCCTCCTTGACGGCCCAGGGCCATCATTAATATATCACTTGTCATTGGCTGGTGGGAATGTATGTTACAACCTCTCTCCTCCTCTGTCAGTCAAACAAACTTGAACTGTTCGGTTGCTAATATACAGCCTACATAATCAAGCAGATCAAGCATGGGTGGAGAAGTGTTTTCTCACACACTAGCTTTGAGTGACAGTTAGCGACAGACAGAATTGTTACGCCCCCTTCACAGCATGGCTAATTGAAGGCAGAGAGAAGCTCGAAATCAGGAAAAAAAACGTATGGGGAGGGCTGCATTTTACTCTTTTGAAAGCAGTTAAACAAAAAAAATAAATTGAGGCAATACAGTTATCCTTTAATCTTCCATTGTTGTTAAAATATATAAAAATAAATAATTATATTTATTTTTATTGTGTGATTGCATTGTTATAATGTACATACAGCATGATGTAAAGGGCCTGTAACTAGAAGTATAACTCAGTAAGCTATTAGTAATGTACCTGCAAATCTCTTTGTATATCTTCGCAGTTTTGTGTATGCACTCTGATTGGTGGAGCTCGGTGACCCTGGTGAGGTCATTAGAAAGGTGTTCATATCACATACAAAAAGTAAATCTGGTGGGTAGGAAATGTACTGGACACTTTTTCCTTAGTACGTTCCTTGGATCAATTTCCACAACAGAATAAATATGAAGTATGGGTTCATCATGTAATATTTGGCACCCAAATTACATTTTACTGAACCTTGTGCTCTTAAAAATGGGTCCCTTATTCCTGTTGCTTAAATTGTATATCATTCTTAAATGGGAGTGCCTACTGCAGCCAGGCAGTGCAGGGAGTTGCAGTTTTTAAACATCTGGAGGGCCACAAGTTTGACGTCCCTGCCATAGGGAGTAATAGCTGAAATCAGCCACTCAATGCAAATGAGCAGACACTGATCAAACCAATTGAAAATAACACTCATTGGTTAAAAATAAAGGTAATTGTGCTTCAGTGATTGAAATATGGCAAAAAAAATGCTAGTCAGCTAATACACAGCACAATTCCATTTAATGTAAGACATGAAAGAAATAACACAGATCAATAGCACAGAACCAGATCACTGCTAATTTTGTGCTGTGCTGTGACCACAGCTGTTCCCTTGGCAAAGTAAATAACTTGCAAAAAGCAGCATCTGGTTAATTATCCTCACTATCTACACTAATACTTGTCTAGCAGATGTCACTGACTGAATGTCATGGGTATAGGGAACTAAAGTCTTTAAAGGGAAATTCTCATTGGGAGACAATCACTTTCCTAGATGCTTGTTCATTACACCAGATATGTGTCAAATGCAAAGAGCTAGGTAGGCAACTAAACATACCGAGCAGTAGATGGAGCTTTACTCATGCACTGTTTTGAAGGGGATTGGATCCATCTTTCCAGTAGGCTTATTCCACAAATCATTTTATCTGACTAGCATATGGCAGGGAGTGGGGGTACAAAATCACATGCATAGGTGCTTCCATAATGCAAAAAGGCAAACATATGAGCATTGATCTGGTGTCCCATCACTGTTTCCTTTTTGTATTCACGTTGGTGGGGGCATTAAATAGGTGAACAGCAGGTAAAGCTGCTGCCTTGGGATATTGTTTGTAAGGGTATCTTGGAACTTGCGCAGTATCCTAGATGAGCAAGATGGCAAGGGTAGAATGGTAAGATCTCTCTAACTCAATTAATTCAATAATTAGCAATAGGCACAGATATGGACTTATCCCTAAATAATGTCCAGTGATTAAACAAGTGAATTATTCACTTTTCCATATGCATCAATCCCTAAAGGAAATGACCTATTGCCAAACACGTAAACGTATGTATTCTAGAAAGTGAAAAACAAGATGGAGGATGGAGAAGAATACGTCCCCTGAATAACAAAGCAATGGGTACCACAAGAGATTAAAACTAAAGTCTCCCAGGAAACTAGAAATGGCAAAACATGTCTGAAATGTATTATTTTGGATACATCATATGAGGATGAGAAATGAACAGGAAAGAAGAACAATTAGATAAATGTGAATAATCGATGCTACTGTAATGGAAATGATCCACTGGGTCACCAACACTGCAGATCTCTACATAAAAAACAATCCAGGTTTAATGTGACTTATAGATGCAAGTGTACAAGAAAAAGAATGATGTTTTAGCAGCTCCCTCATCATGAATACAATTTTTAGCAGGTTGATACTACTGTCCAATAGGGAGAAATGGCTTTTGTAAGTGTTTTGAAGGGAATGTTCTTAGATTCTGCTGATCTGATTTCAGGTCCCTAAACTAGTTAACCATACCTAAGGGCAATATAGGACTTTATCAGAAGCAAAAACAGTAGAGGGTTGCACTCTCCTGAGGAAGGGGCACTGTTTTGATGTGTGATCACTAATAAATCTAATTATTTTTGGAGTGCGATCCTCTACTGTTTTTGCTTCTAATATACTTGATCCACCAAGGGTTGGATTTTTGAGGCGTAGGCACCCATACTTGGATTGAGTGCAGATGACTGTATATTTCTAGATTTCAATATAGGACTTTAATACATGTACATGTACTGACCTGTCAAACTTCTAAAGCTATTAACACAGATGGTTTCTATAAGATGAGTTTTCCTGTGGAAAGAAGGTTGCTATTGTTATTGTGAAAGAGGCAAGTTTAGAAGCTTTGCAATATAAAAGGCACTTTAAGATTGTGGACTTCTTCACACCAGTGATTCTGTAGTGTGATGGGAAGAGATCAGAAGTTTATTTAATGTTTCATATCACTGTAATTTTCCTATAGAACTGTTGACATGCAAATATTGATGGTATTAGTGTTATGATAATGTATAGCCAACCTATTCATATCACAATCAATAATAGTTGTATTAAAGGGTGAGCTGCAAAAGCCTTTATGTTAAGCTGGGTACACACTTTAACCATAAAGGGGGAGCTATTGTTAAATTGGATGGAATCGGCCCTTTATCATTAAAGTGATAAGTGCAAGTCATTACCTTCCAAAAATTTCCATTAGCCGCTGTCACCCCCTGAAGTAAAGTATAGGAAGTCGGCCAAGACCAAAGGCAACGTGGCAGTCCCAAATTTCTCCCTATTCTTTATATATTTTGTTTGACGTATTTTAAAGATCATGACAGTAAATTTCTTAAACTGGCCAGAAAATTGCAATAGATTATATATATTAGATTTTAACATTTAACTACCCAACATTCCTGTTACTTTCCCCGTACTATCCCATTCATTTTGTAACTAAAAGCAAAATGATTGGTCCAGTACAAGTCTATAAATATTGATGGTAGAGGCCAATAACCAGGATAGTCACAAGCATTTTAATGCAGTGGTTTTATTGTGAAACGCACATTTCTCAACCTGAATGGACCTTTCTCAATTGTGATAGGTGCAAGGTACCAAACATAATATAAAACAATAAACAGGAAATGAGGTCAGAGGGGAGGAGTAAAAGTCCAAGTCTCCTCTCCATGGTTGACCGTGATAGGAACAGTCTATGAATACCTACTGCACAAGGTCTTGGGTGCCTGGTAGAACTGAACATATACAACACAACAGTAATATTACATCAACATATAACAAATGGAAGGCCCCAGAAACTACAAACGGGTGTCTACATACCAAGTCGTGTGATAGGGCTCAGTAAAAAAAATGATATTGATAATAGTAAAGTCTGCAAGGATACATTTAACCTTATGTAGTGAATGAGAACTTTAAGGTGATCTATATTGACAAGAACGGAAGACTAATATCTAGAGGGAAAACAAATGGTCAGTATCCCCAAATACCATAACTCACAATATAATACAACATTACACTGTATAGAAAACATTTAAGATTCCAGTGGTCATTCAACCCATCTGGTGTAAGGGTTCCTAATTTATTGATCCGATAGGATTCCCTTTGTAGAAGTAATCGCTGCAAATCCCTGCCTCTTGGTGGTTTCTGACACCCTTAACTGGGAGTGTCTGTGTTTCCTGTCATTGAAATGTGTATCTGTGTTTGAGGTTTGTAGTTCCTAATTTAACGTTTGTGGTCTTATCCTAGTTTTGACCTCCCTGCTTGCTTGACCTATGTAGGCTTGTCTACTGGGACATTCCAACATGTGGACTACATTGGACGATGTACACATAGCATAATGTTTATGCTTAATTTTAGTCCTGCTCGTGGGAAGATTCACAAACTCCCCTTTCATAATCGAGGAACAGCAGATGCACTCCATACATAGAAATGTACCACTTTGGGGGGTCCCTAAAAAGGTTGAGTGCATTTGATTTTGGGTGCAGTCAGTTGTACTCAATGTGCATTTGAGAGACTGTCCCCTGATGTAGCTGAAAAGGGGACGTGACCTAAAACAACTCCCATATTTCCTGTCCTTACTCAGCAAGGACCAGCACACCTGTTTATCTGTTTTGTCACTGATACTACAAAACTTGGACACAAAGAGGGTTTTTGTGTTTTCCTACTTACCCTTGGTTTTGTAACTTAGTGCAAACTGGGAATTTTCTGTCTGTAAAAGCACACTTTTATTGTTGCCCCTCTCCACAAATTTCTTGTTCAGTTTAGTGAGTTCACCATCACTTGACACTATTCTTCTGACTCTAATGTGTTGGTCTTTAGGTATGGCTCTTATGGTTTTCCTATGATGGAAACTAGATGCCAAAAGAATGCCAAAAGAATAATTACATTATATTACCCCACCATATTACCTGTTTGTCATCCACAAATCACAGATGTTTCATGATGTAGGGTGAAAACGTGCATTTCAAAAATAATTATTTTTCTAGCTTATGTACAAACAAGTTTGTAAATGATGGTTCCACCGAGTCACCTATACTAGTGCCCTGTTTTTGGCAAAGTAAGTGCAAGACATCTTTAGGTAGGTTTTGTAATTACTATTGTAATTACTACTATTACACCTTCCTTTATGATCTACTGTATAGTTCTTTAAGAACAAAGTAAAAAATAATGTCACCAGAGATCCAGAACTTGGGGTGATTGAACCCAATGGAAGAGTCCTTTGGAAGAATTTTTAAGTGGTTGTAATCAATGATGCCTCCTGGTGCCTTTTGGAGTGAGAATCACTAACATTAGCTTATGCTGGGGGCATCTTAAGAGTTACTTTGTGTCTACTTAGTGACCAATGTACTGTTTCCATCTATAATAATCATATAGACTAAGACTTTCAGCATATCCAGTTAGCTATGTACACAGCCACAGCACCAATAGGAGAAAAACAGCTCACTCAGCTTCTCTACCTCCCACACACTTCATTTCTCATTCAGAATCATGTGGAGCAAGACAAAGTTTCAGGTTATGAATCTTTCCTTCAGGTCATTGCTTTGACATCTCCAAATGTGGCTGACTATACAATAATTCCCCTGTATCTCGTGTGGACGTTCCTGACGTTCCCCCCCCCCGAGTTTTAGAAAGTCCTAGCACTCCCATGATTTATTTATACTTTTGCATGTGTGTTAACTGTTAACCGCTTCCACAATGTGCCAACATGATTTTTCAGGGCCTTGTATAAGAAACCTTAAGGGATGTTTGCTGTGAATTAGAGGATGTTTGGCTCAAGATGATTTAGTGAGTTAGTTACGGGGTCACTAAAGTAATATAGTGCCAATTAGAGATGTAACGTGGTTTCTAATAGAACCCAGTTTTGAATCAAATCTGAGGGTTTTGAAGCCCTGACGAAACTTTTGAACTCCCCCGAACTTCACGGAACCTGGATTTTTGGAATTTTCAGTTTTTATCAAAAAATTTAGAAAATAGATGATTTTCAAAAATTGAAAATAGACAATTTTCGAAAATTGAAAAAGTAGACGCTTTTCAAAAATCGATACTCAAATTTTTTAACTTTCCAAAAATTTTGAAAATTCGAAAACAGAACAAAACTCAACGGTTTTAAACATCTCTAGTGCCAATACAGAGCAGATTCTTCACTTTTGTGATGCTATGTAGCCAGACACTTAGAACTGTCCAAATGATTACACACACACCCTGTCAAATTTTATATTTATTGGAATAAATGAGCAAAAGGATTTCGAAATCTCTAATTTAAAACTTTAAAGAAAAATTATGATATCCGTTTTTTGGGGGAGGGAAAATGTACTGAGAGTCGTTTTTAATTTCCCTTACAATTCATTAAGTCCATTGTGACTTATATAATGTTCCTATATCTTATCTGTTTTTGTGTTTAAGACCTGATCTGGTATTAAAAAGTCACACAATATCCATCTTTTTTGTACATTGAATGCTTAATTTTCCTTCTCCTGCTGTCTGCACTCTAGATCCCTTCTTAAACCAATGCTAATCCCTGTTACATCAATGCAAACACATCACCATGGGTTTTTAGTGATTGTGCTTCTCTTTGCATCACATTGCATGAGTGTGGATATCTATAGGTCAGCTCTGATTGGCTGAAATTACAGTGTACTCCATGCCACATTATCCCTGTTCTCTCCAAGGACCTACATTATGTAAGGGAAAGGATTCATGGTTCTGGGTTTTATTTATGTAAAGGTATATTAATGTTTTCTTACTCTTTAGTGCGGTGTGTTTTTCTTTCTATGATGTCACTGGCTCTTAGACACACCCTCCAACATTCCCCTTTTATTAAGTACATTTAAACAACATGGTGCAATAATAAAGTGAACCCACTCTTAGCCCAGCTCTGTGCAATGCATTTCTAAATAGTTTACCTATTTAAAGGGCAGTTCCCACACTAACAAATATATTTAGCACAGTATTGGGTGTATTACTGACATATATTTAAGGATAATTGTTGCTCCTATTTTGGCAGAGGAAGCTGTCTCGTCCCTCCATACAGTCAATAAAGCTGTGGCTGCTGACATCACAGCCAATAATTGACTACTCTTTTCCTCTGCACATGCTCAAGTTCCTAGAAGCTCATTAAGCAAGGGGAGGAGGTGACAAACTACTAGAAAGGGGGCAATACTTGTTATATATCTGGATTGAAATGCATGCAATAAAGTGCTAAAAAATAGGTGTTGAGGTTGGGTCAAATAAACGGCAAGCTGGGTATGCAGGGTATGCAAAGAACAATAATTCTGACAGTTTATTCAATTTAAGATCATTAATAGTAACAACTTTTCAAATTATAATTCTTAGAAGTCGTTTGTGAGATTAATACAGTCTTTATCTAGTAGGAAACTAGTAGGATATAATTTATTATGCCTTTGACTGGCTTATATAAAACAGGTTTTTTTCTGGAAGTGATTCATTCCAGCTAACCAAGATACATAGATTATTGATTCCATTCATTTGTCCTGACATTGTATTTCAAGAAGCAAGGCAGATGATATAGATTTAGCATCAGTAGAAAGCTTTGTTTACTGACTTACTGACTGTTCACACAATCAATTTAGCCATGGACATTTTGCATTGGGTAGTCCAGCAGAAGTAGCGCTATTGCACTTATTTTAAAAGGGGTCAGTTTGTAGAGAATGACAGACACATATAATATATTGAAGAATCAAGTAGTCAGCGCACTCCTCTATCTTTATTAGAAAAGGGTCTTCGGCAGAAGAAGAATGCACAGTGTATATAATACGTGTTACATATTTTTACATTAATAATAAAAATAATGAGTTACTGACTATTGGTTTGCAAAATCAATGGCTGTTTGTCATGCAATCACTTATGATAACCTTTGCGTCACCAGTGTACAATATAGTGATTTATGAACTAAATATGATTGAATTAGGGTATGATAAGAATAAGTGTTCAGAATAAGAAAATACTGGCATTTATAGCTGTAATAATGACGGTATTGACTCTAACCCATATCAGGTTCAGGTACAGATGTGTTTAAAGTTTCTACAGTGCATTCTAAAGAGGCTGAGATGTGTAGAGTTATTACAGTATTACACACATCTGGGAACTAGGGGCCCCTCACCTTTTGAACACCCCTTTTGATTTTCCCTGACACTATGTATAGAAGCAGTTAGTTGTGGTCCATTAAGCTGTACACACTGTACCAACCTTAAATATTCTGTCTGTCATCTTTTAAAGATGTGGATACAAACAGTCACGAACATTCTCCTTATATAAAGTATAGAATAGGGAGAACGCTTGTGACTGCCATACAACTAACGATCGCAGCTGTCCCCCTATACTTTAGTAGAGGGGGCCGACTGTGAATGAGGGAAATTTTCCATCCACAACTAGCGTTTCCGAAGCGGACACTGAACACTGTTTTAGACGTACACACATTAGCAATAAAGTATTGACAGGATTGGCCTTTTATCGCTAGTGTGTGTACCCAGCTTAAAACAAAGTCTTCTATCTCTCTCTTTAGACATGACAATAATACACTGGATAATAGATTATCCTTGGGAATAAAACTTTTGTTTAATGTTTAATCCTACAGAGATAATAGCAAATTATATAGAACAGAGAGCACCACATTTTGCATTGTTTGTTGTTAAATATCTTTCTTTCCTTTATTCACTTACTACATAAAAACATATTAAGATATAATTTATGCATGGTACAATCATAAAATAATTAATAAAAGTGACAATTGACTGTAAAAAAATCAATGGCTTTTCCTTATATAATTACTAGGATAACCTTTGTGTCACACTGGGCAATGCAGTGATCTATGACCCAGATTTTATTGAATTAGTACATACATAAATAGAATAACAGTATTCAGGGTGTAATTAGATAGCTACATTGCTAAAAACATAATATATTATAATATATGATGCAGTTTATTATAAGGGTCTTAAGCTCTTTTAATGGCTGATGCTACCGAGGATGTTAACAAACATAATTTATATATGGAAGGGAAACACCAATGTTTGCAATATTATTTTTCACAATCCCTATACTCATCACTATGCAAATGTACCCAGGGGCAAGCACAGGATTTCCAAAGGTGGGATTCCTGAAAGATTTATCATGGACAATGGTGAGCTTAGCGCATCACTAATGTTTTAGCCACTCCCATTTTAAAGTATACCTTGTTATATTTTCTGTCCCCCTAGACTTTTTATTATTATTATTATGGATTTATATAGCACCAGAAAACATCCCCGCCCTCGCCACGGGGGGGCAGGGGTGAGGGCGGGGTGGGCGTACCACCCCGCCACGCCCCTCTGATCAATGCGACCACCCACGGAGATCCTTTCCCGGCATCCCCTCCTAGCCCCCTGCAATCTCGGATGTTTTCGCCACCTTTAAGGTGGCGAAGTGAAACGGCCAAGATTAACGCAGCGCATCAGTTACTGCTGCTTTATAAATAGAAGCGAGCGGTAACTGATGCAATGTTAACGAGGCATTAACTTTTCACAGGCGGCTTTCGCACATTTGTAAATAACGTTACTAGCGATTTTAGGGAAAACGGCGGGAAACTCGGCTGCGAAAAGTTAACGCTCGTTTATAAATATGCCCCCTAGTTACTAATATCTGTAATATTAGTAATTCATTTAAAAAAATCCACTTATCTTCCCCTTTAACCTTGAAATGGATGGCAATGGCTAGCAAACCGTTCTGTTTTACTGCTTTATTTAGCACAATAAAACTTGAAGGCCTATTGGAAATGTATTATTTAAAATGTGGCAATGTAAATGTGTTTGCTGGGTTTGATTTAATTTATTATTCATTATCTTTTTTGTCTTAAGCGATTGTCAGTAGAGAAGCTTTTTCTGCTCTTGTTTATGTCCGTCTTAAAGGGAGATTACACCCTCCAAATCAATCTTCTCTCATTGGATGTACCCAGACGAGAACTACTTGGTCCTCTCCTGACTTTACGGAGGCTGCACCTGCTTGTGGTCAGGGCCTGGTCAATGGAAAATACTGATAATCTGCAAGAAAAGTTTATTTCTAGGGGCCAGGTTCCAGACTGAGAGAGGATGTGGGACATTTGACAATCTAACATAAGGCCTAGCAGTTTATATCCTCATCCTTTGTATATAAAGTAACAGGTGGGGTTGGAAGGTAAGACCCCTTTAAGACAAAAAAGAGAATAATAAAGTATAGAAAACAAAGTAAATGCATTTGGCTGATGATATGGCAGACATCAGTTGGCAGAGTCCAAGAACATTCATTGGTAGACAGGCCCTTAACAGGCCATTGTGGTTTTCTACCCTGGTAATTGACTTCCAAAGATTTTCTCCAGCACTTTATTAACATGTCTGACGAAAATGATCAAACCTTCCTGACCATTAAAACAATCAATTCCTATGGAAAAAACAATCACTAAGATTGATCTTTCAACTCGACACACTTGCAAGTTGTCACCTAAAACCATGAATGGCCAATAATTACTGCTCCTCTGTGGTTGGCTTATCTGTCTTTGTTTATGACAAGATTCTTGATGCCATCTGCTAAAAATTGTGTAATTGTTGCATTTAACTTTTATAAGGAATTTCAATAAAAATGCAGCAATAAATTGTATTTTTTAACTTGCTATTCCTTATAAAACCATTTTCTCTACATTTAATGTCTGTATTGTGGATTCCAGATTATTCTATGAAGGAACCTGCTCCATTACATGAAACACTCATTACCAAAATGAAATATTTCGCTACCACGGGATAAATGTATCATTTCCTAAAGAAACTCTCCTTATTTCAGTCAGAGGATCTCGGCAGCTTTAAATTTCAACATTATAAGTTTCTTTCTTGCAAAAAAGAAATTATGAGTTTGTCTGTATGTTACGTCCATCAAAGTGATTGACAACCCAATGTGGAAAAGAGCCAAGATGTAAACTATGGCTGATAGCGGGAAAGCTTCTGTCAGTCGTTCCATTGACAGTCAGATCTGCAATGTATTTTTTCAGCTTTAATTATGTTCTCTGCTGATGAAGTTCTTTTTTACCTTGCTCCCCTCAGACAAATTGCTCCCTTGGCTGGTTCATTTACAATGTCATCCTGTCACTTTAATCTTAATTAAAGGGATTTAGTTTTCTGGGCATTAGACAGCCTGGTTTCTATAGAAGATAATTGATACTATCATTGAGGAGCCATATTTAACTTTACACTGAGATTGCTCTCTACCTGCTTGCTATTTTTTAATATCTGAATAATGTAAGAACAACCCCCTCCCCCCGTTCCTTTGTCCCTCAATCCGTTGAGTTAATGCCGACTTCTGAAGGTTCCGTTACAGGCGTCAATCTGCTGTTATATGATTGTAATGGAAATGTTTTTCTATGTATTGCAGCATTTCAGCACTATGTATGTATAGATCATAATTCATTTGTGTGCACAAATGATTTGTTCCTTCACTAGTCAAACACTTGTTCTTTACTGTGTTTCGTTAAAAATGGTGCTAATTTTGCCCCAACCAATCAGATGTTATGTACCATTTGCAACTCTCGGGAGTCTCCCGCATTCTCGGATGGTCTTCTGCACTCCCGCAAGACCACCCCAAACTCCCAGGACCAAAAGGACTCTCTATCCTCCTCTGCATTACATCACTTTTTGCCTGCCATGCCCCCAGAATGCCCCTTAACCCCGGCCTCTGTCCACCGCCTAGTTGATGTCACATCCCTTTGCCATGCCCCCTAGCTACGCCCCTTTCCACCAACCTGCCCGGAAGCCTCAAATGGCAGGGTAGGATGTCTGCATTTTAAAGATATCATCTGATTGGTTGGGGCAAAATTAGCAACTTTTTTTAATGATAAGAACTTTTATTGAATCTCCCTGACTTCCCCAAGAAGTCACAAGTTCAAATACCCTAGTTTTCTTATGAAACAAAACAGCATAGTGTTAGTGAAGGTTCTCATTCATCCAGGTCATGGTATATCTGTTGTATTCAGTTAGATCAACTGGGCTTAAAGTTTAGTTCTTGAAGACATTTTGCTAGTCATCCGACTGGCTTTCTCAATTCAAATGAAAGTCATTCTGAATTGAGAAAGCCAGTGGGATTACTAGTGAAACGTCTTCAAGAACTAAACTTCAAGTTTAGTTGATCTAACTGAATACTACCGATAAAACAGCATGGTCTAATACCTGAGTTTATTGTTTGTTTCTAGAAAAATATAAAATTTCTGTACAAACTTTCTATGTAGCAGCTCTGGGGTGATTACAACTTCAACATAATTATGAATTCCTCTCTCTGCTGACCTATTGCCAGATACCATAGACTTTATTAAATTAGGCCCCTAACATGTTAAATTTACCACTGTACTGTAAAGACCGTATCCTACATTAACAATATAGTAAATTGCGACAGTTTCCACATATTTCACAATTAGAATTTTATTAGTCATTGGACTGGTATAAATTAGGTTGAAAAGACGTATGCTACCATTGTAGCCCTGCTGATTACATTCATTTGGCTGTATGGTTGGTGGTCTGAGCTTAGCTTATAAATAAACCCATTATGGGTTCTGTTCTGATTAAGGGCTGTGTATGGGCTATAATTACAATCTAAATTGCAGAATCAATCGCCTTGATAATCATCCCTATATTGGGTAATATAACTTTATTATTGTAATTTATGGTGGAGCCTACAATGCAAAGACCCATTAAGATTTACAGAACACAGACCTGCGGTTGGTTTGTCACTTGGGAGTGCAATTTCTGTTCTAGATTTCTCCAACATAATGAAACCAAATGCATTTAATTTTCATTTGTACTTGATAAATGGTGGTGACAGATCAGCTGTGGAGGTCAGATTGTTTATAGTGCTCTGAGGATGTCAGAAGGATGAACAGTAATCAAGTGTTTTAAATGGTTCGGATATCAGTTAAATGGCTGATTGGTTTGTGAGCTGGTATGTTTGGGTCAAGGTAACATGGCTATTACTGTACTGAGGTCAAATCACCCATTAACATTAAGAGCTCTTTCACACTACATCAATCTGTATCTGTTTTTCAGGATGCCTGGGAGTTCCTGTGATGTCATTTCTGGTACACCAAAGAATAGCAAGATCAGCAGAAAATCACAAGATCTCTCTACAACATTATCTGCTACCTCTCTCTCCAAAGGCTTCTGAAACTCCCACACTCCCAGGAAGTGACAAGTGTTCTTTGGTCCTGCCCCCTTAAATTGCATGTCCACCCCCACTATAACCCCCCCCAGTAATGGCCCCTTCATGTAGTGTAATAAAATCCTTACCTCACATCCCAGCTCCATATGGCTCTCCTGTAGTCCCCCCCCCAAATCAGTGAATATCTGGGTGGCTCACCTTGTAAGACACCAGGTTTAGACACATACAGGGTTAATCAATAAAAGTTCTTATAGTTTAAAATGGTGAAAATTTTGCCCCAACCAATCAGATCTTATTTAACATTTGAAAGCTTACATCTGATTGGTTAGGGCAAAATTAGCACCATTTTAAACGATAAGAACTTTTATTGAATAACCCTGTTATAGTTCAAAAGGTCATGAGTTTGAATCCCCAAACTTACTTTTATTTTTTGTTACTATTATGTTCCAAGTACAATACCAATGGTTTATATGGTGTCTCTGTTATCCTAGAGGTAAGAGCTCTGTTTTTAGCAAGACAGAGTAAATGTACAAGTTGCAGGTTCTATTCCCCAGACTTACTTTTATTTTTGCTGAAATGTATTCATGCTATCTTTGAAATACACTGTAAAGATTACTTTTATTTTTGTATGAAAAATAAAGGATTATATCATTGTTAGGATAGGAGCATTGAATGTGTTTGAAAACAAAAAACTGAAATCCCTGTTTTGTGTTAGGGAGAGGGAGGATCTTTGTACTATAATGTGATTGGCTGTCAGCTTCTAGGAAGCAAGGCTGCAACTTCCTTGTTTTGATCTGTTCTCTACAGAGAATGTGCCTGTATGTAGACACTTAGCTGGGGGTTTACCCAGCTAGGGTGAATTGTGGGAGCTGACCCCTAGTACTCACAGGTTATTTTCATAAATCACCCGATGGCCACAGCAAAGGGAGAGGTGAGACACAGCTTGTTGTATGTTTGTGAATGTGCTCCGTCTATTGGGACAATGTTGTCTGGAGACTTTAGTTCCCCTTTAATAAGTTGACTAATGATCTGGAGGGCTGACTTAAACTGGCTTGTGATCTGGAGGGCTGACTAACACTGGCTAATGATCTGCATTGCTGAGATAACACTGGCTAATGATTTGGATGGTTGACTAATACAGGCTAATGATCTGGAGGGTTGACATAGCACTGGCTAATTAACTGGAGGGCTGACTAACATTGGCTATTGAACTTGAGTGCTGACTAACACTGGCTAATGAACTGGGAGACTGACTTTCACTGTGCTGCTTCTATTAATTTGACAGAGGAGAGGACTTCTGTTTCTTGCTTTTGTTAGAGGTAGAGACAGGTGTGGTGCTGTTAAACCACGTAGCTTACTAAAAGCTTCTGTGGCAGCCCAAATTTTTCATTGGAGACCAGCCCAGGGGGCATTTGCCCCTTAGCCCAATCGGCCAGTCCTCCCCTGATTGTCCCTCTCGACATCTGTATAAATAGAGTTTTGGAATTGTTTATTTAGGGGGATACTGTTTATTTCTTCTTTTTTCTTTACTAACATTGAACTACCGCCATCGATGTCAGACTATATGATTGACTGCAAGTGTAGCTGCACGTACCACGTATAGGGATCTGTTGTGGTCGTGTATGCTGCAACCACCACTGGGTCTGCCAGTACACATGTGATCTCAATCGTGGGCACCTTCAATTGCAGTAAAAAACAGGGTTAATCTAACACAGTCTGCACATGTTTCATACAGATATTTATAAAAGGAATCTAAGCTTCTAGTATAAAGCACAAATTCTAATTTAACTGTTAAAACCCAGAAGTTTGTTTATTTTGTCTTAGGCTTGCTTAGGTCCAATACAGCTGGCAGTACATGCAATGATATGTATGTTATTCTCCCAGAATGTCAGCACGAGAAAGCTTAAATGATGTGTTGCTTACAAAATGTAATATCTATGTGAATCTTGCCATTGTCAACATTTAGTAAGATGACATCTGGAGACCTAAATAGTTGCTTAGAGGAGAGCTACTGTCATGCAGTGCTTATTTTAAATAACAAAGAAGAAGTGAACACTAGGATTAAAGAGGCTTAGAGAACATGTAATCTTAATAGAGACTTTAGTGATCTTTATGTTTTGATCTTTATTTCTTGCACTTTAGTTGTGTTTTCCAAAACTACGCTATTCCATTGGACAAATACTGTATGTCATAAACCTACAAAACTCTATTTGCATATAAATATCAGAATACTGTAATAGTTATTAACAGACAAAAACAGTGATGCTGCAAGGGGGACTGGTGCTGATAAGCCTCTGGGGCTGCCCTCTCTGCTCCTTATGGTGCTCCTGCAGTGCTTGCCCAAAGCTGCAAAAAGAGAAGGAGGTGTCTGTGTGTCTGGCTGTTTGGTGCCCTACCTATAAAACACCTTCTCCATAGTGTAGGATACCCCTGCCCTTTTGTAAAACAAGCCCCAGAAATATATTCTACATTCCTTCGTACCCATGGCTGTTCCCATTTTTCTATTGAAACGATGAGAGGACAGGAGAGAAACCAGCATACTTACCCACGATCACACTCTTCTGCCACTTCCTCTGACAGGTCCTGATGCTCCTTTGCTATGTTTGTACATGGGCATACATTGCAGTGCATTCTTTTTTTCCCGTTAGCTGTTTATTATTACATCTCCCCCTAATTCTTCTCTTAAAACATAAATCTGTCTAGATACTACGCGGCCAATGCAATTAAAGTTGGGAAAGTTTGCCCATTGTTAACATGATCATTTATATGTGTGCTCTCATACATCTGCAGATTCTATGTTACTGTATGTAACATGATTTGTCTGCTATGTAGGAGTGTTAATAAAGTTGTTGTTGTCTCCTTGAACTAAGAAAGAAAGAGCAGCGTGGTGTCTGTGTGCAGTTACTTACCTGACTAGGATCATGTTACATACCGGTTATCCCCTCTCTCAAAGAATGGAAACAACCATGCTATTATTTTGCGGCAGCCAATCTAACTGCAGTTACCCAGTAATAGGCAAATATCTTATTAGCTGCTGCAAATTAATAGCACAGACAAACTTTAGCTCTAGGGATGGACTAGAACTCGAGTTTGAGACAAATTTTATTAGTTTGCACTAACTTGGACTTCTTAGAACTATTTGAACCACGAACTTTCGGGTTTTTCGAACTCGCGGGTGTATTTTCGAACATAAAAAATGAGTTCAAATGCAACAGACAGAAATGCAGAAAAAACGGAAACAACAGGGGCGTAAGTAGAACTCAATGGGCCCCACAGCACCCAGCAAAAGTCTATCTATCATCTATCTGTATATCTCTTTATCTCTCTGTCTCTCTATCTCGCTTTCTCTCTATCTATCTATCTATCTATCAATCAATCAATCTATCTATCTATCTATCTATCTATTATCTATCTATCTATCTATCTATCTATCTATCAATCTATCTATCTATCTATCTATCTATCTATCATCTATCTATCTATCTATCTATCTATCTATCTATCTATCATTTATCTATCTATCTATCTATCTATCTATCTATCTATTTATCTATCATTTATCTATCTATCTATCTATCTATCTATCATCTATCTATCTTTATATCTATCTATCTATCTATCATTTATCTATCTATCTATCTATCTATCTATCTATCTATCTATCTATCTATCTATCTATCTATCTATATATCTATCTATCTATCTATCTATCTATATATCTATCTGTCTGTCTTTTTATCAATAATTACCCAGAGCTATCAGTGAAATACCGGCCAAATTAGTCAGTATGAGGGATCACACATGCAGTGAATCACAGACAATCTTGCAGTCTTCAGTGTATCGGTCATGCAAAAGTATCGATCTTGGCAATCAATCAAGTGACATACCACCAATACTGTATACTGAATGGTAGATCTGTCTTTA
This sequence comes from Hymenochirus boettgeri, assembly GCA_019447015.1. Classification (NCBI taxonomy): domain Eukaryota; kingdom Metazoa; phylum Chordata; class Amphibia; order Anura; family Pipidae; genus Hymenochirus; species Hymenochirus boettgeri. Next base: position 228,681,570 of record CM033474.1, on the reverse strand, counting down.
GGAATATCAGGCCTAAGATGACTTGTGTGTAGAGCCCTAAAGCCTGGTACACACGTTACAAAATTCCTAAAGCCTGGTACACATGTTACAATTCTTCCTCCTGACCGACCGATCGAGAATTTCGACTGGTCGGCAAGGAGGAAGGACTGTTGGTCGTGGCAAAAGCAGCCACACGATTGGTCATGGTCTTCCGACCTGTTCGATCGTGCTTTTGTCCGATTCAGACGAAGGAGCAGTCATCGATCAGACAGAGCCACCATACAATAATTCGGCTCGATCGACTAAAACACTGAAATGCCGGTTGGTCGGGCCAAACTATTATATGGTGTGTACCCAGCTTAAAAGCTTTAAGTTGAAAAGCCAATTGAAATAATAATTTCTTTTCGGTGACATTTGATAAGGTGACAGATACAAGAAAAGTGTCCAAAACTGTAAGACTAAAAGAAAAATGAATCAGGAAAGAAACACAAACTCCCACAGATACAGCCAAATTGTTTTAAATCTGCAAACGAGGAAATACAGTTCCAGTCTGGACCCTAATAAAATAACATATCTGCATTTATACAGGTAACCTAATGGATTTAACCAAATGTTATGACGAATTAAATAATTAATAATCATAATGAAAAAATAAAACAAACTTGTATGCTAGTGAAATGTGTATTCTAGTTTTCATTTCTAAATTACAGTCAGTTATGTTTTATTTTATGGCATGTTGAATCCTATGGTTTTACCAGTTCCACCGAAATCCTTCTACACCTAGACGAGGCCTAGATGAGGCTGATGGCTCCAAAAGGAACATGTCTAAAAAAACTTCAATGCTTTTGTGTAGGAGTCTGACAGCTTTGTATATACTGTGCAACATTCATTAGACTCAACTCCATAACAGCATTCCTTTACATTGGCAGCTTATAAACTTTAATACTAAGATATGTGTTGTCAAGAGCATCTTAAAATAGAACAGATAATTTTTGAGCCGTTGTTTTTTTCCCTTTAGACCTTCTCATCCACACATTCTCTAACACAATCATAGTTGGGAAGTGCCAGATAGTGGGATTTGGTGAAGATTTGCTAGCCCTAAATTACAAAACATCAGACAAGTCAATCTGTTGGTTGTATACTAAAAAGGAAACCTGACACACCACCAGCAAATAAGTTGTGACCCATTCAAGGGATAAGGGACATGTACATTATCGATGACCAAATTTCCATTCAGTTCTTAAATTACTGTCCAGTTGAAATGGATGCCTCCACTGCCAAGGACTAGTTAGCCGTGGATTCTTATGAGGCATCGCAACTAGAGTCAATGATGATACGTACACAGACACAATGCCAATTACATGGGCCCTCCTCTGTGTGTCTCTCTCATGTTGTTACTGATAGTTTCCTTTTTTCATCCCTCAATGGACCTCTGAAATCCACTCTTTGACTGTGGAAATCTACTCTTTCCATTTATTATGCACAACTACACACACAATGTTTCGGGGATCAGGTGATGAAGGGGACAAGGTAATCCAAAAACGTTGTTTGTGTGGATGTGCATTTTCCTGTGCTATAGCTTAATGGTCCAAAGGTAGAGGCCTGTAACTGAGGCAGCACCTTACTACAGGTAAATTGCCAAAGGAGTGTGCCTGGGACCAAAAACTATATTGTTGGACCTTTGAAATCACAGCAAATAACAAGAGCTTTAGACTTCATCTCATCATATTGCACTTTAATCTGGCATTGCAGATGTCTTTCATAGCAAAACTATGATGGGGCCCCTATCCATGGTTCATTCACAGTGGTTTTCTGGGAGGAGGCTATGTCTGTCAAAGGAAAAATAAGAAGATGCCCCCCCCTGTGGTTGCTCCCCTGGTAATTACATTCCTTGCAAGCAGTGATGGTATGCACCTAACAGAATGGGGAGAAAAACCTTCACTGATTGAGTAGGTGCTGCTGCTGCTCTCCACCAGCCAGTCAATTTACATCCTTTACACCAACCATTCAGTTTACCAACCTTTACACCAGCCATTCAATTTACCAACCTTTACACCAACCATTCAGTTTACCAGCCTTTACACCAGCCATTCAGTTTACCAGCCTTTACACCAACCATTCAGTTTACCAGCCTTTACACCAGCCTTACAGTTTACCAACCTTTACACCAACTATTCAGTTTACCAACCTTTACACCAACCATTCAGTTTACCAGCCTTTACACCAGCCATTCAGTTTACCAGCCTTTACACCAGCCATTCAGTTTACCAACCTTTACACCAGCCATTCAGTTTACCAGCCTTTATACCAGCCATTCAGTTTACCAGCCTTTACACCAGCCATTCAGTTTACCAGCCTTTACACCAGTCATTCAGTTTACCAGCCTTTACACCAGCCATTCAGTTTACCAGCCTTTACACCAGCCATTCAGTTTACCAGCCTTTACACCAGCCATTCAGTTTACCAACCTTTACACCAACCATTCAGTTTACCAGCCTTTACACCAGCCTTACAGTTTACCAACCTTTACACCAACCATTCAGTTTACCAACCTTTACACCAACCATTCAGTTTACCAGCCTTTACACCAGCCATTCAGTTTACCAGCCTTTACACCAGCCATTCAGTTTACCAGCCTTTGGACCAGTGAGTCATTTTACCAGCCTTTACACCAGCTGCCAGTATGTCAGTTTACTTTTCTTTGAATCTGTGGCCAGCCAGTCAAGTTTATCAGCCTTTGCATTTGTGACTACTCAGTGAGTTTATAAGCCTTTCCACCAGCCAGTCAGTTTACCAGCCTTTCCATGGAAAATCAGTTTACCAGTCTTTTTACCAGTCTCCCCAACAGCTTCAGCCTTAAAAAAGTGTGACCAATAAGATAACGGGCACCACTGTTAGTGGAGTACATAAGATACTATTGTACTGGGATCAAGCAAAATTCCCTCTCACAAGTTGGTGCTGCAGCTGTGAAAAAAGCTCCTTTCTACTGTTGCCCAGGGATATGTATCAACTCAAATCTGGTGGGTTATTAGGAACAAGCTAGATCTTTAACTGTAAGGGAACCAACTTTCTTCTTCTTCCTGAACAACAACTGGGGACAGAGGATATACAGGTAAAGCTGGCGCATGTTTGTGTACCAGTCTTGTTTCTGTTCTAATGACTCATACAGTATTATTTAAACCTTTTAGATGTATAATTTATTAGAAAATAGAACAGTTCTTGCTAAATTAATTCTTGCTTCTGATCATACTAGATGAGGTGGTGGCCTTATGTGTGTGGACAGATTATAGTGCATTGGGGAGCAGCAATTTATCTACTGCAGAGCCCAGAAAACTCTGACAATGGTCTTGATAGTTGAAATTTATGCTTAAAATGTTGCACATCATATGGTATATAAGGTAAAAATGTCTAAATCCAAATGCGAATTTCTACCAATGTTTAATTGGTTAAATTTTTTAGAATACTATAGCATCTAGATCTATAAAACTCTTATGGGATATCTACTCTCATAAAAAACATGCAGAGAAATGTGTAGATATGAGACAGTACAATAGGGAACTAATCAAAATATTTAACATTTAGGTTCTAACCAACTATCCTCAGTGGCTGGAGATTCCTATTTTGTGGCTAATGATCCCTGTTGCAGCAGCCCCGTGGACTTCACAATGAATGACATCAACAGCCACAAAGCACAAAGGAAGTACAGCATCTTTAATTAGATTGCGGCATAGGTTAAAATAAAATATTATTTCAGATGCCCATTAGCATGATTGGTTTAGTCTAAGTAATCCCCCATCCCACAGTTAATAGTACCCAGGGTGAAGATCTAAACCTCACTTCTAATTTCATAGAACGAGCCCTGCAAACTTGGCTTTGTGATGCTGCTTTTACGGCTCACCTATCAAAGTCCTGGACCAGGGCAGAACTGACCAATGGGAAGACATGCACCTTGAAGAGCAAGGTAGTGGTGGGGGCGGGTCTGGGTCCGGCTTCACAAAGCTGAGTTTACAGGGCTTGCTCTAAGTAATAAGGTACGACCCGGTTAGTCCTCATCCTGTGTACTATCACAGGGAGGGGGTTGATTGTAGTGTGTAATTGCCCTTTAAACCTTCAAAATTCTTTATAATCACCTCATATTTTCAAGTTGTCCAGTCAGATTAATTGCAGTTTCACAAAGCAAGTTCAATGTGTGCGACTGTTACTGTCTATTATCTTCAGCCATGATCATACTTACTGAAATATTGCATTCACTTTAAAATGTTGGCACATGCACTAGTGATTAATAATACCTTGCCAATTCAAAAGCATACCTGGCAGCATCAAAAGCGTGGAAAGCGATCCTTAGAGTATTATTCAAACACGGACATGCATGAGTATAATTCAAAGAGAGATTATGGCTTTGGCAATGTGTTTGGGTTTTATCAACAAGCAGAGGTTACAATAACAAGATCCACCAACATCTGCCTAGTGTTGGGTGGGATTAAAAATGGCGTAAAGTTATTGACATTGATAATAGTGGAGCACAAACCACTCTTTATTCTGCATAGTATAATGCTGCTGGGTCTTCCTGGAACCTTTTTGAATGTTGCATGCAGATGCCTTCTGGCCTATGCAAATTGTAGAAGTTGTATAAACAACATTAACACACAGCAGTGGTTTGCTTAATCACTCCGGATTTAGTCTGATCTTGGCAGGATGCGAAGGCCATTTCTCTGTTGTAATATGACACGGACGACCACAGTCTCTTGTCATCAGAATTCATATACACAATTCCCTAATAGAATTCCATCTAGTGGACGCCTTTTGAAATGACTAAGATCAGGGATTTCCTGCTGGTGTAGTGTCAGTTACACAGATAGCATGGCTGTAGGGTTAAATATAGAACTTTTAAACATCTTGTCATACATAATAATACTTGTCATTGCTTTGTAGATAAGTTTAACCTTAGAGGACAATACGATAATATTACATATAATATTTCCATTATAATTTTATACTCAAGGTAAATATTAACCTAAAGAAGAATTCATTTACTTTTCACTTGCATATATTTAGCACTTCTTTAAATTAGCAACCCTAAAATATAAATACAAATTTAAAAAGATGCTGCATACATGCAAAATGTTAAAAATAGCCCGCCACTAAATATGCGCAGACAACCTCAGTGTTATTCAGGAAGAGAGAGAGGAATTTTCCAATCAGCTGGGAGGGGACTAAAAATTGTAAAGAAATATTTTATTCATTTTTAAACATAACAAACTCGAACTATCAGAACTAGGTTGGGTTCGTACGAGTTTGGTTTTCCAAGCTCGCGGACCTATTTTGTGAATGTAACGTTCGAATTTGGTTACCCTTGAATGTAGCCTCCGATTTCAGTAACCCTCAAATTTAATATTAGGTAACCCTCAAATTTAATATTTGGTACCCTCGAATGTAATGTTTGATTTTCGATAACCCTCGAATGTAGCCTTTTATATTGGTAACCCTCAAATTTAATGTTCGATTTTCGATAACCCTCAAATGTAGCCTTCAATTTTGGTAATCCTCAAATGTAATGTTCGATTTTTGATAACCCTCGAATGTAGCCTTTGATTTCAGTAACCCTCAAATTTATTATTAGGTAACCTCGAATGTAATGTTTGATTTTCGATAACCCTCGAACGTAGCCTTCTATATTGGTAATCCTCAAATGTAATATTCGATTTTTGATAACCCTCGAATGTAGCCTTCGATTTCAGTAACCCTCGAATGTAGCCACCGATTTCAGTAACCCTCAAATTTATTATTAGGTAACCTCGAATGTAATGTTTGATTTTCGATAACCCTCGAACGTAGCCTTCTATATTGGTAATCCTCAAATGTAATATTCGATTTTTGATAACCCTCGAATGTAGCCTTCGATTTCAGTAACCCTCAAATGTAGCCTCTGATTTCAGTAACCCTCAAATTTATTATTAGGTAACCTCGAATGTAATGTTTGATTTTTGATAACCCTCGAATGTAGCCTTCGATTTCGGTAACCTTCGAATGTATCTTTGGTCAACCCTCGAACGTAATGTTTGATTTTCGATAGCCCTCAAATGTAGCATTTGAATTCGGTAACCCTCAAATGTAGCCTTCAATTTAGGTAACCCACAAATGTAATGTTCGATTTTTGATAACCCTCGAATGTAACCTTCGATTTAAGTAACCCTTGAACGTAGCTGCTGATTTTGGTAACCCTCGAATGTAGCCTTCAATTTCGGTAACCCTCAAATTTAATAATGTTTGGTAACCTCGAATGCAATGTTCGATTTTTGATAACCCTTGAATGTAGCCTTCGATTTCAGTAACCCTCAAATGTAGCCTTCGAATTTGGTAACCCTCAAATGTAATGTTCGATTTCCTATAACCCTAGAATGAAGCCCTCAAATTGGGTAACCCTCGAATGTAATGTTCGATTTTCAATAACCCTCGAGTGTAGCCTTTGAGTTTGGTAACCCTCAAATGTATCTTTTGTCAACCCTCAAACTTAATGCTTGATTTTCGATAGCCCTCAAATGTAGCGTACAAATTGGGTAACCCTCGAATGTAATGTTTGATTTTCGATAACCCTCGAATATAGCCTTTGAATTCGGTAACCATCAAATGTGTCCTTCGATTTTCAGCTACCTTCTAATGTAGCATGCGGAAACCTTGCCGATTTTGGGGGAAAGAATGTTTAAAGGGCAGGTCCACTCCAAAACTTTGCTCCAAAATGTTGATTACCCCCCAAACCCCACTTTTGCGATATTCACAGCTACGAAAGACGTTCCTGAACTTTCTTACCTGACCCGGTCCCTCACTATCTAGGTGTTGCCCCCCTGCTCCAAGCTTCAAGCTTGTTTCGGGCAGAAAACATTGCAACATTACTTATTTAAACATTACTGGAGGTAACAGGTTTGGTGCCACTTATCTGCATGATGTAGCACATTCCTAAGTCAGCATAGAAAGGATAATCAATGCACATTCCTAGGCCCCATACAATATCATATTATCTGCACACTGGCATAGTTTATAAACAAAGGGGTTTTAGTATACATTACTGTGATCACATGAATGAGAGGCCTTCCAACCACGTCAAGGTAACCCCAGTCTGGAAGGTCCTAACTTCTAAACTCTTTTACTTCAATTACCATTAGCAAACTTTTGCATTTCTCATACTGGATCAATATAACAGGCTTTCTCACTTCCCTCCAGCCCTTTGGATTTTCAAAATGAGGGAAGAGGTTTGTATTAAAGGCATAGGACCTCCCATTAAAGGGGCGTGTTGGTGGTGCTATAACCACATGGAAGATTGACCATGCTTCATAATAAATACAACCAATACAAGCATTGTGGAAGCACTCCAATTAGGTTAATTTACAACTACATTTTGCGGAAGTGCTACTGATCTGGTCAAAACATTTATACAAACATAGAAAAGATAATCAATGCACATTCCTAGGCCCCATACAATATCATATTAGCTTCAGACTGGCACACATTGTAAACAAAGGGGTTTTAGTATACATTACTGTGATCACATGAATGAGAGGCCTTCCAACCACGTCAAGGTAACCCCAGTCTTGAAGGTCCTAACTTCTAAACTCTTTTACTTCAATTACCATTAGCAAACTTTTGCATTTCTCATACTTGCACACTGGATCAGTATAACAGGCTTTCTCACTTCCCCCTAGCCCTTTGGCATTTTAAAATGAGGGAAGAGGCCATCCATCCAGTGCTTTATATTAAAGGCATAGGACCTCCCATTAAAGGGACATTCCTAAGCCAGCCTTTACCAATTACATCCAACCAATATACAATTCCTGCAAATGCAGGAATAGTCAGGGCCAGGGTATCACTTGAAAGCATTATGAATAATAAAATTACCTACAATTCAATGAACTATATGTATAAAAAAAATACATAATTTTCTGCACTTTCCATTAAATCTGTCCTGTGATTTCAAACTTATGAAGCAAACACTGATTTATCTGTAATGATCTTGATTGTTTCGTACAGAGCCCATAAATGCAGGGGCGTAGGGATCACTATAGCAACCATAGCAGTTGCTATGGGGCCCGGAGCCAAAGAGGGCCCATCCAGGTTCCCTGCAGGCATGTCCACCCTCCTAAGATTTTACCATATGTAGTTCAGCCCCACAATCCCCATTTTCGTTTTACTTAAAGGGACTGTCCACCCCTCTTTTCAAAAACTGATATAATGTATATAACCCCCCAAAACCTTAACTTCGTTTTAGTCACAATTTACAAATCAGCTCCCACACAGAATTATTATACTCACAAGCTCTTCGCTCCACCGCCACTTCCGGGTTTTTCTCCCAGTCTCCACTGTGGCTGCTCTGTTCTTTTTCATGTTCTTGAGCAGCCGCAGTGGAGACTGCTCCAGGAATGGCAGTTAGTGATTGCCCGTGACATCACAGTCACGACCAACACTGACTGCCTTACCCGGAAGTGTAGAGCCGTGGCAGTGGAGCGAGGAGGAACATGTAAGTATAATATCTCTGTGTGGGAGCTGATTTCTAAATTTTGACTAAAAAGAAGTTAAGGTTTTGGGGGGTTATCTACATTATATCAGTTTTTGGAAAGAGGGGTGGACAGTCCCTTTAAACATTTCAAAGATGCTCCCAGGTTAAATTCAATTAAAACTGGGTTTGTGAGGCTGAACTATGCGAGGCAAAATTTTCTCGCTGCAGTTTTGCCGGGTTAGGTTAAACTGCACCAAACTGTTTTTTATGTGGGGGGGCCCTATGTAAATCTTGCTATGGGGCCCTCTGATATCTAGCTACGACCCTGCATAAATGTAAGACTGGCACATAATAAACTGCATGAAACCAGATTATTTTCTCACTTTACTAATTCACAATTGTTTTTTCAAGAACAATGCTTAAAAATATCTAATTATTGGGTATTTTGGAATCAATATGGTGCATGTCTACGGTTAATATTAACCTGAGAGAAATAATTGGTCCCGAACATACAAACCATTAAACAAGCAACTAAAAATGTACTTGGTAAGTTATTGCATGTTTGGCAAAACTAACCAGTCTCTGCTGTACAATTATCATGGCCCAAAGATTCTCCTTTACATATAACCACAGCTCTATCATAGAAAGATAAATCTCTAGGGCGGTGTTAGACTTTCATAGAAGCAAAGGTGTGATTTATGGGCAGTTGCAATGATTAATTCCACTGGCCACAAGGTTTTGCAAGTTTCAAATTCAAGGTTACAGTATATAAACCTGGGCCAAAGGGCCTGACCTCCCTGTTTTAAAGAATATTATGATTAAACTGTAGGAAAAAGAGCCTCTCTTCAATATAATACATTTGGCATCAAAACCTCTAAGTTCCACCATTTCTGCTGGGAAATACAAATGTTTCCAAATAATGTTATGTCATTGATTTTATGGTAACTGGGCACAAATCAATTCCTTTCTAATCCCAGTTGGGCTATTGGGGCTCTCCGAGCCAATCATTTTGACCATCGTCAATTGCCAAAAATAGTTGAACAAGTCAGGCAAAAAAATCATAAACTACTCTTTTTGTCAGATGCACAGTTTGGAATGTTCTATATTCATTTTGAATATTCAAAGTTTTCCTTCCCAATGTCATAGTGTCACATTCTAGATCGTCAGGGTGTTAGAGTATTTCTTTAGTCAGTAACAGTGAAATCCACTTTATCAATTTCATGGGCATAAATAAAGACTGTTTTCTTCAATATCGCCTTGCAGTATATTGTGTAGATGTCCTAAATCCAACCCAAAATATCACATGGAAGGAGGATATTTGTATAAAAGGTGACCTATAAATTAATCACATAAATTTACATCATATTGCTGTATGGAACACCAATGGTTTCAATAGAATCTTGTGGACCCAAAAGGCATATTGACCCATTTTGGCTGAAATCTTACAGCTTTTAGATATCCGCCAGTTAAAGATTCTCAGACTCTTTATATAGAAAGCCACAGTGTATCTACCAGAAAAACAATTTCATAAGATTTTATTAGTTTTTTTCTGCTTAACGCTGCATGTCTCTCTTTTGTTCATCATCTGATGTTTATCTACAAAGACTGACACATTACTTAACAAACTGAGTTGCAATGCATTGATGCATAAATTCAAAACAGCCTGGCCCACTTTGCCTCTTGCTACTGTAGGAATACACAAAGCTATCTAATCTCATCATTTCAACCTATTATCCAACCAGAACTAGAAAGCCTCTGTAAATGTAACTGCATCATGTTGGGACAGTAGAGCTGGACAGTTTTTAAATCCAACTTTTCTCCTAAAATCATTTGATTGGAGATCTTGGGACCTAAAGTTTCAGCTAAGTCCAGGCGCTGGGTCAAGGGAAAGTCCATAACAGTCTCTATTAGGGGTCCTGCAAACAGGAAGTCAGTATTTCGGTTGCATTTATTTATACACAGACAAAATGCTGAATGGGCAAATGAATGTCATTGGGATGAAAAAATACTGCTCTTTTTTCTGAAAAGCATATGTATTTGTACTGAACTTCCCCTTTAATATCCTGCTTGCAGCTCAAGGTTAATTCCTATTGCACAAAAGAGATTAACAAAATATTGATAAGCATTAGTGCATATCATCTCCCAGAAATGGCAAAAACGTTGTTATTATAGAGATCGCAAACATATCTGATTTTATCCAATAATTTATAAAATTGGTAATAGTTTTGTATAAAAACAAGTCTCAATTATCTTTATACTTGAAATATATTCCTAGATGACTAAACTTATCAGAGGACCAAAGCTTGCTTTAGCCTATGACTCTTGGGGTACCGTTTTCTAGAGACTTATAAGAAACACAGTTGATCATCTCTCATTCAAGGAAAATGTCCTTTAATCTTTAAAGGGCATGTCCACCCCTTTTTTAAACTTTTTATATGTTATACATATTGATCCCCCAGCCCCAACCGCCGTAATAAAATTATTAGAAAGTGCCCCGATATGTACTTACCTTCCCGCTATCCTCCGCGGCAGTCTCAAGGCCCTCTGCTTGCACGGAAATGCAAGCAGGGGGCGGGACCGGCAGCCGCGTCCCTGATTGGCTGAGAGGCAGCCAAACAGGGACGTGGCTGCCGGCTGCTCAGAACGCCGGAGGATAGAGGAAAGGTAAGTAACTATTGGGGCACTTTCTATGAATTCTGTTACAGCGGTTGGGGCTGGGGGATCAATATGTTTAATATATAATGGGGATTTTACTCTAGGGAGAGGGAGAAAAAAACGGGAGGGAGAGGGAGGGGGGGAGGACTCTCCTGCACATGCCTCAACCTTGGCGAGGTTGAGGCTGAGACAGGCGCAGGATGAGTCACCCAGACCTTCTACACTACACTATCCTGGCTTTGGAAGGGCACAGCATGGCAACCATAAGGAGCTGGGATGTAAGTTAAGGATTTTTGTACACTACAGAGTGGGGCCAGTATGGGGTTAAATTTGAGTTTTGGGGGTGGACATGCCCTTTAATTGTTTTGCTCACATTTATTCTCTTTTTTTCTTAGGCAAGAATTTTTTTTTCCCCTAACAGAGTGTTCACCACCATCAATCGTCATGACCTGTTCCATAAGGAACTGCATGATCTGCCGTATTTTTCGTGATTTTCTGACATTCCTGATCATCCGTTCATTTGATCCTGAAAAATGGGCGACCGACATTTGTTGCCGCTGTCTGCAAACACACCGTCTAATTTTTCAAGCAGATCAACCAATCCGCAAAATTCTATGGTGTGTACCCAGCCTTATTGAAGTCATTGAACATAGTTTAGGTGATTTTAAGGGTAGAGGGGGGGTTTCAGGTGCCCCTTTTCTGTTGGCTTATAGTAACAATCCGTTCTGGCACCTTGAGATCATCAGAAAGTGCAAGGGGTATTAAGGGTGAAAGGGGATTAACATAATGGGAGCCAAGGTGCACAAATAGAAACTTATCTTGTCCATGTTTATTGCCCTATATTGTCCTGTAACATATCAATTAAGCCCTTTATTTTAAATATGGGTAAACAGTTAAACTATAAATAATTAACATTTATTCTGACATATTTGCCCCTTTATCATTAAAGTGTGTACCGCATTCCTGAGCATTAAAGATTTTGTTTGTCATCTTTTAAACATCTTTACTGTGTGACTGCAAGTGTTTCTGAACGATTGTACACTCCATACTATACTTTAACATGGGAGCGACCTTTAAAGAGGGCGCGACTAAAATGTTGGTGGTGCACTAAGCTCAACAATGTCCATGATAATCCTTTCAGGAATCTCTCCTGACTGTGGTACACTTGGCAATATCATTTTTTCTTGTTACACTATATTAGATGCATTAAAAAGTGGCTGAGGAAGCTCCAGGGATAAACAGGGATGGAAAGGAACCCTCTGTGACCCTTGCCCCCTTTAGCTAGCCTGTCTTTTAAGCAGCCATCACAGTCAGTAGGTTGGTGACCCTATAGTGTTCTGAGATGGACAGTGACTGTTGACTATTACATGTTTACTTTATTGACTAAAATCTGCTCTACTGACTGATAATGTTGTCTAATTCTTTTAGAGAGATCAATCTATAGACAATACAGATTTACTCAAAACTTGTTTTATGTTATAGAAGAGGTACTAGGCTTTATATTTTAATGTGATATTTACTGGATTAAGAGATTAGACACTATCTTCCCTAGAGGTCTTAACGACCAATACTCCTTAAAATGTTTTTTGAAGGGAGATATAAAGTTAAGAACACTTTACCCTATAGTATCTAATGGTGGTAATGTACCATGTTCCTGTTCATTTCTGTATGTACTGTTAATAGATATCTAGTTAAAATATTGAGCTAGGTAATAATCCCTTTGATGTATTTAATATTCTTATAGATTTTAAAAGTTTTAGAGAAATATGTAGCACTTTATAGTCTATAGCTGTTTAGCACATTTTCGAGTTTCCAAGGAATTTTCGAAAATTTTGCAAAAAATGATACAGTAACTTACTGTAAATGGCTCTGGGACCTCAGAAATGGTCTGGGGAACAGACCAATCTGATTGTAACCAATTCTGATTGAAAAAGAATCTTATTGGTTAGTATACCAATCAGATTCTTTCTAAAATAATTTTAATGTATCCAATCAGAATTGCTTACAAATAAAGGTGAAGTTTTAAAACCCTAAAGCTTGAAGCCTGTTATTTGCAGTGTATATGTTTTCAAGGACATGCTGAAAGGCCACAGACGTGGAGCTCAGCTAACGGAGGGGGTAGGTGACCGCTCCTCTGTTTTCTGTACAGGAGCGCTAAAGTCTGGGAACATGAATTATCGAACGTTCAAATTTGTGTGTTCAAGTTTGGGTCTAGTCCATCTCTAGTCATGAACTTCCTACTGTGCTTCTTCAGAAATCCCCCCCCTTAACAATCCTGCTCTTGCCCCTGGATTTAGAGCATTCCAATGGGCAAAAGGCACGTACAGCGCTAGAAGTGCACTATAATGGAGGGGCTACATAGCACTGGCTGGCGCATCATTTTGACATATATATCACTGTCTTGGTCCTCCAGAATTGGTTTGTTAATTAACGAACGTTCAGCGTTAATTTACTGCCGCGGTTGTACATTATCGATAATGCACTGTATCACTAAACTGCAATACTGTGTGTTTTTAAATAGGGCCAGTAGACATCTAAAAGGCCTAACACTAAATTTGTCCAAAAAACTTATAGGGGGGGGGGGGGTTAGTCCTCAAAAGGACTTTTGGGTCCCAAATTGTGTGAATACAGGAGTTGATTGTTGGTCTGAAGAAGGTGCTGTAGTAGCACCGAAACGTCACATAATAAATGGAGTGTTGATCAAGTCTGGTGTGCCCAAATTTTATTGGATTTTTCTGAATACAGGAGTGGTTAACAACAAGTGCTAATCCACCACACTAAAATTCACACAGTAAGCTTCAAAAGCATGGAAAAAACTCTATAACTCCTACACTGTCAGGTCTCCACTAAACTCACTTTAACACACTGACAAAGTGGCACCTGTCTAGCTGCCTTTTATACCCAGGGGGTTGGCATGGGTAAAAACAGCTGCCATTGGTAAATTTGATACATGAAAATCTTCGAAAATGTTCAATGGTGGGTTCGGAAAATCCGCGGATTGGCAGATCTCGGAGATCTGCCATGGAACCAGGTTTGGTTCCACAATCCGGTCCATCTCTAGTTAGTATGCCAATCAGAATTGGTTACAATAAGATTAGAATCTAATTGTAACCAATTCTGATGGGAAAAGAATGTGATTGGTTGGTATACCAATCAGATTCTTTCTGAAAATATGATTGTAACTAATCAGAATAGGATTCTTTTAGAAAGTTCCCCAGACCATTTCCCAGGGCCCTTTACAGCAAGTTACTGTATCATTTTTGCCAAATTTTCGAAAATTTTCTAGAATATTTGAAATTTCTTGAATTTTTTAAAATTCCTATTTTTTCGAAAATTTTCCAACGCAGTTCGGAAAAATTTGGAAAGCGGAATTCCGGAAAATCCGCGAGATCCGCAATTCGCGGATCTCGGAAATCTGCCGCGGATCCGAAGACGGATCCGCGAACTGGCCATCTCTAGTGTTAAGGGCGTGATCGGATAGTGGTGTTATAGGAACGCCCAGAGTAAGGTGTCTTCAAGTCCAGTTGATCTAATTGAATACAACAGATACACAATTTGTAACAATAAGAACTCTTATTGAATAGCCCTAAAGATTTTTTAAAGATCCACTATGAATACTGATAGTGGATGTATAAAGGATTTTTTTACATTATATGTTATATCATATAAAAATATTGTTTCTACTTATTTGAAAGTCCACCATTTATGATGTCATTTGTAAGGGTGTGTCTTAAGGTTTAAATTGTACACAGTGTATGATCATATTATGGCTTGATAAAGGTCTTAGGAACTGACCGAAACGTTGCTGATTGCACTTGTTGTTGCACTTTATATTGCACTTGCACTGAATAAATATTGAAAAAAGACCCTTGAATGCACTTGTAGTGGGGAAAATGTTTCCACACCTTTAGCTCTCCGAAGGCCCCAGTTTTAAGAAGCCCTGTCTTAAAACATACTCAGCATGTCTTTATGATAATGGGGAGAAACCTTACACAAGTACGATGGGAACCTACAAGCTCTATGCAGTTTCAATAAAAATGCCTTTTAAAAAAGTAAACTTTTTATGACACTTGAAAACCTTTTAACCCTTTCCCTGCCACAGATCGTATATTCACGATCTGTGCAGAGAATGCTTTAACTGCCACAGATCGTGAATATACGATCTGTGGCTTCCCCCCTGCAAAAAAAAATTTCCCCCCTGCTAGGGCCGATCGGGGGGCAGCATTCAACTGCCCCCCTAGCCCCCTCGATCCCCCCTCGGTGTGATCCAAATCCGAGGGGGGGATCGGAAGATACACTCACCTTTAGCCGGGTCCCGCGATGTGCAGCCGGTCCCACGTGGAGGAAGCGGAAAGGGAGACCCCGGTGACGTCACGGAGCTTCCTCCTTCACCGGGGTCTCCCTTGAACCACTACAAGAGAGACCCTGGTGGTCTAGTTGAGGTACTGCAGCTTGATCTCAATTTGATCATGCTGCAGTACCTAGTATAGAACAAGCTGTCAAGCTGACAGCTGTTCTATACATTTTGTGAATGGAACTCAAAGTTCCATTCACAAATAGGATTTTTTCTAAGTCTTTGCTACTTAGCGAAGACTTAGAAAAAAAATGGGGACAGAGATCAATATTTGGTGATCACTTCTGATCACCAAATTATTGATCTTTGCCAATGAATGAAAAATCACTTCCTGGAAAATGATTTCCGGGAAGTGATTTTTCCGATCGGATTTCGAATTGGAAAACGGGCATTTATGCCCGTATTCCAAGTTCGGTATCATTCCCTAAGATGATCTGATGATTATCTTTGGGAATGATCGGGGAAAAAAAGGGGAAATACACACAAAAAAATCTTAAAGTGATACCACACCCTTTTTTTTTTTTACCCCTAAAACTATAAATTAGAAAAAAGTTGTCTTCTCCAAGCTCCCAATGTCCCCAGTGATATCGGTAAGTAAACGCGGATACTTATTTGTTGATTTCAAGGAAACTAAGCCTATATTTTATAAGGAAATTTTGCAGAGGTACAAATAAAGACCGTATTGAATTTTTAGGATCAGTAAAGTGTGCAAAACGTGTGTGACTCCATACTAACCGACTTCACTAAAATACCACTAAAGGGGGAGAGTGTGTGTGGGGGGGTTGGGTTGTGGCGTTTTAAAAAATTTTCTTGTAACTGCACTTCTAAATGCGTCCCATTTGAGCTAGTTGGTGGCCTCGTCTCTGTTGCACCCACGCAAATGGCACACCGTTTGATTCAGGACATGTGGGAGATTGCTATTTAGTGGGTTTTTTTGCTGGTCAAGTGGGTTTAGGTAGGATTTCAACCCTTGAATCTCTCATTTTATTTTTCACAAAATCTCGTAAAAACACCGAGTTCTTGGATCGCTGGGTCTGGAATCTTCTGCATGTATGAAAGCATGGCCACCGTAACGTAGCTGAAGGCGTGTAGATTCCAAAAATATATAGTTTGTGGAGGGAATTTCCATGTTTCGGGACTGTTTCCTTAGAAAAAGTGTAGGCTGTTCAAATTACGAGCACTTTGATTTTTTCTTGTAATTGCATTTTTGCATGCGTCCCATTTGAGCTAGTTTGGTGGCCACGTCTCTGTGTGCATCCACGCATATGGCATACCGTTTGATTCAGAAAATGTGGGAGATTGATATTTAGTGGGGGGGTTTATTTGCGGGGGGCATTTCAAGTTTTGGGGCTGTTTGAAATTACAGAGTACTTTGATATTTTCTTGTAATTACACTGGTGCATGCGTCCCATTTGAGCTAGTTGGTGGCCACGTCCCGTGTGAATCCACGCATATGGCATACCGTTTGATCAGGGCATTGGAAGATTGATAATTGACAAGTTTTTTTTACATGACATGGAAATTTGCCATGATTTTTAACTTTGAATTGTATTTTATAAATTTTTCCTGAAAATCTGGTAAGAAAGCGAAATTGTACACAAAACTGCACCACACCATTGGTGGTATGCATAAAGAATCACACCATTGTGTAGCTGAAGGTGTGTAGAGTCCAAGAATATATAGTTTTGGGGGGTATTTCTATATATAGAGGGGTTTTAGTCTGACAAATTTGAAAAGTTGCTGTAATTGGGCCACTGTTCATTGGCTCACTTTGTGGCTAGTTATTCCACGTCTGCGTGTGTAACCATACATAGGGCATACCGTTTGATTCAGAACATTTGGGAGATTGAATTTGGTAACTTTTTTTTACATTCCTTGGGGTTTTGGCATGATTTCTACCTTTTGAAGTTGTTTTTGTTCATTTTTTCAGACAAATGCTGATTTCTACGAAGAACTGCGCCCACACCATTGATTGTATGAATGAACAAACTACAGCGTTACGTAGCTGAAGGTATGTAGATTCTGAGAATATATAGTTTTGGCGGGGGTATTTCCAAGTTAGAGGGGTGTTCAGTTTGGAAAATCTGGGAAAATGCTGTTATTGGCTCACTGCGCATTGTTTTACATTTTGACTGTCGCTTCCACGTCATGTGGTGTAACCACACATATGGCACACGTTTTGATTCAGGACATTTAGGAGATTGATATTTGGTAAGTTTTTTTTACATTACATGGGTTTTGGTGTGATTTTGTACCTTTGAAATGTATTTTTCTCTATTTTTCCAGAAAATTGTGTAGAAATGCGAAATTCTACGAAGAACTGCGCCCACACCATTGATGGTATGAATGAACGACACTACAGTGCTACATAGCTGAAGGTGTTTAGATTTCGAATATATATGTTTGTGGGGGGTATTTCTGAGTTATCAGGGTGTTTTGTGGAAAAAACTGCAGACTGTCCAAATTCGGAGTTGGCTAATATTTTCGCTGTTTCTGAGCCATCGTGCATTGTCTCACTTTGTGGCTTTTCGCTTCCACGTCCGCATGTGTAACCACACATATGGCATACCGTTTGATTCAGGACATTTGGGAGATTGATATTTAGTAACTTTTTTTTAGATTCCATCAGGTTTTGGCATGATTTCTACCTTTTGAAGTTGTTTTTTGTTCATTTTTTCAGAAAAGTGCGAACTTCTACAAAGAACTGCGCCCACACCATTGATGGTATGAATGAACAACTACAGCTTTACATAGCTGAAGGTGTGTAGATTTAGGAATATATAGTTTGTGGGGGTTATTTCTAAGTTACGGGGGTGTTTTTGTGGAAAAAACTGCAGACTGTCCAAATTCGGAGTTGGCTAAATATTTTCGCTGTTTCTGAGCCATCGTGCATTGTCTCACTTTGTGGCTTTTCGCTTCCACGTCCGCGTGGTGTAACCACACATATGGCATACCGTTTGATTCAGGACATTTGGGAGATTGATATTTAGTAACTTTTTTTTAGATTCCATCAGGTTTTGGCATGATTTCTACCTTTTGAAGTTGTTTTTTGTTCATTTTTTCAGAAAAGTGCGAACTTCTACGAAGAACTGCGCCCACACCATTGATGGTATGAATGAACAAACTACAGCGTTACATAGCTGAAGGTGTGTAGATTTCAGGAATATATAGTTTTGGGGGTTATTTCTAAGTTACGGGGTGTTTTGTGGAAAAAACTGCAGACTGTCCAATTCGGAGTTGGCTAAATATTTTCGCTGTTCTGACCATCGTGCATTGTCTCACTTTGTGCTTTTCGCTTCACGTCCGCGTGTGTAACCACACATATGGCATACCGTTTGATTCAGGACATTTGGAGATTGATATTTGGTACCTTTTTTTACATTCCATGGGGTTTTGGCATGATTTCGACCTTTTTGAACGTTGTTTGATGTTCATTTTTTTTTAAAATCTGGTAAAAGTGCAAACTTCTACGAAGAACTGCGCCCCACCATTGATGGTATGAATGAACAACTACACGTTACATAGCTGAGGTGTGTAGATTTCAGGAATATATAGTTTGTGGGGGGTATTTTTGAGTTGGGGGGGTGTTTTGTGAAAAACTGCAGACTTTCAAATACAAAACTGGCTAATTTTTTTTTGCTGCTACTGACATTTGGCACTGGTCACGCTCTGGGTTAGTTGGCAGCCATGTCTCTGGGTACACCCATGAATGTGGCATACCGTTTTATTCGGGAGGGTTAGGCTTTCAATATTTAGATGCGTTTGAACTTTCCCACAGTTTTTAGCTGAAATTCGCATTTGATTTTGTCTCTGATTTTACAGTTGAGGAAAAAAAGGAAAATGTGAGAAGTACTTACAATTTGCCGAAGAGCTGCGTCCGTGTATTGCATTTTGATCGAAACTAACCTCACTCGTAAAATCCTGCGAGTGTGTAGTTTCTAAAAATATCTCACTTGGGGGGATATTTTAGTTAATTTGAAGATATTCTATGTTAACTGTCAGTAGTGGTTACACATTTTAATTTGGTGTAATATTCTAGGAGTGCAGTTTTAGTTTGGGGGGGTCTCCTGTACAGGAAACGTTGGGTACCTACATATATCTGGTATCGTTGTACTCGGGAGTATCTGAGCTTTTAGAAACAGTAAGATTTTTGTATGTAACCTTAAGATAACTATAAGTAAAAATGGGAAAAATCCATGAAAATTTGCAAATTTTTCATTTTTTTTACATATTTTATACTAACCAATTACAAAATTCTATAATACTGTTAATGTAAGTACCTTTGTGCTGAAAAAACATGTATAATATTCCTGATTTACTGCAAGGTTTCCTACTGTAAAATTAGTCTAAAGAGATTGAGGGCAAAATCCTGAAAATTCTTCTGGCAGTTAACGCAAAAAAAAATGAAAATCTCCTGGCAGTGAAAGGGTTAAAGACAGTTCTGTTTACAGTGTTTAGAGTGAATCTTTTAAAAGCTAATCTGTGATTTTTAGCTCTTAGCGGTAGCCTCAGTTTATCACATAAATGTAAGACTTTGCTTTGATGAGTCAGTTAGAAATTACTACTATACACACGCAGAGGTAATAGTGTGGAACAAGAGTACTCTTTGTTCAGTACAATGTGGATGTCATTTTCATGAGCTTATTCTCAACAAATAAACATTTATTTATAATTAACATACACAATCAACTTTTTTATATAACGTATGTATATGTTTATTTATGTAGCACCACTCGGGGACGCAGTGATGTGCAATATTGTAATACAAAAGGGGGACAAATAATATATAAATACAGTAAATATAAAAATAAATGTGCCTTAAAGGTACAAGATCTTTCTCATTTTTTATCTAGTCCAGAAGCTTTACTGATATTAACCTTCAGTTAACTAAAGTGCAATTGCATTATTTATACCATTATTGCTACTATACTCTATGATATCTGTACTTGGATTTTCTATAGTGTATAGAGAAAAAAAACCCAAATTGCTTTATGGGCCTCTGGAACAATCTTATCACTATTATTTTTTCTTGCTTTGTTCAGCTATCCTTACTTTATTATTTATTTTAGCTAGCGTAATTGCTATTTGACGGTACTTGTTATAGTTTTTATAGTTCCTAAAGGCCCGTTCTGTTCCCTCTGACTTAATAGATTTTAAAGGACAACTCCACCCTCATAAGAACATCTTTTAGAAAGAAGTCTCTTTAGCAACATAGCAACATAGCAATTAAGGCTGAACAAAGACATTCGTCCATCAAGTCCAACCCATTCACTTTTTTTTTTTTTTTTTTCTTTAACCCTACCTAACAGTTGATCCAGAGGAAGGCAAAAAACCCCAGCTAAAAAAGGGGGGAAAAAATTCCTTCCTGACTCCAAACGGCAATCGGAAAGTATCCCTGGATCAACCAGATCTATATGCATTAATACCAGTAATTCTCAATATTTTTTAGTTTTAGAAACTTATCCAGGCCTTTTTTAAAGTTATTCAATGAACTTGCCATTACCACCTCCGCTGGAAGACAGTTCCACAGTTTCACCATTCTCACTGTAAAGAAACCTCTCCTAACTTGAAGATGAAACTTCTTTTCTTCCAACCTTAAAGGATGTCCACGAGTCCTCTGATATGACCTATTAGTGAACAATGCACCAGAGAGTTCACTGTATGGGCCATTAATATATTTGTATAAGGTTATCATGTCCCCACGCAACCGCCGCTTCTCCAATGTAAACAGCCCTAACTTGTCTAATCTGCCTGCATATTCAAGCCCCTCCATTCCCCTTATTAATTTAGTTGCCCTTCTCTGAACTGCCTCAATTTACAAGATGTCCCTTTTGTATATGGGATTCCAAAACTGCACCGCATATTCCAAATGTGGCCTTACCAGTGCCTTGTAAAGAGGGAGAATAATATTTTTCTCTCTTGATTCCATTCCCCTCTTTATACAAGACAATATCTTGCTAGCTCTAGCTGTTGCTACCTGGCATTGTTTGCTACAGCTAAGTCTGTTATCTACCAGAACCCCCAAATCTTTTTCCATTTCAGATGCACTTAACACAGAGTTATTTATGGTGTAGGTGGCACAGGGATTATTAAATCCCAAATGCATCACCTTACATTTATCAACATTGAATCTCATCTGCCATTCTGCTGCCCATTTTGATAATCTATCTAGGTCTGCTTGCAGCACTTGCACATCATTGGAAGTTTCCAAAAGCTCTGCATAATTTAGTGTCATCAGCAAACACAGAGACCTTGCTCTCAATGCCCCCTTCTAAGTCATTTATAAACAGATTAAACAGAAGCGGCCCCAGTACAGAACCCTGAGGAACTCCGCTTAGAACTTTAGCCCACATAGATGTAGCTCCATTAACCACCACTCTCTGTTTGCGGTCCAATAACCAGTTCTCTATCCATGAACAAATGTTTTCTTCAAGGCCAACAGTCCTCAGTTTATACATTAGTCGCCTATGTGGCACAGTATCAAAGGCTTTTGCAAAATCCAAATATACCACATCCACAGCTGTGCCTAAATCTAACTTCTTACTCACTTCTTCATAAAAACCAATTAAATTTGTCTGGCATGATCTATTTCTCATAAATCCATGCTGACTACTACTAATAAGATGATCTCTGGAGACAAAGTCAAGGATATGATCCCTTAACAAAGTTTCCATCACCTTCCCTACCACTGATGTTAGGCTTACAGGTCTATAGTTACCAGGCTGTGAACGACTACCTTTTTTGAATATTGGTATTACATTGGCTTTTTTCCAATCCAGCGGCACATCCCCAGACAAAAGCGAATCTGAAAAGATGAGACACAGTGGTCTTGCTAGAACTGAACTAAGATCTTTTAAAATCCTAGGATGCAATCCATCTGGTCCTGGCGCTTTATTGATATTAACTTTGTCTAATTGATTCCGTACCATATCCTCTGTTATCCAATGTGAAGACTCTTCATTTCCTCCCTGCACATTGTTACAACCCCTACTGTAAGGATTCTCAACAGTAAAAACCGATGTAAAAAAACGGTTTAGCAGATTAGCCTTTTCGGCATCCTCTACAACCACCTCAGCTCCATTATTTAATGGTCCCACATTCTCAGTCCTCATTTTTTTACCATTTATATACTTAAAAAACATCTTGGGGTTGGACTTGCTTTGTTCGGCAATCCGTATTTCATTTTCTATTTTAGCTAGTTTAATTGCTTTCTTGCACTCTTTATTACAACTTTTGAAGTCCCTGTAAGCCTGTTCTGTGCCTTCTGCTTTCAAAATTTTAAAAGCCCTTTTCTTTTTTTCCATTTCCCTTTTTACCTGAGCATTAAGCCATGCAGGAGTGGACCTAATTTTTTTACACTTGTTTCCTAAAGGTACCGATTTGGAAATGTTATAGTTTAATATCCCTTTAAAAGTGGTCCACATCTGCTCAGTATCTTTACCTAGAAACAGTTCCCCCCAGTCTATGAGCAGGAGCGATTCCTTTAAAAGCATAAAATTAGCTTTCCTAAAGTTAAAAGTTTTTGTTAAGCCAGTGCACTTTAGTTTTCTGCAACCTATATTAAATGACACTATATCATGGTCACTATTCCCTAAGCTTCCCATTACCTTCATCTCCAAAATGAGCTCTGGGTTATTAGATATCACCAGATCCAACAACGCATTCTTTCTAGTAGGAACTTCTACCATCTGTGAAAGAAAATGCTCATATAGGAAATTTAAGAACTTTATACCTTTTGAGGTGCTGGCAGTTCCATTACTCCAATCTATTTCAGGGTAGTTAAAATCCCCCATAACCAGAACATGCCCCATACCAGCAGCCTTCGCCAACTGCATACGGAGATTCATTTCCACCTCTTCCCCGGCATTTGGCGGCTTATAACACACTCCAACAATTAATTTACCTACCTTCTTGCTTCCTGTACACAGTTCCACCCATAATGTTTCTGCCGCATCGTTTGCTCCCCCATCTATTCCATCTTTTAAATTTGGCTTCAATTCCTGTTTAACATACATACATACTCCTCCTCCTTTCTTATTAACTCGGTCATGTCTAAATAAGGAGTACCCTTCAATATTTACTGTCCAGTCGTGTGAATCATTAAGCCATGATTATGCTATACCAATTACATCATACCATTCCTTTAACGCTATTATTTCAAGTTCGCCGGTTTTTCCAGCCAGACTCCTTGCATTTGTAAACATACATTTTAGATTATCAATTGATTTACTTCCATACATGGTCGTACATGCCTCCTTATCTCCTTAAAATATGTTGATATATCATACTTTATCCTATGAATTCATTACTGTATGCCTGCTATGCTTCTGGATGCCTCATGGAAACTGAGTAATTTAGAAACCCGTACTGAGCATTTACTGAGCCTGGGCATGCTCAGAAGAGGCAGACAGGGGATTAACATTCAGTCATTGGCTGTGATGTCAACTGTCAAATCCATAACTGACAGTTACTAACTGGAAGAACCAGGAAGCAGAAACTGAGGCAACAAGAAATTTTGCAGGATTTCAGGTTAGACTTATATATTTCAGATTTCAAACTATTACCATTTAGGGTTTTGGGGGGTGGTTTACCTGTATGTAAGTTTTCATTTTGGGGCTGGAGTTGCCCTTTAAAAGCTATTCTATTATTTTCCATTTCCCTCTTTACGTCAGAATTTAAGCTAGGTACACACCTACCGATTTTTCCTCCTGACCGACCGTTCGATACTTTCGACTGGTCGGCCAGGAGGAAGGACTGTCGGTCGCGGCAAAAGCAGCCGCGTCCGATAGTTACCGCGACCGATCGTAGAGGACCGCACGATCAGACGAGGTTTTTCCACCATGTCCGATCGTCCTTTCGTCTGATTCGGACGAATGGTCGATCGGACATGGGCACATTCGGATGCGATAATTTCGGTCCGATCGACCGATACACTGAACTTTCGGTCGATCGGACCGAAATATCTCATCGTGTGTACCCAGCTTTAGCCACATGGGTGTGAACTTATTTTTTTCTACATTTATTTAGATGTGAAATGGATTAAAACCCCTTTAAAACAGTCCACATTCTAGTATCTCTCAGTATCTAACTGAGAATTTATCATCCCAGTTGATATGCTGAAGAGCTATTTCTATCAAGGAAAATGTTGCTTTCCTAAACGTAAAGGGTATGTCCACCCCCCTAACTAAAATTTTACCCACTACTGTCCCCACTGTGTAGTTTAAAAATCCTTACCTTACATCTCTGCTCCTTATGGTTCTCCTGCAGTGTAGAGATGGCCTAACTTTCGAAAGTTTGAAAGTCTGAAAACGGACCCCATAAAGTCAACGGGGGGTAAATAGTTCAGAAAGTTTGAATGAACTTTCCGAAATATTGCAGTGCAAACTTACCTTAGAGGCCCCTGGGACATGGGAGGTGGCCTGAGGAACACGTCCGTGCGCGGGGAACAGCATAAAAACTGGATGTAGCTCACACACGCTACTTCCGGTTTCCGCATGCCACTTTCGGTAATCCTCGAACGTTCGATCGAACATTGGAGGATTTCCTAACATTCGGTAAAACTCAAACATCCGCTTCCAAAATCCCTGAATGGCCAACAACCCTGCCAGATGTTCGTGAGCTCCGCAGCTCGAAACCAGGACCCCCTCCTGGGTCCTTACAAGGGCCTTTGTGGTGCTGACAAGGGCCATTTGGGGCTTAAGTGGTCCCACAGCTCGAACCGGGAACCTCCTACCCGGCACTTCTAAGTGCCCTTGTGGTCCTGACAAGGGCCCTTTGGGGCTTATGGGGTCCTGCAGCTCGAAAGGGGACCCCCCTCCCCAGCCCTATCAGGTCCCTTGCGGAACTAAAAAGTGCCCTTGTGGCCCTGACAAGGGCCCTTTGGGGCTTAAGGGGTCCAGCAGCTCAAACCGGGATCCCCCTCCCCGGCACTTATAAGTGCTTTTGTGGCCCTTCAAAGGGCCCTTTGGGGCTTAAGGGGTCCCTCAGCACAAACTGGGACCCCCTCCCCGGCCCTTGTGGCACTGATAAGTGCTTTTGTTGGGGGTCCCGCAGCTTGAACCGGGACCCACGGCAGCTCTTAAAAGAGCCCTTGGGCGGCATCTTCTGTCTTCCATCTGTGACACCAGCTCTGCTGAGGCCCCCAACCCCGAGAAGTACCCCTGGGGCCATCAGGGGTACCTCCAGTGCCCTCAATGAGGCCGATGTTACCGGCGTCTTGATCCGGCGTCTACTTTCTTCTGCCATCTATTGTGATGACTTCTGAGCTCTGTGGAGGTGTGCGCCTCTTTATATAGGTTTGCAGAGAACCCTAATCCGTTTCTGATTGACGAGCGGCCGTTTTCGGGAATCTCCGGCCATTCTGGGATTTTCGGAAGCGGCAGTTCCAGGCCTGCCGAATGTTCAAAAATCCTCGTACATTCGAGAATTCTCGAATGTTCGAGGATTTTAGAAAATAGTCTAAATAAAAAAAAAAATAGTCCCGCAAGAAATAGTCCCGCAAGTCCGGAAAATCAAACTAGTTCAAACGCGAACTAGTTTGAATTAGAGATGTCCGAACTTCGCAAAATCCGGTCCACTCGAGGATCCGCTAAAAAATCCGAAAATTAAAAAATCCCTGAGCGGACCCATTAAAATGAAAAATACCCTCGAAATTACGAGATTTTTCTAAATTACGTGTTTTCTCGTATTTTCGAAAATTTTCGAAAATACGAGAAAACTAGTATTTTCAAAATTTTTTGAAAATATGTATTTTCGAAAATACGAGTAATCCTCGTAATTTCGAAAATTTTCGAAAATACGTATTTATGGAAATAAGAGAAATCCTTTTTTCCCGAAAATTGTACTAAAAATCCGCGAATCGAAAGTTCGGAAGGCGAAAAATCCGCCGTTCGCGAACGGGATAAATCCATGGCGGATCCGGGTTCGGATCCGCGAACCGGCCATCCCTAGTTTGAATAGTTCCAGTTCGTCCGAACTCATAAAGCTTGGCTCAAACTCGTGTTCGAGTTCAAGTTCTAGTCCATCCCTACTGCAGTGCTTGTCCAAAGTCCCACAAAGTGAGAAGTAGGAGTTGTCTTTCTGTGTAAAAGGTTTCTGCCTCCTCACTGTCCTCTGAGAGGACAATGGCATGTGCAGGGTAGCCCCCTTTACCTAGCATAAAAACTTTTAAATATTTTAGAGAGAATCCCTTCCCATCCACCAACCGCTATATTAGATAGTAAAAAAAAGAATCTGAACTCTACTTACAGCCCTTTGCTCTATTGCCAGCAGCCGCTGCTGTGATTGGCTGTCAATCAAAGTCGCGACTGCCGGCCCGGTCCCCTGCTTGTAGTTCCGGCAAGCTGGGAGCCGGATCAGCCTCTCGGCAAGCTGGAGCGAGAGGATGTAAGTAGCGTTCTGCTTCATTTTTTAACTAATACAGCGGTTAGGGGTGGGAAGGGATGCCCTCTAACATTATTTTGTATGGTGGAGATGCCCTTTAAAAGTCTTTGTAACCCTTTTGATAATATAATAACATACATGTCAATATTTCATGGTCACTATTCCCTAAGCTTCCAATTTATTTCATACCTATAATCTGCTCTGTGTCGTTAGACATTACCAGATCCAACAGACGTCCTTTTCTAGTAGGAACTTCACCTATGAGAGAAAATGTTCTTGAAGAAAATGTAGGAACCCATCCCCCTTACTGTATTAGCAGTTCCACTACTCAATCAATGTCAGGGTAATTAAAGTTCCCCATAATCAGAACGTTTGCCAAACTTGCTGCCCTTGCCATCTGCACATGAAGCTGACTCACTTCCTCCTTGCTAGCATTTGCTGGCTTGTAGCATACACCAACAATAACTTTACCCAACAAAACAACAAACATGGAGTGCACTCTATACCACTTGAAGGTGAAGGGTGCAGACACCTCAGAATTCCTTCCCTTGGGAATATCAGGATTAGAGAGTATCCTACAAACGAGGGTCGCACTCCAAATGCAATGAGATTTCTTTATTTGTGACCACACACTCACAACGTTCACTCACAACGTTTCAAGGGGATTGTTTGTCCCCTTCTTCAAGAAGGGGGCAAACAATCCCTCCGAAACATGTGAATGTTTGGTCACAAATAAAGAAATTTCATTGCATTTGGAGTGCAACCCTTGTTTGTATCAATAACTTTACCCCCCCTTCCTGTTGCCCAAATACACCCATATTGCCTCCGCTTTACCATTAATATCAAAAGATATCACTTATTTTAAATTTGGCTTCAAATGCAACTCTTGCTTAACATAAATACATACTCCTCCCCTTTCCTGTTTTCTCTATCCTGTCTAAACAAGGATTATCCTTCTAAATTTACAGCCCAGTCATTAGAATTATTTAACCATGTTTCTGCTATACCCATTACATCATACTTTTCAGTCAAAGTCATTATCTCAAATTACTGTTTTCTCAGCCAGGCTTCTCGCATTTGTAAACATAAATTTCACATTATGGTCCTTTAATTTATTATGCACTTATACATATAATACTCATGCCTTTCTATCCTCTATGCTAGGCCCTCCCACCACTGGCCCATCTACACCCTGCTTACTTCCTGTGATATCTACCCCAAAGAAATTGACAGTACCCCCCCAACCTAGTTTAAAATCTCCATCCCGCTAGCCATCTTCTCCCTCAAAACAGTTGCGCCACCATCAGTGTGTTGCAACCCATCTCTACTAAAGGGCCTGTAGCAGACAGAAAAACCTGCCCAGTATTCTAAATCACCAAACCCCTCATCCTTACACAAACCTTTTAGCCACACATCAATACATAGCATATGGCTGCGGTAGTTTTTCCAAAAATACTACCCTGGAGGCCCTTGCCTTTAACTTGGCCCCTAGCTCTCGAAATATATTTTTAAGGACCTCTACCCCCCCTCTAACTTTGTCATTGGCACCAATGTAAACCAATATTGGTGGGTTACTTCCAACTCCCCTCAGTAATCTGTCTACACAATCCACCATATGTCAAACCTTAGCACTAGATAGGCAAACACTGTTTGTCATGTAGGGTCTTGGCGGCTGATAACTTTATCCACATTTCTAATAATGGAATTCCCTATCATTATCACTTGCCAAGGAATCAGCCTGCTCTATACATGCTACTTCTGAGCTGATCTACTCTCTGGCAAATCTGTTGGGGTGGCCTAGCTGGGAAGAAATGCAACCCTACTCTTCCCTTCCCCAAATTCCCTAGTAACCCTTACAAAATGACCCCCCCCCCTCAACCTTTCCTGCCCCAGTTCCACTCCCCTCTATACTGGTCCCAGCCAGTGCCTGCTGTTCTCCCAGCTTTGCCTAGCCCCGAAGTGCCCCCCGTAAATTCTCGAACGTTCGGTCGTAAATGTGCGATCGCTAAAAAGCAATACCGCGGCTTTATAAATATGGCCTCAAATTTCTAAACATGTGGCAGGATGTACAAAACTTCTCCTTCTAAATACACAGCACCAGTACACGCCAACCTTGCTTAACTGCTTTTTTTTATTTAAATGTCTTTCATTTCAATGTCCTTAATACCAAAAGATTTAAAGGGCAAGTCCAGCCCCTAAATGAAAATTTACATACAGGTAAATCACCCCCCAAAACCCTAAACGGTAATAGTTTGAAATGTGAAATATATAAATCAAACCTGAAATCCTGCACAATGTCCTGTTCTCCCTGTTTCTGCTTCCTGGTTCTTCCCATTAGCAACTGTCAGTTACAGTCACAGCCAATGACTGAATGTTACTTCCCTGTCTGCCTCTTCTGAGCATGCTCAGGCTCAGTACAGGCTCAGTTCTAAATTGCCCAGTTTCCATGAGGCATCCAGAAGCATAGCAGGCATACAGTAATGAATTCATAGGACATATTAACATATTTTAAAGAGACCATTCTTTCTAAAGATGTTGTTCTTTAATACAAAGTTTCACTCACAAGGACAGCAAGTCAGGCGCAGTGTCTTGTAAAGTGTCTCAAGAAGTGAATTATTTTCATTTAGCTATTTACTGGAAAACAAAGTGAAACAAGAGTGACATCTAGCGGAAAAAACTTTACAGTTTAAAAAGTTTAAATTAAAGCTGCCCACACACTTGCAACCTCTGTCACAAATTCAGTGCAGAACCCATCAAAAATGTTTAAACCTTCTGTTTCAGTAGCTTAAGTGACATAACTGGACTCTCTGCTCCTCCTTGGTCCCCAGGGGCAGAGCATGCTCATGGAAGACTTAAGCTTTGTACACGCATCAGATAATTTTTACACGATTTACCCTGACAAATCACCCATTGTGCAACATTTCTAAGAAAATGGAGCTTTAATAATCTTCTAAGATCCACAACTATCTCTGCTTATTCCGATGATCAGCCTGGCGGATTCGTTCTGCCGACTGTCGTATGTTTGTATATGTTTGAACATAGTCGGCAGATTATCAGTAGACTGTAATGGAAGATTGAATGAAATACACATGTGCAACATTTCAAGATCACCCGATATTCCGAACCTCACGTAATGCGTTCGCCACTTAACACCTCTACAAACAAACATTATCTATCTACTATCGTTGATGTATGTACAGGCGTCGTTGGCAAAACTAGTTTATAACGAGGCAGTTGCTGAACATTTGTCTGGCACATCGTGTGCGAAAATGGTCTGACGTGTGTACGAACCTTTAATGCTGGGAAAGACAGGAATTACCTGCATAGAATTCTAAAAAAATGACAGTTGAGGGGTGGGGTGTATCAATGCAGGCAGAGATTGGTCACATGGCTACAAGCTGGTGAAACCAGTGTTCAGTTCCAGCAATCTAATTTCTCACAAGTTTTACTTAGCGATGTGGTCCATGTTTAATTTTTAAGGTAAAAGACGTAAGGGTATTTATTTAAAGCTAACTTGTTTGAAGACCACGGTTGATCTTTAAAGGCAAAGGGAACCATACTTGCTTATATTGCAAGTAAGTTCCAGGAGTTTATTGGTTTATATACCGTAACAAATTAGTGGAATCTTATACTTAGAATGCACTACATGAAAAGTTATAAACAAAGTGACTGGATCTAAAAAACAGAAGTAGGAGGAATAACATAAACATTGTTTTCCAGAGTCAATAGCAAATCACTAATCACTAAAATTGATATGCAATGGTTTACATTTTATCACCATAAACCAAATAAAACCAAATACAGAGTGTCCTTAATCTATACTTAAATCTGCTCTTATCTCACCTCCAAGTGATGTCATATTAAAGGAGAACTAAACTTATTTTTTTATCCTAATTTGAAAGTTTTTCTTCACAGATCATCTATAGATTGTAAGAGTCTTGTAAGTTGTGTTTAGAATATGTGAGAAAATTATTCTGTTACTCTGAAGACTCCCAAGTTGTTGCCAGTACAACTCACAGTGCATGAAGTCTTTAATAGCCTTGTGAGCATGTGCACTTTTTGACCATGCCCCCTGACCCAAGGTTTTCTCTGTATTTTCTATACAGATGTCTCCACACCAATATGGAAGTCCCTAATGAGACTTTAAAAGCTGCTTGATACCCTGCAGTTTATTTACCAGCCAGTGCGAATTGCACACAGACTTGGGGCAATACAAAATAGTCAGATGCTTTTACTCACATGTTTTTTAAAAAAAATTCTGTTCCTAGTATAAGATAAACAGGGCGATTTAATACTTATCCAAAGCACTCCATTTCCTTATGGGTTCCCGTGATGCAGTTAGCATGATATAGTTAGCGTGATATACTGCATTGTGGGAACAAGGCAGATATGGTAACTTAAGCATTTCAAATGTTTTCAAAAATGAACGTTTGCAGTTTTACACCAGGTGCCTGTGACATTATGGTCACAATGGTGCAGGCCCCGCAAAGTATGAGTACCCATGTTAACTTAACATTACATCGGGAAGTGTGGGTTTAAATAATTTTCGTCTGTTTTTGGCTGATATTACATATTCCCAAAAGCTTACTATTTTTTTCCTACATGTACTAATTTCTATATTTTAGCTCTATTGGGGTAAAGGTATAAAGCTTTGCTTTTAGCAAGACTAATTACATGAGGTTGCAGGTTCAATTCCCCAGTCCTACCTCATTTTTATGTCAAAAGCAAACAAATATATAATTGTTAGGGACAGGAGCATTAAATATGTTTACACAAAAACTGAATTGAAATTCCTGTTCTGTGTCAGGGAGGATCTCTGTGCTGATATATGTTTTTCTATCAGCTTTTATAAAGTAAGGGTGTTTTTTCATTGTTTTTATCTGTTAAGCACTACAGAGCATGAGATGTGTACAGTGTACACTTAGTTGGAAGTCACCCAGCTATGGTCGTTTATGGGAGCTGCCTCCTAGTGCTCACAGGTTCGTTTTAGAAATCACCCAGCAGCTACAAAAAAGGGAGAGGTGAGACACAGGTTGTTGAATTTTTGTGAATGTGCACTCTTTATTGGGACAATACTGTCTGGACAATTAAGTCCCTATGTAAGATTACACTTCTTAAAATTAAAATTAAAGGGCATGTCCATCCCAAAACTAAAATTGAACCCACTACTGCTCCCCCTGTGAAATTTAAAAAATCTTAACCTTACATCTCTGCTCCCTATGGTTCTCCTGCAGTGCCCGTTCAAAGTTCCAGAAAGTGAAGTTTAGAAGCTGTCTGAGAGTCATCCGGTCCCTGCTGCTTCCTTAACCTCAGTAAGGACAGTGACTTGTGCAGTCTCCTCCCTTCCCACCAATCCGGATCCATCCATGCTTGTCCTTTGACCTAGTGTTAAATCCTTTTAATATATGGTAGATACCCCCTGTCCACCCATAGGCACTTGTAACTGTATAATGGCTTGCACTTATCCCCCTGTTTATACTCTGTACTTTTTAATATACAGCGCTGCGTATTATAGTGGTGCTATATAAATGGAATTAAACATACTTATGGCAATGTTTTATATACTGTTACTAACCAGGAATCAGCAATATGTAAACTATTAAGTGAATGTATGATATACAAATTGCAATTAGGTATATAAAATAAGATATAAGAAATATTTCCTTTTCAATCCTTAGGAGGAGATGTAATAATGGCCCACAAAGAGTTAAACACACTACCCAATATAATTTGGGGTCAGCGGGGGTTTAACTTTTACTTTGCAGAGCCTGCCCCATTTCCATTAATGGCAAATCAAATAGTTTCTTGAACAGGGGTGATAGTCGGTGCTCCTTACCTTCCACAATAACTAAATCTTGCTACCTGGTTACTGTATTGCATCTCCGTGTTAATATTTTATCATTGGATATGCTGGTTAAAGTTTATTTCCAATTCTAAATGATTCTCAAGTTGAACGTTTGATTGAGCCTAAGTTTTCTCCTACTGTATTCCGTTCTTACCTGCCATTATTGTGTAATATAACTTTACCTGCCATTATTATGTAATATAACTTTACCTGCCATTATTGTGTAATATAACTTTACCTGCCATTATTGTGTAATATAAATTTACCTGCCATTATTGTGTAATATAACTTTACCTGCCATTATTATATAATATAACTTTACCTGCCATTATTGTGTAATATAAATTTACCTGCCATTATTACGTAATATAACTTTACCTGCCATTATTTTATAACTTTACCTGCCATTATTATGTAATATAAATTTACCTGCCATTATTATATAACTTTACCTGCCATTATTGTGTAATATAAATTTACCTGCCATTATTATGTAATATAACTTTACCTGCCATTATTATGTAATATAACTTTACCTGCCATTATTATGTAATATAACTTTACCTGCCATTATTATAAAATATAACTTTACCTGCCATTATTACGTAATATAACTTTACCTGCCATTATTATGTAATATAACTTTACCTGCCATTATTATGTAATAAAACTTTACCTGCCATTATTATGTAATATAACTTTACCTGCCATTATGTAATATAACTTTACCTTCCATTATAATGTAATATAACTTTACCTGCCATTATTATGTAATATAACTTTACCTGCCATTATTGTGTAATATAACTTAAAGGGGAACTGTAGTCCAAAAATGACTTTAGGTAAATTGATAGGAATTGCTCTCCTGAGAATTTTTGCAATTCATTTTCATTGTTTATTTTGCATAGTTTTGAAGATATTTACATTTTTGTGTGTGATATGGCAGCAGCATCACCAGGTCCCCTGCACTTCCTGCTTCCTGCTCTGAAACCATGTCAGTCAATCTGCCCTGTGCCTCCTTCCTCCCCTTTGCAGCCCCCCTGGTCCCTCCCACTCATGGACCCCATGGTCCCTCCAGTTGCAGTCCCCCCTTGGCCCATTCTCTTACAGCCCCATGTGGCCCCGCCCTCCTGTGGGAGCCATGGCCTGCATAAGCCCCGTCCACTCGTGGGTGCATAAGCCCCGCCCACTTGGGTTGAATAAGCTCCACCCATGGCTGCACAAGCCCCGCCCACTTTGCGGGTGCTGTGGGCAACTCAGACCCCCCTACAGAAAACTCTGTGAAAACAGCCTTTACAGGCAGAGTGAGAACTTTGCCTGAAAAGGCTGTTTTCTCCTAGTGGGAAAGAAGGGCTGTAGATTCCCTTACCTTCTCTGTCAGGACTTCACGCAACAGAGAGAAGGAGGGACTTCCTGACTCCCTCACTGTGGCACTGTGCAGGAGAAGCCTTAGGAATGTCACATGTCAGCCTCCCACCCATTTACTTTCTAGTCAGTCATTTCTTTATATCTTGGGCTGTGGACCATGTAGAAAGGTGGTTGATGGCTCGTTTTAAAAGTAGGAAACTGGCCCTTAATTTAAACTCAACTTGTTTGGAGACCAAAGTTCCCCTTTAATACATATACTGCAGTTCTAGTTTATCCAGGAATACTTTCCGGTTGACGTTTGGAGTTTAGCTGATTTTTTCCTTCCTCTGGATCAGCTGTTAGGTAAGGTTAAAAAGGAGGGTGAAAAGGTTGGACTTGATTGACGTTTGTCTTTCTTCAACCTCAATTACTATGTTACTATGTTACCTGCCATCATTTTGTAATATAACTTTACCTGCCATTATTGTGTAATATAACAGTGACAATCAGTATCAGAGTCCTTAGTAATATTCTGGGACTTCTACTATTTCATGGGTATAATCAGGGGTACCTCTAGGGTTTTTGCCACCCGAGCCAAACGGAGCCACACCGGAGCCAAATTTTGATTGCTACCTATATGCTACATGCGCTGCTGGTGAAACGGGGTGGGTGTAGCTTGTGGGTGGGTGTGGCTTTTTGATTGCGAGCGCTGCTAGCCATTTTTAACTTTTGGCATCATTTATTTGCACAGATTCTTTAAATAGACATTTATCCACACCATAATAACAGAAGAATAAAGAATTTTGCCCAAAAGAGCCTGCCACCACTTCAAGCTAGACTCTTTTAAGAGGACCCTTACTTACCTAACTGGCCTAACCTAGAATAATCTCACAAAATATCTAAAGCTAATCTAACCGTATGAAATGCCTTTTAACTATATCTAACACATTTATTAAAGAAAATATGAAAAAATAACATCTGCAGCAAAGTGTATGTTTGGTTAAGCAATCTAGTCCAATCAGTGAGAACAGACAGTAAAGGTCCCATACAGTGACAAAAGTCAGCAAAGGTCCCATACAGTGAGAACACACAGTAAATGTCCCATACAGTGAGAAAAGTCAGCAAAGGTCCCATACAGTGAGAACAGACAGCAATGGTCCCATACATTGAGAACAGACAGCAAAGGTCCCAAACAGTGAGAGCAGACAGTAAAGCCCCATACAATGAGAACAGACAGCAAAGGTCCCATACAGTGAGAACAGACAGTAAAGGTCCCATACAGTGAGAACAGACAGTAAAGATCTCATACAGTGAGAACAGACAGTAATGGCCCCATACAGTGAGAACAGACAGTAAAGGTTCATTACAGTGAAAACAGACAATAAAGGTTGCACACAGTGAGAACAGACAGTAAAGGTCCCATACAGTGAGAACAGATGATAAAGGTCCAAATCAGTGAGAACAGACAGTAAAGGTCCCATGCGGTGAGAACAGATAATAAAGGTTCTAATCAGTGAAAACAGACAGTAAAGGTCCCATATGGTAAGAACAGAGAGTAAAGGTCCCATACAGTGAGAACAGACAGCAAAGGTCCCATACAGAGAGAGCAGACAGTAAAGATCCCATACAGTGAGAACAGACAGTAATGGTCCCATACAGTGTAAACAGACAGTAAAGGTCCCATGCGGTGAGAACAGGCAGTAAAGGGGCCATGCAGTAAGAACAGACAGCAATGGTCCCATACAGTGAGAACAGACAGCAAAGGTCCCATACAGTGAGAGCAGACAGTAAAGATCTCATACAGTGAGAACAGACAGTAATGGTCCCATACAGTGTGAACAGACAGTAAAGGGGCCATACAGTAAAAACAGACAGTAATGGTCCCATACAGTGAGAACAGACAGCAATGGTCCCATACAGTGAGAGCAGACAGTAAAGATCTCATACAGTGAGAACAGACAATAATGGTACCATACAGTGAGAAAAGACAGCAAAGGCCCCATACAGTGAGAACATACACTAAAGGTCCCATACAGTAAGAACAAACAGTAAAGCCCCATACAATGACAACAGACAGCAAAGGTCCCATACAGTGTGAACAGACAATAAAGGTCCTAATCAGTGAGAACAGACAGTAAAGGTCCCATACAGTGAGAACAGACGATAAAGGCCCCAATCAGTGAGAACAGACAGTAAAGATCCTATATGGTAAGAACAGAAAGTAAAGATCCCATACAGTGAGAACAGACAGTAAAGGGACCACACAGTAACAACAGACAGCAATGGTCCCATATATTGAGAACAGACAGTAAAGGTCTCAGACAGTGAGAGCAGACAGTAAATGTCCCATACAGTGAGAACAGACAGTAAGGGGCCCATATAGTGTGAACAGACTGTAAAGGTATCATACAGTGAGAACAGACTGTAAAGGTACCATACAGTGATAACAGACTTTAAAGGTCCAATACAGTGAGAACAGACTGTAAAGGTCCCATACAGTGAGAACAGACTTTAAAGGTCCCATACAGTGAGAACAGACTGTAAAGGTCCCATACAGTGAGAACAGACTATAAAGGTCCCATACAGTAAGAGCTGACAGTAAAGGTCCCATGCAGTGAGAACAGACAGTAAAGGTCCCACACAGTGTGATTTGACAGTAAAGGTTACACACAGTGAAAACAGACGGTTAAGGTTTCATACAGAGAAAAAAAAATTGTTAAGGTCCCATTCAGTGAGAATAGACAGTAAAGGTCCTATATAGTGAGAACAGACTGTAAAGGTCCCATACAGTGAGAACTGACAGTAAAGGTCCCATACAGTATGAACAGACAGTAAAGGTCCCATACAGTGAGAACAGACAGTAAAGATCTCATACAATGAGAACAGACAGTAATGGCCCCATACAGTGAGAACAGACAGTAAAGGTCCATTACAGAGAAAACAGACAGTAAAGGTTGCACACAGTGGGAACAGACAGTAAAGGTCCCATACAGTGAGAACAGACAGCAAAGGTCCCATACAGTGAGAACAGACAGTAAAGATCTCATACAGTGAGAACAGGCAGTAAAGGGGCCATGCAGTAAGAACAGACAGCAAGGGTCCCATACAGTGAGAGCAGACAGTACAGATCTTATACAGTGAGAACAGACAGTAATGGTCCCATACAGTGTGAACAGACAGTAAAGGGGCCATACAGTAAGAACAGACAGCAATGGTCCCATACAGTGAGAAAAGACAGCAATGGTCCCATACAGTGAGAGCAGACAGTAAAGATCTCATACAGTGAGAACAGACAATAATGGTACCATACAGTGTGAACAGACAGTAAAGGCCCCATACCGTGAAAACAGACAGCAAAGTTCCCATACAGTAAGAACAGACAGTAAAGATCTCATACAGTGAGAACAGACAGTAAAGGTCCCAATCAGTGAGAACAGACAGTAAAGGTCCCATACAGTGAGAACCGACAGTAATGGTCCCATACGGTATGAACAGACAGTAATGGTCCCATACAGTATGAACAGACAGTAAAAGTCCCATACAGTGAGAACAGACACTAAAGGTCCCATAAAGTGAGAACAGACAGTAAAGGTCCCATACAGTGAGAACAGACAGTAAAGGTCCCATACAGTAAGAACAGACAGTAAAGGTCCCATACAGTGAGAACAGACAGTAAAGGTCCCTTACAGTGAGAACACACAGTAAAGGTCCCATACAGTGAGAACAGATGGTAAAGTCCCATACAGTGAGAACAGACACTTAAGGTTTCATACAGTGAAAAAAGATTGTAAAGGTCCTATTCAGTGAGAACAGATGGAAAAGGCCCATACAGTGAGAACAGACAGTAAAGATCCCATACAGTGAGAACAGACAGTAAAGATCCCACACAGTAAGAACATACAGTAAAGGTCCCAGTGAGAATGTACAGTTAAAGTCCCATGCACATTCTATCCTCTATCACTCACATTCTCTCTCCTGCAGTCTCTATTCTCTCTTTTACTCTCTCCTACAGTGTATCATATTCTCTCTCTCACATTCTCTCTCTATCTCTCTTGCATATTCTCTATCTTTCACACTCTTTTTCCTGCAGTTTCTATCCTCTCTCTCTATATCTCTCTCCTGCAGTCTCTATCCTCTATTTCTGATCTTGTCTCTCTCTCTCTCTCTGTCTCTGTCTCTCTCTCTCTCTCTCTCCAGCAGTCTCTATCATCTATATCTTTCACTCCTTCTCTTCTGCAGTCTCTATTCTCTATTTCTCTATCTCTCACACTTCCTTTCTCCTGCAATCTCTATTCTCTATTTCTCGCCTTTACTCTCTCTTCTGCTCGTAGTGTGACTGGTACATATCATAGTGAACCACAGTGAGTCTGGTAGATATCATAGTACCCACAGAGTGACTGGCTCATATCATAGTGAACCACAGAGTGTCTGGTAGATATCAAAGTACCCACAGTGTGTCCAGAACATAGCATACTGCTCACAGTGTGACTGGTACATATCATAGTATGCGCAGTGTGACTAGCACATAGCATATTACTCACAGTGTGAATGGTACATAGCATTGTGCCCACATTGTGATTGGTATATATCATAGTGCCCACAGTGTGACTGGTATATATCAGTGCCCACAGCACAGTGGGACTGGTATATAGCATAGTGCCCACAGTGGGACTGGCATATAGAATAATGCCCACAGTGGGACTGGTACATATAGTGCCCACACGGTGTGACTGGTGTATATCATAGTGCCCACAGTATGAGTGGTATATATCATAGTGCCCACAGTGTGACTGGTATATAGCATAGTGCCCACAGTGTAACTGGTATATAGCATAGTGCCCATATATTGCCCATATAGTGCCCACTGCCCACAGTGTAACTGGTACTTTCGCCCATAGTGTGACTGTCTGATACATACCATACATAGTGTCTACAGTGTGACTTGCACATATAAAAGTTAGCACTTGACTTACTGTACTCAGCAGGCAGAGGCAAGATTAGGAGTGTCACACAGGCAATGGAACTTCTGAGTGGTGTTCGCATTCATTATCATCGAGCTTCTAGCGTGATTATTTTTATTGCAACAATCTCTGCCGCCTCTCCTTTAAAGACATCCTCAGCGATCGTTTGTGGTTTTCAGATGTGTCGGATCGCAGGCAACCAAAAAGCCATACTATTTTTTCTACCCAATCGACCAATACACTTACTAGGCATTGATAGGGCTGAAAAACTGCATGGTGTATATACAGCCTAAGACTGTACCAGAGCAGACAGACCCAATAAGTCCTGCTGATAAATCTTGTTTTAAATGCTATTCAACAATAACTCTAACCACTGCACGATACTCCCAATAGTTTAATATGCCCACTGATCTGCTCGTTCAGACCGCAAATAGTCCATAACGCAAAAGTACAACACGTGGATGTCAAAGGTGCACACTAATGAGCGCAAAATGTGGGAAAACGGAAAAGTGACCATCACTTCCAGATGGCAGGCTACAGATCCAAAATCCCAGTAGCCTTTGCAGAATTGTATGATATATGTAGGATTACAAACATGATATGTGTCAATGAGACAAGTATACAGATCTACATTACAACTACAATGTAATAAGGGATTGTACAGGACTGTACATACCAAATGATTCATTCATTAAGTGGTTTAGGGACAATTAACACACTGAGGGTACATTAAAAGGAAACTGTGGTCCAAAAATGACTTTAGGTAAATTGATAGGAATTGCTCTCCTGGGAATTTTTGCAATTTATTTTCATTGTTTATTTTGCATAGTTTCGAAGATATTTAAATGTTTGTGTGTGATATGGCAGCAGCATCACTAGGTCCCCTGCACTTCCTGCTCTAAAACCATGTCAGTCAATCTGCCCTGTGTCTACTCCTCCCCTTTGCAGCCCCCTGGTCCCTCCCACTCATGGACCCCATGGTCCCTCCAGTTGCAGGCCCCCCACGGCCCATTCTCTTACAGCCCCAGGTGGCCCGCCCACCAGTAGGTTGCTGTGGCCCCGTCCACTCGCAGGTGCATAAGCCCCACCCACTCATGGGTGCACAAACCACGCCCCATCGCGGGTGCCGGGGGCCAGTCAGAGCCCCCCTACAGAAAATTCTGTGGAAACAGCGTTTTCAGCAGAGTGAGAACTCTACCTGAAAAGGCTGTTTTCACATAGTGGGAAAGAAGGGCTGTAGATTACCATACCTTCTCTGTCAGGACTTCACACAGCAGAGAGGAGGAGGGACTTCCTGTCTCCCTCACACACTGAGGGAATCTGAGGCTGTGCTCGCCGGCGGCACTGTGCAGGAGAAGCCTTAGGAATGTCACATGTCAGCCTCCCACCCTTAACTTTCTGGTTAGTCATTTCTTTATATCTTGGGCTGTGGAGCATATAGAGAGGTGGTTGATTGCTCGTTTTAAAGGTAAGAAACTGGCCTTTCATTTAAACTCAACTTGTTTCGAGACCACAGTTCCCCTTTAACCATTAAAAGTTAAACAGTCGGGATGCAGTTTACACTGAAGCCCTATAAATAGACTGCTATCCCGCTTACTGTAGGCTCCAGAAATTCCCGCGACCATCACACTCAGAGACAATCTGGTACAGCACTTGTATTTCTCTGCGCCTCTGCCGGCTGAGGTCACTACAAGGTGCCTGTCACTGTCTCACCATCCGACAGTGACAGACGCAGAGTAGTGCTGTCAGATAAATACATCTGACCAAAGTAGAGTTGATCCAGGAAAGGAAGAGTTGAGTCAGGAAGGAATTTTTTCCCCCTCAAATTTGGTGGTTTCTTTTGCCTTCCTCTGGATCAACAGATAGGCCGGAAATGAGGATATTGCTAGGATAGACGTATGTCTTTATTCAACCTCAAATACTATACTATACTAATATAGGCGCCGCGCAGGATTGCTTCTCTTAGTCTCTCGAGCGAAGAGTGACTGTGAGTGTCTACTGCAGAGGCTGGAAGGACTCTACATCTTGGAAGAAAGTCAGTCAGTCTTCTCTGGGGGGGGGAAAATAAGGGGTGTTTTTTTTTTTTTACTAACCTTGCTGCCGTCTCTCTGCCCTCTGGGGTTTTTGCCTTACATTGCCTCATTAGAGAGGCAGCTTTAATATTATGCACAACTAAAGCCTTAGTATAATAAGAACAAAAAGAAAAAAGGGCCGTACTATTTTCTATTTATATTCTCTTTCTATTACACAGGCTAAGTTACGGTACAATATAAACCTGGATTGTACCTTCACTCCAATGCAGGAATTTCTTTCCTTTCATCAGGTGCTCTGTATGTTTAAAGATGAGTTGAGGAATCGGTGTCTCCTTT
This sequence comes from Hymenochirus boettgeri, assembly GCA_019447015.1. Taxonomy (NCBI): domain Eukaryota; kingdom Metazoa; phylum Chordata; class Amphibia; order Anura; family Pipidae; genus Hymenochirus; species Hymenochirus boettgeri. The sequence continues at coordinate 228,640,190 of CM033474.1, read as the reverse complement.
TCTACAAGTGTAGAGCCTGCTACAAATTAACTTTATATAAATACCTGTTGCTTTTGGACACATTGAAACTTTTTACTGTTTGGAGGGCCCAACCCTTGACCATTCAAAGCCTATGGTTTAGAGTGTGATTTAAAGTTTGACGCCTTAGACAATTACCCAATTCGCCTATTTCACCCAAGATCCAAGTGAGAATAGGATGAAAATTTATTTTTATTAATTTAGCTTGAAGAGACAATTTACTGTTCTGTCTATTTCTTCTTCTTCTTTTTCTTCTTCCATTTTCTTCTTCCGCTTTTTTTGGACCGTATCTCCTCCCACAGTTTTTTAGCTAGAGACATGAAATTCGGTACAGACGTGTGGGGCATATAGGAGAAGTGTGCTTTTACCTAGCAAATTAATCTGCGGAAGCGTTACGGCCTTATCGGCGAATTACGGGACATTTTCCCCCATAGACTATAATGGTAACAATCCTCAAATGTGAATATTTCAAAACAGTTTTTTTCATGGTCATAAACACAAATGGTACCCCCAACCCCCCACACAGACACACCCACCTACTGACCTTCCATTCCATTCCCATGGAAGCTACACTTATAGCCAAAAAACTAATTTTAATCAATCATCAATAAAAGTTATTTTTTGGTTTTACATGCAAAAAGACATATCCCCAACCTCATACACGCACACACACCTACTGACCTACCCTTCCATTCCTGTTGCAACCTTACTTAAAGGGTAAATAAATAAAAAAAACTAATTTTGATATATCTTGGTTTTAGACACAGGTACACATACCTACTGGCCTACTCTTCCATTTCTGTGGAAGCCATATTTAAAGGGTAACTATAGTCAAATATATTTTTTATCAATAATCAAAACAGTTTGTTTTTTTAACTTCCAACCTGACACAGGTTAACACACCAAATGAGCTACCCATTCATTCATGTGGCAACCATATTTAAAGGGTAGTCAAAAAACACATTTTCACCAATCATCAAAAAAGTTAGTTTTTTATCCCCCAACCTGCCACACACGAACTGACATACCCATTCATTCCTGTGACAGCTATATTTAAAGGGTGTATAAAAAAACAACACAAACAGCACAAACACACACATTCCCTTCCAAAATGTGGCCTTTCAAGCCAAATTCAAAGTTTAAACTTTCCCTTTTTAGTTAAAGTTGTAATACTTTGTTGCAGTATAGTGAACTAAAAAAAAAAAAAAATAGAGACAATAACTATTCCAAGTCATTAAAGGGGAACTGTGGTCTCTTTAAATATAATCCTACCTCTAAAATGAGCCAACAACCACCTTTCTACATTATGCACAGCCCAAGATATGAAGAAATCACTGATCAGAAAGTTAGGGGGTCGTAAACTTTGAATCTGTGCAGAAGAAACGAGGAAGAGAGTTGAGTTAAGGGGACGGAGGGAGGACGGGGGGGGGGGTGGGAGAACAGCACAGCCCACAGCAAGAAGTGTGTAAGGTCTGTAAATTTGTAAATTTTACTTTAATGTCACTCGGACTGTCACATAGTTTCAGAGCAGGAAGCATTGAGTGCAGAGGATCTGGTGATGCTACCACCATATCAAACATAAAAATGTAACTATCTTCAAAACTATGTAAATAATCAAAGTAAATTGCAATAATACTAAAAAAAAAAGTCATATTAGTACCACAGTTACCTTTTAATAAACAGATTTAATAAAAGTGGCCCCAACATAGAACCCTGTGGCACTCTCTAGTACTCTCTGGTAAGGCTAGAAGAGATGAAAAACAATTTTTTGGCACGTGGATACTGCAATGAAAAGCTAACAGGGACATAGATAGAGTCCTAGCCATAGAGAGAAACACACTATTGCACCAGGAAAAAAGCTGTCCCCAGAACGAGAGATTACCTTTCAACTCCACATACCATACCTTATCTAATGGCATACTAAAAATTGTTAAAAACAATTGTGATATCTTACAATCTGACCCACAGTATGGAAGTCTATTCAAAAACCCTCCTTTATTCTCTTACAAAAGGGCTAAAAGTATTGGGACCGATTTAATACATAGTGAATTGGAACCTTCCCTTGCCATAACTGCCAAGCATGCAACACTATTATACCAGGAAGAAATATGTCACACCCTCTCAAAGGACATGCCGTCAAACTGTATTTAAATGTAATTTTTCTGTTAAAATGCCCATGTGGGAAACAAAAAGAGAAAATACGTATCAGAATCGGAGAGCATAAAAGGAGTATCTCTAATTATGATGGCATGGCAGATAAGAAAAGATACGAAACATCTATTAGTAGACATTTTTTGGACCAAAGACACAGGGCTCCCAATTAAGATGGCTAGTCCTTGAAATAGTGAAAAGAGACCTAGAGGTGGGGACCTTAACAAAAGATTACTACAGAGAGACTGGACTGAGAAATTAGAAACACTGGCCCCAGGTGGCTTAATGAAGAGATCAATTGGTCCTCATTCTAGAAACTTTTTTTCACTGAAATTGTAACGTTGATACTGATGCTTTACTGATGTCAGTCTTGATACATTAAGTAACCTCTTTCGGTGTAGTTGCAACACTGTGTTTTCATTGTTTTTATCTTTTTAGCATTATCGCCACCTTGTGGAAGATTCTAAATTCAATATGATAAATAATGGACTTGAAATACTTACCTTGAAAGTATGGACTTGAAATACTTACCTATACGCATGGACTTTCTCTTCTAAACACAATGGAATAAGATAAGACCCTATTGTTTTTATTTCCTTATTCTTATTATTATTTTGTATGTACACACTACACATGGTATTTTAGCTCTATTTGATGCTTTTAGTTATTTATACTTTTATGCTGTTGGTCACTTATTTGAAACATTTTAAGACTTATGTGTGATACTCTGCTTATGTATTTTATATAAGACGCATTTGCACTTTATACTTTACACCGTGATATGCTAATTTGCACTTTGACACAGCCAGGAAGGGATGTCACCTTAGGGCACATTTGGTTATTTATACCCCTGTTTTATGTTGCACTTTCATCACCTGATGAAGAGGGCCTAGACCCTCGAAACGTGATTTGATGTGTGGTTTGAAATAAATTCACATTTGCATTGGAGTGCGACTCTGCATCTTATAGTGGGCTAGGAATCCCAAGTCTTGGTTTAACCCACACATGGACACATGGAGATAACAGCTATGACATTTTATTTAGGATTTCAACAAACTCCATCCAACAATTAAATTTGAAATGGATTTTTCTGAGGAATCCATACATTTTTTGGACACTACAGTCACCCTGAAAGATGGAAGAATTCAAAAATCCTTATACAAAAAACCCACTGACAGAAACAACTATCTCCATTTCAACAGTTTTCATCTGCACCACACCAAGAAAGGAATCATATACAGCCAAGCTACTAGACTGCACAGAATATGTTCAGTAACGGAAGAGAGAGGCAAACACCTAGGTGCACCTAGAAGTATGCCAGGGGTACCTCCAGCACCGGTGGCCTCAGTGAGGCCAATGTCACCGGCGTCTTGATCTAACGCGACGTCTTCGGGCTAGCGACACCAACACCACTGAGGTCGCCGATGCCAGGCGGCCGCCAGTAAGCTCGCTGGCACTGCCGGCCTCAGCAGAGCTGATGTTGCTAGCCTTTCCTTTCTTCTTTCTGAAGCCATCTACTGCGATGGCATCTGAGTTCCACGGAGTATTGCACCTCTTTATATAGGTTTGCAGAAAGTCCTAATCCATTTCTGATTGGTCAATTATTCAATGCTTGGTTTACATGGTTTACATTAACCAATCAGATTTCAGAAAAGGGCCCTTATAAGTGCCGGGGAGGGAGGGTCCCAGTTTGAGCTGTGGGACCCCTTAAGCCCCAAAGGGCCCTTGTGAGGGCCACAAGGGCACTTATAAGTGGCGCAAGGGCCCTGATAGGGCCAGGGAGGGGGGTCCCGGTTCGAGCTGCAGGACCCCTTAAGCCCCAAAGGATTCTTGTAAGGGCCACAAAGGTACTTGTAAGGACCCTGGAGGGGGTCCCAGTTTCAAGCTGCGGGACCCCTGAACGTCCGGCTGGGTTGTTGGCCATTCGGCAATCCTCAAATGGCCGATTTCGGAAGTCTCAGGCCGTTCAGGGATTTTTGGAAGCGGGCGTTCGAGTTTTTCCGAACGTTTGAAAATCCTCGAACGTTCAAGGATTATCAAAAGCGGCACGCGGAAACAGGAAGTAGCGCGTGTGTGCGCTACATCCAGTTTTTATGCTGTTCCCCGCGCACGGACCTGTTACCCAGACCCTCTCCCAGGTCCCAGGGGCCTGTAAGGTAAGTTTACACTGCAATATTTTGGAAAGTTCATTCGAACTTTCCGAACTATTTACCCCCCATTGACTTTAATGGGTCCGTTTTTGGACTTTCGAAGTTCTTTAGAAGTTCGAAAGTTCAAAAACGGAACGAACTTTCGAAAGTTCAGCCATCTCTACATATAACCCAGTACTGGAAGGAATATGTACAATAATGAAAGAACTACATCCTATGATTAATCAAGATGAAACCCGTAAAAAAAAATTCCCAGAATCCCCTATACTTGCCTTTCAGCAACCACCAAACCTTCACCAAAAACTAGTAAGAAGAAAGTTACACAAGGATTATGAAAATATCACCCCAGGCACCAAACCATGCAGGGGTCCTCGGTGTAAACTGTGCAACAATATTAACAGTTCCCCATCTATAACACACAGGAAGGGAGTATTTAACATCCAGGGACCTTACAGTGGCACATCCAGAAATGTGGTGTATTTAATACAATGTAACAAATGTACGGACACTATATATAAAGGGGAAACCAGTCAAAAACTACAGAAGAGGATGAACTCCCACAGAAGTAGCATCACTAACCATAATGAGAATAATAACTGTTTGCCTGTGGGGCATCATTTTTCTCAACCAGGACACTCCATTTAAAACCTCCAATTCCGGATCTTGAAGGGACAGTTCAGCGGCAACCAAGATCCAAGATAGAAAAACATTTGAAGCCAAAATGATTCTGTTATTTGACTCCAAAAACAATGGGTTAAACCAAGACTTGGGATTCCTAGACCACTATTACTGTTGAATATATCTGTATGTAGAACAATATGTGGATGGTATACAATATGTGCATATTCTCAGTGTCTGCTTTTCTCTCATCCAGCATCCCCCATCATTATCCCCCCCCCCTGCTAACTCTCTCCTTGGCCACCCTAGTATGCTGTTATCTCTCTATTTTATTACCCCCTCTCATTCCTCAGTATATTCTGGACTTTTTTTGGGGGGTGGGGGGGTTATTATCTTATCTTATGTAATTAGCTTTTTACTTTCTGTTACCCTTTGTTTCAATCAGTACTGCTCTGACCTGAGGAAGAGGGTTGATCCCTCGAAAGCTTGTCTACTAAAAAAAACTGTTTGTCCATTAAAAGTATCACAGTACTCTACTATTTACTTCATCTGTGGTTGGCTGTGGTTGGCTCTCTCGGTCCGGCCCTCTGCTTGCCGGAGGTGGCGAGCAGGAAACAGAGCACCGGGGGAATGAAGTAATGTAAGTAGAGTTCTGCTTTATTTTTAAACAAATGAACCTGGGGGGTGGGCTAGGGTGCCCTACAATATATTAAAAGTTTCTTTTTGCAGATGGACATGCCCTTCAAAGTCCCCCATAATCACAATGTGTCCCAAACTTCCAGCCCTTCCCATCTACATATGAATCTGACTAACTTCTACCTTACTAGCATTTGGTGGTTTGTAGCAGACCCCAACAATAACTTTATCCCCCTTCCTGTTGCCCAATTCCACCCATATTGCCTCCGCTTTAATATCAATATCCATTAAAGTTACTCACAATTTATATACTTGAATATATAATATGCAGGCTGCAATTTTCTGGTCAACTTTAAATCTTTATTTAAAATTCATGAGAAAAATGTTCAAGAGGACAAGAGGGAGAAATGTTTATAACAAGAAACATTTACAGGAAGAGTTTACAAAAACGGCTACTAGATTAATTCTGTTGAATGCAGCACATTTTATTAAAATGTTCCAATTGTGGCTTTAAACTAATGAACTACTCTTTGCTCTCTATTGTTCTATCACTTTATCACTAGGTGTCACTGTATCCACTTCAAATGAAAAGGTTTAAAGGGCATGTCCACCCCTTTTTATGCTTTTTGGTATATAGTAGGTCTCCCTCCCCCATCCCCAATCGCTATAATAGTTTTTACAGATACTCCTCCAATCTTTACTTACCTTCGATCTTTCCTCTGGCGTACTGCATGAAACTGCAAGCAAGGGGCCGGAACGGCAGACATGTCCATGATTGGCTGAGAGGCAGACAATCACAGACACGGCTGCCGTCTGGGAGAACGCTGGATTATCCACAAGTCAGCCATGTCTGCATAGGGCAAAGGGAACCAGTAAAATGGTGTCAGAAATTGTTACTTACCTGCCTGTTATTTCCACTGCATCGCTCCTCGATGGTATCTGGTCTGGTTCACTTAATCTCTCTAATGATTGGCACTTTTTTCTGTATTGTGGTGGAAGGTAATACACTAGGTTAGCATCCCTCCTATATATTTTTGAATCAGTTTATTTAAACCCATTAGAAACACTTACATAATTTTGTAATTAAAGCAGCTGGGTGTCTGTTCTCTACAACAAATCATTCTAAACACTTGTGTCTATTAAACACTTAACAAATCATGGCATAAAAACATTGATGCCAAGGTTTTGCAAGTCATGCTTTAAAGGGACACTTTACTCACTCACTTATTTAAAACTACAATGTGAGAAAAGTAAAATGGTGGTACTCACATACTTATCTGTCATCATTAAATCATTAAATTTTAATGTTTAGTGAATGCTCCTAATTTCCCCCACCCTCCCTTACTCACTGCCTTCTGTCTGCGACACTTAAAAGTTCTGCACAGCATCACCATGGACATTGCTCTGCTTACACATCTCCCCCTCCCTCCTCCTGCATTCTTTTCTCTGCTGGTTCCCTTAATTGTTGCAGAAAGTGTGCTGGCAGGCAGCCAAAGATCCTAGTAAAAGGTCAAGGATGGGGAACATATTATAATTTCTGCGTCTGGAGTGACAGGTCTTTCCTGTACATGCTGTGATTTCAAATGATGATTTCTCAGAATCTACAACTCAGATTTAAAATCTGAAAAAAGTTTTGTAGTAGTGGGATCTTGTTGTATAGAATACCCTTCAATTGTTATTACATCCCTTGCACTGTGTTGAGACGCAACATTTTTTGGAAGTTCACAGGTTTTTTTCCAAACATGCCCACAAACAACTATAGATTTTTGTATAGCTTCTTAATTTATTTCTTCTACTTTTCATTTTAGAAATTATATTTGACTATTGAATGTTGAATTTTTTTCCGTATCACCATACATTTGTGCAACATTTTTATAGAATGGATGTGAGGTCCACCCATTCTTGCTCTCTCTTTTTTAGCCAGTTGGTTACAGGATAAATGGTGCAGGATAAATGGTCATATAATGGCATTTACCTTATTGTTGTTATGCAATAATGTGTTTATTGTAATAAAATAGAAGAAACTGGTGAGTTTCATTTTGAAAGTGGTTCCACAGATCTTATTAAGTTCCAGAATGTCAAGTTTTCCTTTTACAAATGGTTTCCTTTTATAATTAGTATTTTTGATTTTCTGATTTTTCATTTCTTTTCATAAAAACTTTTAAAATTTTTGAAAATTCCGTTGGATCCATGGATTTTCAAAACTGGTAGTTCCGAATCCATACAAGCTCAATTTCAAAACCAGGATTGGAATCAAATTTGATTATAATTAATATAGTTACACTACATTGCCCAACTTGAAATGTTATAAGTACGATAACTCCTATGCCTTTAATATAAAGCATTGGATGGGTGGCCTCTTCCTTCATTTTAAAAAGCCAAAGTGCTGGGGGGAAGTGAGAGAACCTGTTATATTGATCCAGTGTGCAAGTATGAGAAATGCAAAAGTTTGCTAATCGTAATAAAAGTAAAAAAGTTAGAAGTTTGGACATTCCAGACTGGGGTTACCTTGATGTGGTTGGAAGGCTTTTCAGTCATGTGATTAATGTATACTAAAATCCCTTTGTTTATAGTGTATGCCAGTGTGCAGATAAAATGATTTTGTATGGGGCCCAGGAATGTGCATTGATTATCTTTTCTATGTTTGTATAAATATATATATATATATATATATATATATATATATATATATATACCTGCACACTCATTGAGCCCCCAGCAAAACTATGATGGGGCCTGTGACGGAGCACCAGGGGTCTGCAATAACATGAATTAGTAAATTCTATGTAAGGGAGAGTGTGGTTCCCAGTCATTAATAAATAATATAACAGTGTTTCATCCAGGCACCACCTCTCCCAGTATTATATCGTGTTTATAATGTATATGTAAAATTTACCAAGCACACTGTTGGGGATATGCAGTTAGTCCTTTGTCCACAAGATGGCTCATTGGGTAAAACTCCTGGGATTGCCTGTTGTAAATTAATTATCCCGGTGCCAAAGTGTCTGGCCTGTGGGATTGCGTTGTGTAATTGCTGATTAGTCTGCTGCTCAACAAGTCTGATGATTGGCTGCTGGTTGAAGGTTGGTAATTTGCACTTCAAAGGGAATGTGGGAATAAAAAGAGCAGCTGTAATCCACATGGGGGGGGGGGAAGCACATAGACAAAGGGAGAGCTAGGATACATGCTGAGGCAGTATCCTGTAGCTGGGAGCTGATTAACTCTATCCTGACCTTTGGCTTGAGAGCAAGGGATACAGGAGGCTAGCCTGCAGGAGGAAGCAGACTGGGACTTGGCAGAAGGGGAAGCTAAGCAAGGGAGAACAGAGCTAGGACACATGCTTAGGCAGTGCCTAGCTGCTCAGAGCTGTACACCACTACCCTGACCCTTAGCATGAGAGCAAGGGACCCAGGAGCCAGGAAGGCAGAGTAGACCAGGAGAAACCAGCAGCAGCCCAGAAGTTTGGAGCAAAGACAGTGGAGCCCAGAGATCATAGGAACTGCATCCCAAGGACAGTGCTTGCTTGGTAGGATATGGTTGTGGTTGATACTGGTGCGTATTAATAAAGCTCCTCCAAATGTAAAATAGCTTGTGTGGCCTGGTTTGTCTTATTTTCCACGACCTCACACAGGGCGTCCTGTGACACTGGTGGCAGCGGTGGGATAAGGCAAGGAGCAAATCGATAGTCTCAGTTTAAGTACCAAGCATACCATGTCCACGCATACCATGTCTACTGAAGCCAGATGCCCTGCATAGGAATACTACAATCACTGGACGATACAGTGCCTTGTGGAAAAAGCATTGGAGCTGAATATAGACTGCAGGGGGCTGAGCAGAGATGATTTTGTGGACATTCTAGCATGGGAGGCCCCACCAAACTATTTATCTACCAGAGACTCAAGACTATCTTGGATGATGATGCCACGTTAGAGGAACTAAACAAGGCAATGTATTGGGCCCACAAATGCCTGTAACAGGAAAGGGAACTTGAGCTGCTCATTGCTCAAGTTGCTGCCCAAAGAGGATGCTATGTGGAGTGGCCAAGCCCTCAGCAATGGGATATTTCCTCTACACCAGTGAAGGACTCTCAATGCCAAGTGGAGGTTCCAGAAAAACTGCAGGATACACAAGTACACACCCTGGAGAAAGACCCAACTATCCAAAAAGAGGAAGAGGACACCAACACCCAGTAAAGTGGCTTTCCAAAACAGGATTGCAAACCTGCAATGGAGGTAACCACTGTGTCCCCTGACCTATTTTCTGTCCCTGCTACTTCTCCAATAGCAGAGTCTGCCCCTATTACTGCACAGACCGGCACACCTGACCCCCATTGTTTGGAGAAAGCAGTCATCATTGCAGAGGAGGAGGAAAATTGCCAAATGCCTGTAGGAAATCTCCTGGAGCCTGATCACTGTCTACAAAAGCTATTACAAGGGATAAGGATAACTACTATGTCCTTGAGTACTGTTTATGACCATACTATGATCCCTTCCCGAGCACCAACCCCTCTGACTACCCAGACCTCCTTACCCGAACCCCAATGTTTAGATTGTGAAGGTACTGATCCCCTGCAAGATTACTGCCACGTTAGCCTTCTCAGGGAAGTTGTTCAACTAGACCCCAACCATGGGAATGTTTCTGTGAACCCATTGTCCCTAGATTATGAACTGAATAAGTCCCTTACAGTGGGACCACAAGATCTCTTGCCTGGACATTTACCTGTGGATTATTTTAATGAAGTTCCCCTTCCCCAGCATCCTATGGAGATGGACTGGGATCCACACATTCAGGATCTTTTACAAAATGCATAGCAGGGTTTGGACTACAAGGACTCAGGAACTTTTACCACTTTTGTAAACCCTAGGCATGTGCTACCCCAGGACTTTTGTTTTGAGACACAAAAACCAATTGGACTTGCAGGAGGTATACCCTATTTCAATCATTGGGTAAGAGTCCACATGGACAATGAATTTGGGGACAGACAGTCTTGGGTGGGGTGTATAAATTGTCTATTAAGGATTGTCTATTTAGAAAATCATGTTATGCTTTTGGGATATGAGTTTGTTGAAGGTCCAGTGACATAGGGACTTAATAAACTGTTTGTGAGGCTACCAGTAGCCTGTGTAGGCCACATGGCAGGCTCACATTTTTGGGAGGGGAAGGGGTTGTGACCAGGGGTCTGCAATAACATCAATTAGTAAATGCTATGTAAGGGAGAGTGTGGTTCCCAGTCATTAATAAATAACATAACAGTGTTTCATCCAGGCACCACCTCTCCCAGTATTATATCGTGTTTATAATGTATATGTAAAATGTACCAAGCACACTGTTGGGGATATGCAGTTAGTCCTTTGTCCACAAGATGGCTCATTGGGTAAAACTCCTGGGATTGCCTGTTGTAAATTAATTATCCCGGTAGAAAAACGTCTGGCCTGTAGGATTGAGTTGTGTAATTGCTGATTGGTCTGCTGCTCAACAAGTCTGATGATTGGCTGCTGGTTGAAGGTTGGTAATTTGCACTTCAAAGGGAATGTGGGAATATAAAGAGCAGCTTTAGTCCACATGGGGGGAAGCACATAGACAAAGGAATAGCTAGGATACATGCTGAGGCAGTATCCTGTAGCTGGGAGCTGATTAACTCTATCCTGACCTTTGGCTTGGGAGCAAGGGATACAGGAGGCTAGCCTACAGGAGGAAGCAGACTAGGACTTGGCAGAAGGGAAAGCTAAGCAAGGGAGAACAGAGCTAGGACACATGCTTAGTTAGTGCCTAGCTGCTCAGAGCTGTACATCCCTACCCTGCCCCTTAGCATGAGAGCAAGGGAGCCAGGAAGGCAGAGCAGACCAGGAGAAACCAGCAGCAGCCCAGCAGTTTGGAGCAAAGGCAGTGGAGCCCAGAGAGTGGAGCCCAGAGATCACAGGAACTGCATCCCAAGGACAGTGCTTGCTTGGTAGGATATGGTTGTGCTTGATACTGGTGCGTATTAATAAAGCTCCTCCAATTGTAAAATAGTTTGTGTGGCCTGGTTTGCCTTATTTCCCATGACCTCCATAGGGAGTCCTGTGACAGGGCCCTTTATCACAGTGGTTTTCTGGGAGGAAGCTATATCTATCATGGGAAAAATAAGAAGATGGGGCGCCCTTGGCTCCCAGACCCCCTGCGGTTGCTCCCCTCATACTTACGCCCTAGGTATGATTCTTGGATGTTGAGATACCATATGATGGACAATTTAACACATGGATTTATCATAAAATGACAGACCTTAACCAAAAATCTATACCAGGGATAGGCAACCAGTAGATCTTCAGATGTTTGAAAACTACAAGCACTCCGTAGTTAGGGAATTCTGGGAGTTGTAGTTCTCAAACATCTGGGGATCTACTGGTTGCCTATCCATGTTCTATACCACAAAGCCAGTTGAAAAGAGTAGATATAATTGTTAAGAGGAGGAAGATAAGGAAGTTGTGTTTCAGGACTGTATTAGGAAATTCAGACAGAGTCATCCCCAAAATGTTCTGTGCATGGCAGTGAATAGGTGTAGGAAACAGAATGTACAAAGTAAAAAGAATAAATCTAACATGAGGATTCCTTTTGTTACAGATTAAACTGTGGGAAGTGTTCGTACAGAGAGTGATTAGGAGATACTGACATATTGTACAAAATGCCTATTTGGGTTTGAAATAATTCAAACGACCGCCTGTGCTATCTTACTGTAAAGGACCAACCATTCATCAATGTATAAGACTAAAACAAAGAAATGGATCACCTTTTTGGGCCCAGGGACAGTGGGCATGTTCCCATGTCTGGGATGTGCTCAGTGCCCCTATGTTCACTCATACTCAAACATCATGTCAATATGGCATTAAGGGACATTTTACATGTGATAAAAGGTGTGCTGTGTGTGTATTATGGTGTTTACTTACAGCCGGAAAGCAGTCATGCCCTGTAAGGAGTTACAGAGTTGGACCGCACTGCGGGTCGGTTCTCTCCTCTTTCCTGGTACATTTAGTGACAAAGCAAGTTTACCTCCCGTTCTTCACTAAAAGCTTAAAAGCCAACTAGCCCTTTAAAATAGAGCGCACACAAAGCTCTGGGGGAATATTGGTATGTGGAATGTAGCACACAGTGGATATATAGCTGTGATCACAGATAAAAAAGAAATTAAAGGGACTGTCCACCCCTCTTTTTAAAAATTAATATATTGTAGATTACCCCCTAAAACCTAAAGAACGTTTTAGTCAAAAGCTTTAAATCGGCTCCCACACAGAGTTATTATACTTACATGCTCCTCGCTCCACCACCGCTTCCGGGTTCCTCACTTTGTCTCCACTGTGGCTGCTCTGTTCTTTTCATGTTCTTGAGCAGCCACAGTGGAGACAGCTCCGGGAATGGCAGTCAGTGATTGGCCGTGACGTCACAGTCACGACCAACACTGACTGCCTTACCCGGAAGTGCAGAGCCGCGTCGGTGGAGCGAGGAGGAGCATGAAAGTATAATAGCTCTGTGTGGGAGCCGAATTAAAGCTTTTGACTAAAATGAGCTAAAGGGCTCGTTCACACTACATAATGTATAAACTGTTTATTGGTTATTAAGGTTTTGGGGGGTAATCTACAATATATTCATTTTTGAAAAGAGCGGTGGGCATCCCCTTTAATTGAGAAATAATTGCTGATGATTTTATTGTATTTACTAAATAATTTGCCTTTCACTCTCATAACTTCTCTAACCAGGTTTCCTCTTTGTTTTGCAAATTATGGGTTACATCTTGTATTACATCTGCACAACCCCAGGCAGTCCAGGTGGGGATAATGGGAAGCCTACAGGTGTCTGAGTAAACAAATCATAAACTGTAAGATAAACAGACATGTCAAAGATCCCTAACTAAAACCTTATAATGCATACATGCATAGGGCCACCATCAGGGGGGTACAAGCCATAGTTCTGTCTGGGGCCTGGTAGGTGGGGACCCTGCTATGCTGCCACAGAAGGTGGTGATACAACTAATCCCTCACAACACAAGTGAGGCAGCTTAAAAATAAAATCATCTATCAGAGAAAAGGCCAACAGCCAATTGGCTAAGCGATCGCGTTTCAGCCAATCACTGACGCTAAAGACAGTCCTGCCCCTTCTGCTGCTTCCGTTCAAGGTCATTTGCACGTGATGTCATAAAATTGGAGTCAAGAATTGTGAGAATTTAGTAATAAATACCAGGTCTTAAACACATAGAAATTATAAGATGGGATTGCAGTATAATATGAGGCTAAACACAATATTTCATTGGGGTGTTAGCGGCAGAAAGTAGCAATAACAGCTGTTGGTGCATTATCCTGCATGAGTCCAAGACAACATGAATCTAATGGGTTGTAATTTAATCTCAAAACTTGTTTGGGGGCAAAATAACTGGCAGTTTTGAAATTCCCTATCAAAATTAGACAATGAAAATTGCAATGTTCTGTTTTGCTTTGTTGGTTTTTTTCAAAATTTCAAGACAAAAACAATATTTTATGAAGAAGTGAGTAAGAATGCATATTCAGGCATAGAAGTTGATGTAGTATACTTGGATATTACTAAAGCTTTTAATACTGTGAAACATAGGCGACTAATGTATAAACTGAGTTTTGGTTATTGGATCGCAAACAGAGAGTGGTAGTCAATGGAGCTAAATCTATGTGGGCTAAAGTTCTAAGCGGAGTGCCTCAAGGTTCTGTACTGGGGCCACTTCTTTTTAATCTGTTTATAAATGACTTAAAATGGGACATTGAGAGCAAGGCCTCTGTGTTTGCTGATCACACTAAACTCTGCAGAGCTTAGTTATTCAACGATAACGATCGTTATTTTACGATATCGGCATCGTAGATTTACTATAGCAATATCGTAGGATTACGATCGATATCATAAAATAACGGTCTATATTGTAGATCACCGATCGTTATTTTAACGATAACGATGTTTTATAAATATGACCCTTTGTGTTAAGTGAATGTCTAATGGAAAAAGATGTGGGGGTTCTAGTTGATAATAGACTCTAGCAAACAACGCCGGGCAGCAACAGCTAGAGCTAACAAGATATTGTCTTGTATAAAGAGGGGAATAGATTCAAGAGAAAAAAATATTATTCTCCCTCTTTACAAGGCACTGGTAATTATTTTACGATAACGATCGGTATTTTACGATATCGGCATCGTAGATTTACTGTAGCAATATCGTAGGATTACGATCGATATCATAAAATAACGGTACATATTGTAGATCACCGATCGTTATTTTAACGATAACGATGTTTTAAAAATATGGCCCTTTGTGTTAAGTGAATGTCTAATGGAAAAAGATGTGGGGGTTCTAGTAGATAATAGACTGTAGCAAACAACGCCGGGCAGCAACAGCTAGAGCTAACAATATATTTTCTTGTATAAAGAGGGGAATAGATTCAAGAGAGAAAAATATTATTCTCCCTCTTTACAAGGCATTGGTAAGACCTCATTTAGAGGCCTTTTTTTTTGAATCCCAGATACAAAAGGGACATCCTGGAAATGGAAGGAGTTCAGATGAGGGCAACTAAAATTATAAGGGGAATGGAGGGGCTTGACTTTGCAGGCAGATTAGACAAGTTAGGGCTGTTTACATTGGAGGAGCGACATTTGCGTGAGGATATGATCACTTTATACAAATATATTAATGGGCCATACAATAAACTCTCTGGTGCATTGTTAATTAATAGGTCAAATGAGCAGGCTTGTGGACATCCTTTCAAATTAGTAGAAAAGAAGTTTCATCTTCAGGTTAGGAAAGGTTTCTTTACAGTGAGAACGGTGAAACTGTGGAACTGTCTTCCAGCAGATGTGGTAATGGCAAGTTCATTAAATAGCTTTAATAGCGTGGTCTGGATAAGTTTATAAAACTAAATAATGTTGAGAACTATTGGTATTAATCCAGGTATCCAGGGATACTTTACAATTGCCATTTGGAGTCAGGAAGGAATTCTTTCCCCTCTTTTTAGCTGTTTTTTTATGCCTTCCTCTGGATCAACCATTAGAACGTATGTCTTTTTTCAACCTCAATTACTATGTTACGATTGAAAGTGATATAATACCTCCAAAAATATCAGTGAGTACCCAGAGGATCCCTAGTACAGCTAACTTTGGTACGTTTTCCTGCTTAGGTTGTCAAAATTGTTCTAAACTCAATCCCCCTAATGCTAGTGAGGTAATAATGTTGAAAGGTTATTTCACATGCTTGTCATCAAATGTGATATGCAAGATAAAGTGCCCATGTGATTCAAAGTATATTGATGAGACCACGCATCCTGTAAGACTGAGATTAAATGAACACAGGAGTGCTGTGACGAACAGGAGTGCAATGTAAAACCCCATAGACAATGTCTGAAACTGCACTCCTAATTTTCAATTATTTCACCTTATTGGCATGGTCCAGCAGTATGGCAGCTCCCACATTGTTTCCCTGTCATGGGTAATCACAGGGTTAAATTCATGTTCAATTGTAAGCTCTGTTTTCTTTCCCATAACCATTCCCATTTAGTGTTGACTTAGCTGACCTATTAAGAGGTCTGACTTCAAAGGGGCAAGGTGTGAAGTCCCTGTAATATGCATACACTGTTACAGGCTAGTAGGCACCAGCTCAGCAGGGAATCTTCTAGTTGAGATTTGAGCAGAAACCAACTGGCAGATCAAAGGTTCCTTAATAATTCAGGATGTAGAATTATTTAATGTTTTCATAAATACCCTCTGTTTATCCAGGAATTAATTCTGCATTTATAGATACCTGACATAATATGATAGCCCAAACCAAACTTGGGATATTATCCTTCTTAGGCCTACGATCCCCAAGATATGTCATATTTGGTCTCATTCTGTTGGGTAAAATTAGTTACGGACAATCATGCTATTATTTTAAATGTGACATGTATGGTTCACAGATTATGGACTAGAGGGGAATTGGAAATGTAAAATTCCCTCCAAAAATAGGAACCAACCTTCAGGGGCAGAACCAAGTCCACCCCCTCTAGAGACCAGACCGCTCCCATTTTCTGGAAAAGGATAAAATTGGGAGCCGGGTCTCAGCTCAGGAGTTCGTCATAAGATCTTCAATAACATCTAGCCAACAGGACGGACCATATTGGCTTACATCAGAAAATATTATTTGGACTTTTCCCATATCTGGATTAACAAGTTCTTGACTCAGCTCATGGACATTTCAGACGCCAATTATCTTTAAGTATTCATTCTTTTATCCATTTCTTACCCTCACCTGTGTGTTACTGCTTTTATGTTCAGTAAATTACTTTAGCTTTTCTTCATATTTTTTTATGCACTATTTTTGTCAACTTTTAATAAATGGTATAAAATCATTTATAGGCTATTGTCCTATTCTGAGTATATCCCAAAACGAACCTGTGTCTTCGAAGTACGCTACTATAGATAAGTATTGTTTAGGTATATATATAACTGTGTATAGAATATTAGGGGTGAATAACCAATTTTCTTACAGGTTGTTAGAAGTAGGGGTGCGGATAACCCCATAGATATATGTAACAGGTCATTCCGCTGTTTTTCTCGGAATGTGGTGGCAGCGAATATATTGATATTAATTAATATTAATTGTGTAGTATATCGTTTGTTCACTAAACCCACCGGGTCCGATCTGTTTCATCTGCCTGTCGGTTGCTTGGAGTGTGTTTTCTGGTAGCTGATAGGTGGATGGGCGTCTCGGCTCGGAGGGTTTGTGGCAAGTGCGATTAGAAATCTTGATACTAAGAATATCACAGTGAGCAGACATTTTAAGGAAAATGGACACCATGTAAGATAACTAAGATGGCTAGTAATGGAGGAAGTGAGAAATGTAGAAAAAGGTCAGAACAAACTACAGAGAGACTGGATATGGAGGTTAGGAAAAACATTACCTAATGGGCTAAATGAAAAAAACAATTTGGCTTGTAACTTTCTTATATTTTTTAGATGAAGAGTGGGGTCTGCACTTCCTGTTCATCTGGTATCCCATCCCCACAGGTTGTGAGTACAGTATAATATGTGAAATAAAGCGTTTGGAAATGATTTGCCAATATTTTTTTAATTAACCCCACATGGATTTGGACACACTATAATTTGGATTTGAGGAAACTATGGATTAACAGGAGATCAGAACCCCTTAGTATTAAAAGACATTTTGTCTTTTTCTATATTTTTTCTATTTGTTCTATTGTGGACTTCTAGATATGGAAATATATGTTTGTTCCTCCACCCCTTGAGGGAGCAGAATTGGAATGTCCTGTAAGCACTTTATAAAGGTCTTTGGGACAAAACGTTGTGCTGTGTTTGTGCGGCAGATTTATTTGCTTAATAAATATGAGATCACTCTTAAATATTTGATTGGACCTTCGTATTGTATTTTTTGGAAATTGTGCATATACCAGCAAGGAGACAGCTGGAGTAAGGAGTACTTGTCCCACACCATTTACTGGTCAAATTCTTATGAGAAGATTGACAACACCCTGAAACTGAGCTGCAACATGGTGGTCAAGACCATATGGCGGTTTAACAGGACAGGTTCCACTAAGAACAGGGCTCGGCATGGGCGTCCAAATAAATTGAGTCCACGTGCTCAGCGTCATATCCAGAGGTTCTCTTGATGCAATTAGACATATAAGTACTGCCACCATTGCTGCAGAGGATAAAGGGGTAAGAGGTCAGCCTGCCAGTGCTTAGACCATATGGCATACACTGCATCAAATCGGTCTGTATGGCTGTTGTTCCAGAAGGAAGCCTCTTCTAAAAATGATGCACAAAAATGCCAGCAATCAGTTTATTGAAGACAAACAGACTAAAGCCATTAGTATAGTATAGTATAGTATTTGAGGTTGAATAAAGACATACGTCCATCCAGTCCAACCCATCTAGCAATATCCTCATTTCCTGCCTAACTGTTGATCCAGAGGAAGGCAAAAAAACCCCACCAAATTTATGAAGGGGGAAAAAATTCCTTCCTGACTCCAAGTGGCAATCGGAAATTTCCCTGGATCAACTCTACTTTATGTATCAATACCAGTAACTTGTAACATTCCTTGTTTGCAGAAACTCATCCAGCTTTTTTTTGAAAATGACCAATGAACCTGCCATAACAACGTCCACTGGAAGACAGTTCCATAGCTTTACCGTTCTCACAGTGAAAAACCCTTTCCGAGCTTGAAGCCTAAACCTTTTTTCTTCAAGTCTTAAGGGATGTCCTCGTGTCCTTTGACATGTTCTATTTGTGAACAATGCCCCAGATAGTTTATTGTATGGCCCGTTAATGTATTTATACACAGTAATCATATCCCCACGCAAGCGCCTTTTCTCCAGCGTACATAATTGTAACTTTTCCCGTCTCTCTTCATATTCAAGCTCCCCCAATCCCCTTATTAATTTAGTTGCCCTTCTCTGAACCCTTTCCATTTCAAAGATGTCCTTTTTGTACACAGGATTCCAAAATTGCACTGCATATTCCAAATGAGGCCTTACCAATGCTTTGTAAAGAGGGAGAATTACATTTTCCTCCCTTGAATCCATACCTCGCTTTATACAAGACAATACCATGCTGGCTCTGGCTGTTGCCGCCTGGCACTGCTTGCTACCTTTAAGTTTGTTATCCACCAAAACTCCAAGATCCCTTTCCAACAGGGATTCACTTAACACAGAGCCATTTATAGTATAAGTAGCACAAGTATTTTTAAGTCCAAAATGCATTACCTTACATTTATCACATTGAATTTCATCTGCCACTTAGCGCCCAATGTGACAATCTATCTAGATCCCCTGTAACGATTGCACATCCTCTGAATTTTTAATGGTTGACAAAGTTTTGTGTCGTCACAAACACAGAAACCTTGCTGACAATACCCACTTCCAATCATTAATAATAAGATTAAATAGAAGCGGCCCCACAACAGAACCCTGTGGCACCCCACTTAGCACTTTAGTCCATAATGATGAAGCCCCTTAACAACTACCTCTGCATCCTTCCTTAACCAATTTTCTATCCATGTACAAATGTGACTCCCCAGACCAACAGACTTAGCTTATTCATTAGTCGCCTATGGGGGACTGTATCAAAAGCCTTTGCAAAATCCAAGTAACTACATCTACTGCTATACCAGAGTCTAATTTCTACTTACTTCCTCATAAAAGCCAAGCAAGTTAGTTTGACAAGATCTATTCCTCCTAAATCCATGCTGGTTACTACTTATAATGTCAGTCCTTGAAACATACTCTAGAACATGTTCCCTTATTAAACTTTCCAGGATCTTCCCCACCACTGAAGTTAAACTTACAGGCCTGTATTACCCGGCTGTGAACGACTACCCTTTTTGAATATTGGAATAACATCAGCCTTTTTCCAATCCAGAGGCACACCACCGGACATGAGGGAATCAGAAAAATAAGAACAATGGCCTAATAAAACTGAACTTAGCTCCTTAAGTACCCGAGGATGTTTTTATCCGGTCCAGGGATTTATTATATTACCTTATTTAGTTCTTTCTGTACCATATCCTCGGTTAACCAAAGTGAACTTGAATCTTGTATACCTTTATTGCTACTATACTCTATGATATCTGTACTTGGATCTTCTAATTGTATACAGAGGAAAAAAAATATTCAAGACATTTGCTTTATCGCCATCCTCCATAACTAACTTATCCCCATTAATTAATGGTGCCACATTCTCAGTCCTCATCTTCTTACTATTAATATACTTAAAAAATGTTATGCTTAGTGATGCTTCTTCAGCTATCTAACTTCATTATTAATTTTAGCTAGTTTAGTTGCTTTCTTACACTCCTGTTTCAGTTTTTATACTCCCTAAAGGCCCTTTCCGTTCCCTCTGCCTTAAAGGTTTTAAATGCCTTTTTCTTCCTTACCATTTGCCTCTTTACATCAGAATTCAGCCACATGGGCGCGGATTATTTTTTTTTACATTATTTCCCAAGGGTATAAATTTAGATGTGAACTGGCTTAAAATCCCCTTGAACACAGTCCACTTCTGTTCAGTACCTTTCCCTGATAATACATTATCCCAGTTGACATTCTGAAGAGCTGCTTTCAACCTGGGAAAATTGCTTTCCTGAAATTAAATGTCTTGTTTAACCCAGCCACTTTTCCTTTTGATAACAAAGTCCAAATGCCACTATTTCATGGTCACTATTCCCTAAGCCTCCAGCTACCTTTATATCTATAATGCGCTCCACAATGTTAGATATTACCAGATCCCCAGATCGCCTTTTCTAGTAGGAACCTCAACCACCTGTGAGAGAAAATTTCCTGCAGCAAATTCAGGAACTCATCGCCTTTTCTGTGATGCATTTCCACCACACCAATCAAGGTCAGGTAATTGAAGTCCCCCATAATGAGCACACTCCCACACTTGCAGCCCTTGCCAACTGCATATGAAGTTGACCACCTCCTCTCTCGCTAGCATTTGGCGGCTTATAGCAACACCAACAATGACATTACCCCCTTTCCTGTTTCCTAATTCCACCCATATTGCCTCCACGTTATCATCCATATCACCAGTTATCTCTTCTTTTAAATTTGGCTTCAATTCTTTTTTACATAACACACATACTCCTCCCCCTTTCCTTTTTTTCTGTCCTGCCTAACACGGCATATCCTTCTATATTTACAGCCCAGGTCGTGAGAACTGTTCAACCACGTTTTCTGCTTACCTATTACATCTACTTTTCATTCAATGCCATCATTTCCCATTCACCCATTTTGTCAGCCAGGCTCTCGCATTGCAAACATACATTTTGATTATGATCCTGTAATTTATTTGTACACTTTGATACACATTCCTCCCTATCCCCTATGCTAGCCCCACCCCCTTTTCCCCCCACCACTGGCCTATCTACACCCTGCTTTCCTCCTGGACTATTTATCCCAGTGAGACTGCTATACCCCCCCCCCAAACCTAGTTTAAAATCTCCTCCAACCCCTGCCATCTTCTCCCCTAAAACAGCTGCACCACCATCAGTGAGGTGCAACCCATCCCTACTAAAGACCTGTAGCCGACAGCAAAGTCTGCCCAGTTCTCAATAAACCCAAACCCTTCTTCCTTACACCACTCTCTTAGCCACGCATTAATACTCCTAAGCTCCCGCTGTCTCCCTGGCTTAGCACGTGGCTGCGGTAGTATTTCTGAAAACCCTACCCTGGAGGTCCTTGCTTTTATCTTGGCCCTGTTCTCGGAATCATGTTTAAGGACCTCACCTCCACCTCTAACTTTGTCATTGGCACCAATGTGAACCAAGACCGCCTGGTCACAACCCGCCCCACCCAATAATCTGTCTACATGATCCACCACATGCCAACCCTAGCACCAGGCAGGCACACACATTTCGGCATGTAGGTTTGCGGCAGATTACCCTATCTACCTTCCTTATAATGGAGTCCCCTACCACTACCACCTGCCTTGCATTCCCTGACCCTTCATTTCCTCCTCCTTGTATCAGAGATGGCAGTCCCCTGGGTGCTCAAGGGACTAGCCCCCTCCATACACGCTAATTCCGAGGTGTCCTCCTCCACTTCATTACCTAAGGTGGCAAATCTGTTGGGATGGACACTCTGGGAAGAAGCCCCCCTACTCTTCCGTCCCCCCATTCCCCTAGTAACCCTACAAAAACTACCTCCTTCCTCATCCTTTCTTGTCCCTTCTCCACCCACCTCTATACTGGCCCCAGCCAGTGCCTGCGGACCCCCCAGTTCTGCCAATCCCCGCAATGCTGCAAGCTGCCCCCTTACTCTCCCACTCCAGCTTCCAAACGGGCAACCCACTCACACCTGACACAGACATAGGTTCCCGGAACGTCTGCTCCAGGTTCCTATACATGTGGCACAGATGCACATTGCATGGTACTGACAAAACTGTCCCTTCTAATACACCACACCAACACAGTGACGCACAACCCTTGTTTAATTGCCCTTCTTGTTTCATGTCCTCTTTTTATATGTCCTTGAGAGCAAGTCCTTGAGATAAAGGGCCACTCCACAAGTTCGTTACACTCACACAGAACTTCCTTTTGTTAGGTCCAACCCACAGGCCCAACAACTGTGAATCCTATTTAACTTAGGCCCCAACCCCCCACACCATTAGTGCAAGAGCCAGAAGAGAGGGAAAAAAAACCAACACTTATTAACCCTTTCACAGCCTGTTTGTGATTACAACAGGTACAATACTAGAATATAGAAGTCCGCACACCCCTTAACTGGAAGAAGAAGATTAGTCTGCTTTAGAACCATTTCCTGTGGTCTGATGGGCCCAAGATACATTTATTTGGTTCAGCTGGTGTCAAGCGTATGTGTTGGTAACTAGGTGAGGAGTACAAAGACAAGTGTGTCTTGTCTACATCAAGCATGGTGGTGGGAGTGTGATGGTTTGGAATGCATGAGTACTGCTGGCACTGGGATGTTACAGTTCATTCAGGGAAATTCACACTCCTTTGGAAAGTATTCCAACATGATAACAACCCCAAACTCACTTCCAAGATGGCCACTGCCTTGCCAAAGAAACTAAGGGTAAGGGTGCCGGACTGGCCAGCATGTCTCCGACTTAACCTTATTGAGCACAATATGAATATTTTTTCACTTGTGGGTGTTACTTAACTTTGTTTGTGCCAGCGGGTTAGACATTATTGGCTGTGTATTGAGCTATTTTGAAGGGGGCAGCGAATTCCCAATGTTATACAAGCTGTACACTGACTACTGTACACCAAAGTTTCATATCTTCAGTATTGTCCCACAAAGAGCTATTTAAAAAAATATTTCACAAATGTAAGGGGTAAGATAGATATAAATATATATAAATATAAATGATATATTATTATTTATTTGCAGTAGTACAATATGTGTATAATGTTTGATGCAGTAATGTTTCTACGTTTCCTGTTTTGCTACAAAGTATTCATAAAGTACTGTCATCATAGAAACCCCACAACTTTGCTGTACCATTCTTATCCACAGCTGCTTACAAGATCTCTATTGAACTCAATTGGATAGTTAGTGGTGGGAAATTGTGCAGGAGCATGGATAGTAGCCTGATTTTAAATTTTACATGTGTGTGCAGGATTTTTAAAATGTCGTTAACATCTCTACATAGATATTTTGGGTTGAAAAAGACAATTGTCCATTAAGTTCAACATGTTAATGCAATTCCAACCAGTGTCTTTCTTACAGCAAGTGAAAGTAATTACCTTTAGCCACAAGTACTTTGCTCCCTATATCTCCTCTACACCATCCCTACAATAGGACATACCCATTCACATATGTACACCTAATTATGCATATAATCATCTGTAACCCTGGATGTTCTGCCTTTTAAGATCACAGACAAGCCTCTTTTAAATGCATTTGCTCCTGCCATCACAATATTTACGACAGAGCTTTCCACAACTTTACTGCTCTCACAGCAAAAAGCCATTAACTTAAGCTAAACCCCATAACCTTGTCTAAATGAATGGTTCCTTGTATTTGTCAAACCCTGTGTGAATAAAGATCCTTTAATAAATGGTAGAGATGGACAAAAAAACGAACTTGAACCCAAGTTTGGGGCCGAACTTTATGAGTTCAGAACAAATTCGATTCCCAGAACTATATTTCATTCAAACTTTTCACCAGTTTGTCGGCTCGAACTCCACCTTACATTTATCAACATTGAATTTCATCTGCCACTTAGCAGCCCAATGTGACAATCTATCTAGATCCCCCTGTAACGATTGCACATCCTCTGAAGTTTTTAATGGTTGACAAAGTTTTGTGTCGTCAGCAAACACAGAAACCTTGCTGACAATACCCACTTCCAAATCATTAATAAATAGATTAAATAGAAGCGGCCCCAACACAGAACCCTGTGGCACCCCACTTAGCACTTTAGTCCATAATGATGAAGCCCCATTAACAACTACTCTCTGCATCCTATTCCTTAACCAATTTTCTATCCATGTACAAATGTGACTCCCCAGACCAACAGACCTTAGCTTATTCATTAGTCGCCTATGGGGGACTGTATCAAAAGCCTTTGCAAAATCCAAGTAAACTACATCTACTGCTATACCAGAGTCTAAATTTCTACTTACTTCCTCATAAAAGCCAAGCAAGTTAGTTTGACAAGATCTATTCCTCCTAAATCCATGCTGGTTACTACTTATAATGTCAGTCCTTGAAACATACTCTAGAACATGTTCCCTTATTAAACTTTCCAGGATCTTCCCCACCACTGAAGTTAAACTTACAGGCCTGTAATTACCCGGCTGTGAACGACTACCCTTTTTGAATATTGGAATAACATCAGCCTTTTTCCAATCCAGAGGCACACCACCGGACATGAGGGAATCAGCAAAAATAAGAAACAATGGCCTAGATAAAACTGAACTTAGCTCCTTAAGTACCCGAGGATGTATTTTATCCGGTCCAGGAGATTTATTAATATTAACCTTATTTAGTTCTTTCTGTACCATATCCTCGGTTAACCAAAGTGAACTTGAATCTTGTATACCTTTATTGCTACTATACTCTATGATATCTGTACTTGGATCTTCTATAGTGTATACAGAGGAAAAAAAAATATTCAAGACATTTGCTTTATCGCCATCCTCCATAACTAACTTATCCCCATTAATTAATGGTGCCACATTCTCAGTCCTCATCTTCTTACTATTAATATACTTAAAAAAATGTTTAGGCTTAGTGATGCTTTCTTCAGCTATCCTAACTTCATTATTAATTTTAGCTAGTTTGATTGCTTTCTTACACTCCTTGTTACAGTTTTTATACTCCCTAAAGGCCCTTTCCGTTCCCTCTGCCTTAAAGGTTTTAAATGCCTTTTTCTTCCTTACCATTTGCCTCTTTACATCAGAATTCAGCCACATGGGCGCGGATTTATTTTTTTTACATTTATTTCCCAAGGGTATAAATTTAGATGTGAACTGGCTTAAAATCCCCTTGAACACAGTCCACTTCTGTTCAGTACCTTTACCTGATAATACATTATCCCAGTTGACATTCTGAAGAGCTGCTTTCAACCTGGGAAAATTTGCTTTCCTGAAATTAAATGTCTTTGTTAACCCAGCGCACTTTTCCTTTTGATAACAAAGTCCAAATGCCACTATTTCATGGTCACTATTCCCTAAGCCTCCAGCTACCTTTATATCTATAATGCGCTCCACAATGTTAGATATTACCAGATCCAACAGAGCTCCTTTTCTAGTAGGAACCTCAACCACCTGTGAGAGAAAATTATCCTGCAGCAAATTCAGGAACTCATCGCCTTTTTCTGTGATGGCAGTTCCACCACACCAATCAAGGTCAGGGTAATTGAAGTCCCCCATAATGAGCACACTCCCCAAACTTGCAGCCCTTGCCAACTGCATATGAAGTTGACTCACCTCCTCTCTGCTAGCATTTGGCGGCTTATAGCAGACACCAACAATGACATTACCCCCTTTCCTGTTTCCTAATTCCACCCATATTGCCTCCACGTTATCATCCATATCACCAGTTATCTCTTCTTTTAAATTTGGCTTCAATTCTTTTTTAACATAAACACATACTCCTCCCCCTTTCCTTTTTTTTCTGTCCTGCCTAAACAAGGCATATCCTTCTATATTTACAGCCCAGTCGTGAGAACTGTTCAACCACGTTTCTGCTATACCTATTACATCATACTTTTCATTCAATGCCATCATTTCCCATTCACCCATTTTGTCAGCCAGGCTTCTCGCATTTGCAAACATACATTTTAGATTATGATCCTGTAATTTATTTGTACACTTTGATACACATTCCTCCCTATCCCCTATGCTAGCCCCACCCCCTTTTCCACCCACCACTGGCCTATCTACACCCTGCTTTCCTCCTGGACTATTTATCCCAGTGAGACTGCTAATACCCTCCCCCCCAAACCTAGTTTAAAATCTCCTCCAACCCTCTAGCCATCTTCTCCCCTAAAACAGCTGCACCACCATCAGTGAGGTGCAACCCATCCCTACTAAAGAGCCTGTAGCCGACAGCAAAGTCTGCCCAGTTCTCAATAAACCCAAACCCTTCTTCCTTACACCACTCTCTTAGCCACGCATTAATACTCCTAAGCTCCCGCTGTCTCCCTGGCTTAGCACGTGGCTGCGGTAGTATTTCTGAAAACACTACCCTGGAGGTCCTTGCTTTTATCTTGGCCCCTAGTTCTCGGAAATCATGTTTAAGGACCTCACCTCCACCTCTAACTTTGTCATTGGCACCAATGTGAACCAAGACCGCCTGGTCACACCCGGCCCCACCCAATAATCTGTCTACATGATCCACCACATGCCGAACCCTAGCACCAGGCAGGCAACACACAGTTCGGCATGTAGGGTCTTGGCGGCAGATTACCCTATCTACCTTCCTTATAATGGAGTCCCCTACCACTACCACCTGCCTTGCATTCCTGACCCTTCATTCCTCCTCCCTTGTATCAGAGATGGCAGTCCCCTGGGTGCTCAAGGGACTAGCCCCCTCCATACACGCTAATTCCGAGGTGTCCTCCTCCACTTCATTACCTAAGGTGGCAAATCTGTTGGGATGGACACTCTGGGAAGAAGCCCCCCTACTCTTCCGTCCCCCACTTCCCCTAGTAACCCTAACAAAACTACCTCCTTCCTCATCCTTTCTTGTCCCTCTTCCACCCACCTCTATACTGGCCCCAGCCAGTGCCTGCTGACCCCCCAGTTCTGCCAATCCCCGCAATGCTGCAAGCTGCCCCCTTAGACTCTCCACCTCAGCTTCCAAACGGGCAACCCACTCACACCTGACACAGACATAGGTTCCCGGAACGTCTGCTCCAGGTTCCTATACATGTGGCACGATGCACATTGCATGGTACTGACAAAACTGTCCCTTCTAATACACCACACCAACACAGTGACGCACAAACCTTGTTTAATTGCCCTTCTTGTTTCAATGTCCTTCTTTTTATATGTCCTTGAGAGCAAGGTCCTTGAGATAAAGGGCCACTCACAAGTTCGTTACACTCACACGAAACTTCCTTTTGTTAGGTCCAAACCACAGGCCCAACAACTGTGAATCCTATTTAACTAATAGGCCCCAACCCCCACACCAATTAGTGCAAGAGCCAGAAAGAGAGGGAAAAAAAACCAAACACTTATTAACCCTTTCACAGCCTGTTTGTGATTACAACAGGTACAATACTAGAATATAGAAGTCCAGCACACCCCTTTAACTGGAAGAAGAAAGATTAGTCTGCTTTAGAACCATTTCCTGTGGTCTGATGGGACCAAGATACATTTATTTGGTTCAGCTGGTGTCAAGCGTATGTGTTGGTAACTAGGTGAGGAGTACAAAGACAAGTGTGTCTTGTCTACAGTCAAGCATGGTGGTGGGAGTGTGATGGTTTGGAATGCATGAGTACTGCTGGCACTGGGAGTTACAGTTCATTCAGGGAAATTCACACTCCTTTGGAAAGTATTCCAACATGATAACAACCCCAAACTCACTTCCAAGATGGCCACTGCCTTGCCAAAGAAACTAAGGGTAAGGGTGCCGGACTGGCCAAGCATGTCTCCAGACTTAACCTTATTGAGCACAATATGAATATTTTTTCACTTGTGGGGTGTACTTAACTTTGTTGCCAGCGGGTTAGACATTATTGGCTGTGTATTGAGCTATTTTGAAGGGGGCAGCGAATTCCCAATGTTATACAAGCTGTACACTGACTACTGTACACCAAAGTTTCATATCTTCAGTATTGTCCCACAAAGAGCTATTTAAAAAAAATATTTACAAAAATGTAAGGGGTAAGATAGATATAAATATATATAAATATATAAATGATATATTATTATATTATTTGCAGTAGTACAATATGTGTATAATGTTGTATGCAGTAATGTTTCTACGTTTCCTGTTTTGCTACTAAAGTATTCATAAATGTACTGTCATCATAGAAACCCCACAACTTTGCTGTACCATTCTTATCCACAGCTGCTTACAAGATCTCTATTGAACTCAATTGGATAGTTAGTGGTGGGAAATTGTGCAGGAGCATAGGATAGTAGCCGTGATTTTAAATTTTACATGTGTGTGCAAGGGATTTTTTAAAATGTCGTTAACATCTCTACATAGATATTTTGGGTTGAAAAAGACAATTGTCCATTAAGTTCAACATGTTAATGCAATTCCAACCAGTGTCTTTCTTACAGCAAGTGAAAGTAATTACCTTTAGCCACAAGTACTTTGCTCCCTATATCTCCTCTACACCATCCCTACAATAGGACATACCCATTCACATATGTACACCTAATTATGCATATAATCATCTGTAACCCTGGATGTTCTGCCTTTTTAAGATCACAGACAAGCCTCTTTTAAATGCATTTGCTCCTGCCATCACAATATTATCAGACAGAGCTTTCCACAACTTTACTGCTCTCACAGCAAAAAGCCATTAAGCTTAAGCTAAACCCCATAACCTTGTCTAAATGAATGGTCTCTTGTATTTTGTCAAACCCTGTGTGAATAAAGATCCTTTAATAAATGGTAGAGATGGACAAAAAAACGAACTTGAACCCAAGTTTGGGCCGAACTTTATGAGTTCAGACAAATTCGAACTATTTCAACCAGTTTGGGCTCGAACTAGTTTGTTTTTTCGGACTCGCACCTGTATTTCCGATAATTATCGAGTTCACGAGCCGTTCGCTAACCCTAGAATGATACATTCTAGTACATTCGGTAACCCTCGAATGTATGGTTCGTTTTCGCTAACCCTTAAATTTATAGTTATTTTTCCAGTAACATTCGAAAGTATCGTTCGGTAACCCTCGCCTCGAATTAGCCGTAACCATCGAATGTAGCGCAAACCCGACAATTGCCTGATCATAAGTAAGAAGTGTTTAAACAGGTTTTGGTGATAGTGACATGTTCCCCAGACCATTTCCCAGGTTCCACAGCCATTTACAGTAAGTTAGTTTATCTGTAAATCATCCAAACCTTTCAAACTATTACTCCCCATTGACCCCATGTTCAAAGTTTTTGAACTTTCGAACTTTTTCCAAAGTTGGAATACTGAATTTTATGAAGTTCGGTCATCTCTAATAAATGTCTGTAAAGCTTAAATATATTTGTAAAGGGTTATCATATCCCCCCTCAAGGTGGAAGGGAGGAGGGTCCAAATAGAACAAACCCTTGCTTTTCTTCGCTTGTAATTCTTTGTTCTTCTTCATCAATCTTGCATTTTCTTATAGCTCCTGTGTTTTATATGAATAAATACACACATATAATACACCTAGTGTACACATGACATGGGCAAGGCTATTCGATCCCTCCCATTCCCAAATGATAGACACGACACTCCGTTTTGGATTAATCACTGGCCACAGCTTTATTAACAGTAATTTAAAAACAGCTTTGTTTTAATGAAAACTTTCTTTTTATACAACTTTACTTTTATTATTTATTTATTCATATATATATATATATATATACTGTAATAACTGAAACAGTATTATGAACATGGACATAAACAAGACATATGTATAACAATTCAATTCAAACTTGTTAGTGTAACAGGAAGTCCCTGCCAGTCTGTCCAACAACCTCTGTATTTTAACCCGCCGATGTACCGCTTTACCTGATACCGCGTCCGGGTAAACTTGTAAATGGCACTGTATTTGACAACCATCACCTCTGGCCACCCGCCTTGGGGTTAGACCAGGACCAAGTAATGTCCACCATAACAACCCGGCGTTGTCTTTTTATTTATGACCGACTGGCAGGGATCCGCCAAGGCTCGTGTGGGTGGAGGCCTTCAACCACACAAGTTCCTCCACACCGCCACAGCCTCCTCTAGCACTTCTTGAAAATGTAAATTAAATAAGTCCAGACCCACCTCTGATAAATGAACGCCATCGGGACGGAACAAAGAGCGGTCGTAATCAATGTCTTTATGTGTGACAACTAACCCACCGTTTAATTTTACAAATTTGGAAATGGCCTTATTTACTTTGATGCGTACCCTATCTATGGCTGTCTGGGAAATTGCCCCTCGCCAGGGGTTGCGAGTAATGATGTCTGACCAGATCACCAAGACACCTGGGAAGACAGACCATAATCTTAGGAAATCCCTTTTTATGCTTTTTATAAGGTGTCTCATAGGTGTGAAGCCTAGGTCATTCCCTCCCAGATGTATTAGTAATATCTGGGGTGGTGCATCTTTTTTT